>CM070026.1:1715780-2183280 GCA_036247105.1 Cirrhinus mrigala
AGACCAAGGAGCTGGAGGAGAAGGTGGTGGAGCTGCACAAGTCCCACAGGTCTGTTAACAGGCGTCCTTCACATGTCTACAATTTAAAATTGCATTTAAAGTCTTAAACAGAATTGCCGAAATCTTAATTGTCAAGAGATCTTAAAGGAACACTTTTTTTGAAAATAGGCTCATTTTCCAACTTCCCTAGACTTGAACAGTTGAGTTTTACCGTTTTCGAATCCATTCAGCCGATCGCCGGGTCTGGCGGTAGCACTTTTAGCATAGCTTAGCATAGATCATTGAATCAGATTAAACCGTTAGCATCTCACTCAAAAATGACCAAAGAGTTTCGATATTTTTCAACTCTGCATGCTGCAGCTTTGCATCTACACAAACTTAGTGCAGGTCACTTTCAGGAGCTGCGTAATATCATTGCGTCTGCTGCACCCATGGTACGGCAGCAAAGTTGCTTGATTATTACGCCGAAATGAGAGTATAGTTCCTAGCCATATCGGCCTATAAAATCGCAACTTTTCATTTTCCGTCAGTCTTAGTACACGATGTAACTACAGAAGAGTCGAGTTTTAAATAGGAAAAATATCGTCATTATATATGGTAATTTTTTAGTGAGATGCTAACGGTCTAATCTGATTCAATGATTTATGCTAAGCTATGCTAAAAGTGCTACTGCCAGACCCGGAGATCGGCTGGATGGATTTGAAAACGGTAAAACTCAACTGTTTAACTCTAGGGGAGTTGGAAAATGAGCCTATTTTCAAAAAAAGCAGAGTGTTCCTTTAAATTTAGGAACAGAAAAATTGGAATCATGAAAATCTACAAACAGACTGTGATTTTGTTAATTAAATGTAAGCTCTGCATGTGCAGAGACGAAAAATGGCACTGTTTCTGCAGGCCTGCGGTTTCAGAGCAGTTCATAATCGATGAATAATGCACAGTTGTGCCAAGCATTTGTTTATGATCTACTTTTGATGAATTATGACACTGTTTACTTGATGGTGTTGTAATGTGTCGTAGATGTTTGTAAGATGTATATTTGATCTCCCTCATCTGTTTAAATGAGTCCTAGTTTATTTCAGGCTTGTTTATTATTAAAAGTTTTGCATTTTGCACTTTCTTTCTGGATCTTATTAATTGGTTTACACAATAAACTGTAATAAATCTGGCATTTAATTGTACCCTGTGATATGAAGGAAATACTAAGAAACATTATAACATATGTGTGGCCCTGGACCACAAAACCAGTCATAAGCAGCACGGGTATATTTGTAGCAATAGCCAACAATACACTGTATGATTTCTATGCCAAAAATCATTAGGATATTAGGTAAAGATCACGTTCCATGAAGATATTTTGTACATTTTCTACCGTAAATGTATCAGAACTTGATTTTTGATTTAGTAATATGCATCAAGAACTTCATTTGGGCAACTTTTAAAGCCAATTTTCTCAATATTTAGAATTTTTTTTATTTTTTTTTTTTTTTTCACCCTCAGATTCCAGATTTTCAAATAGTTGCATCTCGGCCAAAACAAACCATACATCAATGGAAAACTTATTTATTCAGATGATGTATAAATCTCAGTTCCAAAAAATTGACCCTTATTACTAGTTTTGTGGTCCAGGGTCATATTTAATAAATAGATTTCACTAGTATTGGCAAAAAAATCTGTGTATTGCCTTTCTTTACTTTTTAAAACAGGGTAACTGCAAGATTAAATACTCAAGACATTTTTGTGTGCTGCAGCCTGTTTAATTTAGTGAAATTTGAGTTTTTGCATTGAGATTTTTTTTGAGTGCTCTGTAGGGACAGCATTGATTTGTGCAGGTCTTTAGAAAGGTCATAAAATGTGTAGAATAACTCTGAAGCTGCACATTTTAAATGTTAAATAATAACTGGGAACGGATTGATTGTGATGTCACTAGTGGCATCATGTTCCTGTTTGGCATATTTGTAGGAATATTTGTAGTTCTGGAGTTCAGAGATGCAGGGAGTGAATCTGATTCACTAATGTGAGGTTCACACTAGAGATCTTATGATTTTAATTCCTACATGAAAAGAGCTGAATGTCAGTGAAGCGCTTATCATCAAACTCTAGTCCTCATTAGACTCAAAGCCCTGGTGTGTGTGTGATGATGATCACAGGATTATCAGCGCTAAATCTGCTGTGACCCGCTCAGTGCCGATGGGACGTGAAGGTCCCTGAGGTGTGTCCTGATAACACGTATCTCATATCTCCATCTGCTCTTTCAGGGGAATGACTCCGGCCCAGGCAGACGCACAGTTTCTGGAAAATGCCAAGAAGCTCTCCATGTACGGCGTAGACCTGCATCACGCCAAGGTAGAACATCTCCGAACTGTCTCTCGTGCTAGTCTGCAGCTGATTGCAGATTGGTCTTTCAGGAATACTCTGTATTCATCAGTCCGTTGCTGTTTTTGGTCACTAGCGGTTCACATAAAGCACACATTTGGCTATGTTTTATTTGACCACCGTTATGGTTAGATCTGTAATCTGCTGACCTCTAGACCCAACGGGAGCAGCGGAGGCCCGACTTCAGCTGAACAAACACTCAGGCAGTGTGTGTTAGTGTGTGTACGGCAGCGAGAGCGCGCTGGAGTCTGGGAAAAATATTCTGTTGCCATTTTTAAAGCCTCTCAGGAATAGCAGCTCTCCAGCTCTTTTCCCAGTGGGACTGATAGCGGCCTCTAGTCCAAACTGTATGTCTGTCCCTCTAATGTGTCGGTGTCTCACTGAAGACTGAAGGTGAAGCTTGTCATATTCAGTTAGCGGAGTGTTTTTTCTCCAGCTCAGCCTGGAGAATCTCATGACCTTTAAGAACTGACACATGGTGCTGTATTAGTCAGGGGTTTTATACTTGACTAAAACTAAAACCATAAAAAAAAACTTTAACTTGAAACAACTTTTAGCTGAAATAAATAAATAAATAAAAATAAAACCATAAATGAAAAGGGTGTTTCAAGCACCAAAAAATAAGAGTGTAATACAGCTTTAAATTTAATTTTTTTTCCTATACATTAGATTGTGTCTAATGTATGTGTCTAATGTCATATTCAATGGCAAGTTTTTGTAAGGAAGTGAAAGCCAGTTAAAATTTAATACAATTTAGTATGATCATATATTTATTTTATTTTTATTTTTACTTTTTTATTTATTTATTTATTTATTTTTGGCATTTTAATAAGTATAGGTCAGAATAAGTATATTGTTTTATTTTTACATAAATGTATCTGTTACACTGAATGACCATGGTTTGTTACGCTGAATGATGGTTTGCCAAAAAGAGAGATAATATTGCCATTGTTCCCTGAACTGAAATGTATTTAGTATTAATATGTCTTTAAATGAAAATTTATAATACTAATTTAGTTTAACCTGATGTACAAAAATAACTAAAACTGAAATAAAATAATAAAAACTACTTTGACATATTTGAAAAAACAAGAACTAATAAAAATGAGGGAAAAATAATGTTAAATACAATTAAAATGAAAACACAAAATATATATAAAAAAAATGCAAAATATTAATTAAAATTAATAACTGATTATGTATTAGCCAGAATTATTATAGTTAACTACAACTAAAACCATAAAAAAATAATTCTGTGAAAGAAAATAAACTAAATAAAACATATAAAAACTTATTTTTTAAATTTAATTTTATGTCAACCTTTCATTTAGTTTAACTTGATATACTAAAATGAAATTAAAATTATGTTTAAAACAAATCATAAAAAAACTTTTAAGAATTATTTGAAAAAATAAGAAACAACACAATTACTAACATAAATTAAATTCTGAATATTAATAAAAATATAAAAGTATGACCTTTAAGGGTAGTTTTCGGTTTCTGTATAATGCTATGTAGTCCTAGTTTTTTCCAGCATAAAACCAGTCTTAAGTATCACAGGTATATTCGCAGCAATAGCCAACAATACACTGTATGGGTCAAAATGACAGATTTTTCTTTTATGCTAAAAATCATTAGGATATCAAGTAAAGATCATGTTCCATGAAGAAATTTTGTAAATTTCCTACCGTAAATATATTAAAACTTAATTTTTGATTAGTAATTTGCATTGCTAAGTGCTTTATTTGGACAACTTTAAAGCCGATTTTTCTCAGTATTTTATGTGACTTTTTTTTTTTTTTTTCTCAAATAGTTATATCTCGTCCAGATATTGTCCTATCCTATCCAGTGTTGGGGGTAACGCATTGCAAGTAACGCGAGTTACATAATATTATTACTTTTTCCAAGTAACTAGTAAAGTAACGCATTACTTTTTAATTGACAAGAAAATATCTGAGTTACTTTTTTTTTTTAAATAAGTAATGTCAGTTACTTTTCCCCCCATTTATTGATTAAAAGCTCTCCTGTCCCCATGTTAAGAGAAATCGGGAGTAAGATGTTAGTTCTAGAATAAATGCGAACATGCATTAATTCATCTCACTCACAAAAAACAGATTCAGTATTCAACTCAGATTCATAAAATTCAACTCAGAATATGACGCAAACATGCAATAATTAAATATGTTAACTAACACAAATATCCTTTATGTATTTAATCCCATTTTATTAACTGATGTCTTTGCTGCCGACCTTCGATTGATCCAATTCAACCATACTAATAAGCAAAAATTACTCATGATAATCTAACATTTGTTTTCCTTTTTTTTTTTAATTGCTGAAGAGTTGACTTTTTTTTTTTTTTTCTTCTGCGGTCTACTGTACAGACGTGAATTTACTTTTCTCATAGCCTCAGGCTTTTGCAAAAAATAGAACTTTTTATATTTAAAACAAACAAACAAAACCAGTTAAATTAAAAAATAACGCATTACTTTCCATATAAAGTAACTAAGTAACATAATTATTTAATCTTTTAGGGAGTAACTCAATATTGTAATGCATTACTTCTAAAAGTAACTTTCCCCAACACTGATCTAACACTGAACTATACACCAATGGAAAGCTTATGTGTAAATCTCAATTAAAAAAAAATTGACCCTTATGACTGGTTTTGTGGTCCAGGGTCACAGTTGTCATCAAGAAAATGTCACAATGCAAAAAAACCCATCTAAATTTATCTCAACATAGACGGCATTGTCTTTACACGCAAATTATTTCTTATTTTTCTGGACGTGTTGACATGGTTTTGTCCCGTGAATCTCTCTATAGGATGAGGCTCGGCCGCACCTCATCCTCTCTCCTGCGAGGGTCGGAGTTCACTGGAGACCTGCGGCTCTGAGCACTTACTGATGCGCAGATGTGTGAGAGATCAGCGAGGGCTCTGCTAGTGTTAAAAGCCTCTCGTGGCGACACACGGTCTGAGTTCAATCTGTTATCGGCGCTATCGATTCCTCTCAGAGCTCTCCGGTTAACACAGACGGGTCGATAATCAGTGTTCCGCGGCCCAAAAGGCCCAACGATAAAGATCCATTTAGGACGTTACATAAACGCATTCAGATAAGTGCTGGAGTGACGGGAGTCGGTGTCATGATTGATGCGATTTGTAATTCTATTAAGACACTGGAAGAGTTTGAGTTTTAAATGATTTATAGGTGTTGTGTCAGTTTCTTCTCTGAAGCCCTCAGGAACGCTGACCTGCTTTACTTCCAGTGTTATCGTAAAACTGAGCGACAAGTCCAAATTATTGTAGAAATGTCAGTAATAAACCAGAACAATCCTTTTTAGAGCAAAACACAACATAATCTAATCCAACCATTCACACACAATCAGGTTTTTATTTTATTTTCATGTGACGGGAAGCATTCTGAATGCCGTAATTAGTTTATGGCTTAAAATATCCCCGCACCGTCCAGATCTGGGATGTCTGTCTCAAAGATCTGCGAGTGCTTGCCTCTGTTTTTCTGGTCATTATTCAGAATCAGCGGATGTGAATGTTTTTCAGTTAAAGACTGCATTTTCTCTCTTTTCTCAGGACTCTGAGGGAGTGGATATCATGCTGGGAGTGTGTGCAAACGGTTTGTTAATCTATAAGGATCGTCTGCGGATAAACCGCTTTGCTTGGCCCAAAATCCTCAAGATCTCCTACAAACGCAGTAACTTCTACATCAAGATCAGGCCAGGAGAGGTACGACTGAGCAAAAAATGTCTGATGAGGGAATCGCTGTGTCTGTAATGCTGATGTTGAGAACATCATGTGATTTACGTGTGTTTCTCAGGCCGAGCAGTTTGAGAGCACCGTCGGCTTCAAGCTGCCCAACCACCGTGCCGCCAAAAGAGTTTGGAAAGTCTGCGTCGAGCACCACACCTTCTTCAGGTAAACATATCGGCGATACGACAGTGTTTTGGGTTGAGAGTGGAGGGGCTTCAGGTGTCTGCTGCCTCACTAGACCCGAATCCATCACGGTGGGTTAGCCGTGTGTGTGTGAGGGAGCGTGAAGGTGGCTGGACATGAGCAGGTTGTCGTCTTCTCTCATGTCATGTGTGCGGTCAGTGTAGCGTGTGTGAAGTGCACACAGCATGAGGTGTGTGTGTCTCCAGAGAGCTGCCTGACACACTTAACCTCATGTGACTTCAGATGCTGCTGCTCACAATAAGCTGCTCTCTTCTGTGTTCTGTCATATGTTATATTCTCTTCTGTTCTGTTCAGTGATTTTTTTTTTTTTTTTTTTTTTTTTTTTTTTTTCCACTGAATCTGGAATGAAGGTTTCCCACACCAGTCCTGGAAAACACATGGAAAATGAGGGAAAATGTCCTGGAAAATCTTGTAGTTGTCCTGGAAAATTATTATTAAAAAAAAAAAAAAGAAGGAATTGTGTTTTCCTTTAGCCAAGCCCAAAACAAATAATGCTAGTAGTAGAAAATGTTCGAACTACCATAAATCATAACTGGCCAGTTTCTGCTCCAAATACGCGATTAGCATTCAGCTCTTTTGTTTTCAGCTGATCTCTGTGTTCTGCGCTCATGAACCCTACTTTATCAGATATAATGAAAATGCCATTGAAACTTTTCAGAAAACAATTCCCTTCAAAGATGCATTAATTTAAAACACCCACACCAGTTTTGGATTTTGAAACGTGCAGCGCTTGTTTATTCAAAGAAGTCAATCAGTGTATGGAAAACACTGATAATGTATATTGAAATATCAAAAATCATATCACCGTTATTGAAAAAAAAAATAAAAAATTATACTGTGAAATATATTGATATTGAATTATTATCCAGCACTATTGGATCATGATTAAAATGCAGTGGTTACCTCTAATTTTAAACGGCTACAGAAAGATCCTGTAAATTAGCAAAAAACATCTTGTTCTTGTAGTCATATTTCATTCTATATTATCTCTTGCTTTAAAAAATCATAATTGGCCATGAAAATCAAGATTGGTGCATCACTACTGACTTTTGACAGTTTTGACAGTGTTTCCAAACCTTCTATCTAATGTTCAAAGTTAATTAACATATTTAATTAAGTATTTCAGTAATTCAGTAACTTGTTAACTAATGATTTTGATTGTCAAAAGTAGGCTATTAGTACTTCTGTACCATGTCACTACTGAAATTTAAAAAACATAACATTAATATTACTTTAGTGCATTCTCCTTGTCTTTTATTCCTGCCATAATTAAAATAAAAATGTCCTGGAAAAAGAGTGGGAACCCTGTTAAATCAAACATAGTTCAGTTTTAATATTAACTTTTTAATGATATAATTATTAGGGACACTGAGCTCCTGTACTCGCACTCATACTTGTAAAAATGCCCCAATACCAAACATTGATACCGCACAAGTGTGTATTCAGGCAAAGAAACATTGACAACAGACAGCAGAGTGAGGTCATTAGAGATTAAGGATGTCTACGAAGTATATGTATGCAAGTAATATAATGTTAAACATTCAGTATTATGCCTGCTGGTTTTGTGCACACGAGCTGATAAGCAAAGCAAGCAGAGTGGGTTGAGTGCACGGCAGTGAAGGTGTCTTGTTGAGTTAAAATCACTTGACATCACTGCAAAGTTTGTAGTTCTGTCGGATACGTCAACAAGAAGTATAGCAATGCACAAGTTATTTAATAGTAGGGAGAGAGAGAGAGAGAGCGTCATTTGAATTAAAACTAATTCATAAAATTATAGGGGCATTCACTAAAAGCATTTATTTTCAACCTTAAGCGTACACGACTTTATGGCAAAAGTGAAACTCGTTCTGCACCGATACAAATACGTGTGCGCGCATGTTTTGCTTGCTTCATGAGTCGCTTTGGATTATAGCCCAAATCACAGCATGTTTCAGCTTAAAAAATGTGACTTCTATTTCTGAAAATATCACAGTTAGGAGGTTCATAACGAGTGGTTCCCTGCATTATTACAACAAAACACCTGATTACAGTACTGAGCCGCTCCAATGGAGCAGCTCTTAATGCTGGGGAATTAGAGATGACATACCATAGAGAGGAAAATAAATGAACCATGAAAGTAACAAAAACTTGTAAAATACATTTTAATGGGCACAATTAAGTGTAAAGATAACTGAAGGATATATATATAGTCAAACCAAAAATTATTCAGACACCAGATATAATTTTTGATATTTTTTTCATACTATTGGGTGCAGGACACCATGGTTTATTTATGTAAGTGAGGATAGCAAAATAAAGTAAACTGTGGCATATTATACCCAAAAATTCTTCATGCAGTGGACTACCAGTAAAATTGTTCATTTGGGACCAAAAATGATAAGTTCAGGTTTGCATGAACCTGGTTGACAGCGTGCACAGGAGACTACAGGCTGTCATTGAGGCTAAGTGTGGCCCAACAAAGTATTGATAGTTGTGTAAATATTGTTGTGTAAAAACTCTGAGTTCTTGTCATACTTTATTACTGTTTTATAAACTATAGCGAATAAACTAATAATGTGAGAGAAGGTATCTGAATAAATTTTGTTTTGACTGTATCTATTTTATAAATGAAGTTAACCAACTAACATTATACATATTCTTTTAGCCTCTCTCCCCAATATTTTACACATTTACCGATTAAATTAAAAAATATCGGTATCGGTACTCAGAATCGGCAAGTACAAAAAATAAAAGTATCGGTACTGGGCGAGTACTGGAAAAAGTAGTATCGGTGCATCCCTAACTATTATCTTTCTACTCCAATTTGTCAATGATAACTTGTTTTCAGGCCGGATTTATTTAAACATTCATGGTAAATGTGACATTATATTGTTGTTAGGATGTTTTGTTGACGTCTTTTTTTTCTGTGGTTGAAACAGTGATAAAGCGATTACATGAGACATGATTCATTTCAGTAAGTATTTTTTTTTTTTTTTTTTTATAAAAAACACCTACTGATGTTCGTTCATGTTTATTTAGTAGAGGAAGAGATGATTGTTCAAGTGCCTTTTTTTAAGTGATCCAGGTACTGCAAACTGTCCCGACACATGAAAGTGCGTCAAAACCAAAACCATATAAAATGGACAGAATTTGAGTCTCAGACTTCATCTTTATATCAGAGCTCAAAGCTTGTTGTGATTATTGTCTGGCAGATGCGCTGCACAATGTTTAGTGAAATTTTGCTCTGCCAACAACAGAAAACTGCATAGACTAAAAGATCTTTCATCAAAGTGAAGATCAGTTAAAGGAGAAGTTCAGTTCCAGAACAAAAATGTACAGATAATTTACTCACCCCCTTGTGATCCAAGATGTTTGTATCTTTTTTTTTTTTTTTAAGTTGTAAAGAAATTCTATTTCTTGAGGAAGACATTCCAGATTTGTTTTGCAAACGCGAGTTTCCAAAATACAGTTTCAATGCAGATTCAAGGGGCTCCAAATGATCCCAGCTGAAGATGAAGGGTCTTATCTAGCGAAACGGTCGGTTATTTTTCAAAAAAATGTACAATTTCTATACTTTTCCACCTCAAACGCTCGTCTGTTCTCTGCAGCGCGTTAGGGTTGAAAGGTAGGTCGTTAAACTCCCACCTCATTTTCTCCTCCATCTTTAAAATCGTCCTACATCCTAATCATCCTAGAAACTGACATTGTCAGCCAGCGCTATTGTCACACACTTGGTGTGTTCACCTGTTGTAGTTTATCCACGGTTTGTATGACACTAACACTGTGAAAGCACAACATCAGAGAAACACTAATGAAACGTCACTGTTTCAGTCAATCATTTCATCCCTACAAACTGGTTTCTAATTATTTTTTATTTTTTTATTTATTTATTTTTTTTCCCAGTTTCAACCAGTTTTTTTTGTTGCTGAAATTTTGGTGCAGATTTTCTAAATTTATGAAGCATCCACGTTACGTCTTGTTGAAATTTAATCTCAAACCTGATACCCTTGCATATGTTACACTGGAGCTAGTAGTGCAAATTGAAATGCTCATCACAGTGTTTCTGCATTGCCTTATCAGTGAAGGACAAAAGCAGTGCTTCCAGAACAGGTGTCCTATAGGTCAGCATCAGTGCACTCTATAGGAGCCTATGAAATCTGTTTTATTTTCTCCCAAATTTCGTTTACTCATTTACTTATTTACTTACCTACTTATTTATTTATTTATTTATTTATAATTTTTCTGAGTTCCATTTTATTTTTTTATGTTTACATTTTTCTACACTCTGTTTTAATGGTTAAATTAAAAAAATATTAATCAAAAAGCATGTCTAATTAATTGAAATCATGAAACTTACACAATTTAACAATAATTTATTAAAAGTTTAACAAAAAATACATTAAGGCCCTAATGAAATCCCTTTTTCCCCTCAAATTCACTTCTGTTTTTACCAAATTCTGTTTTCCATTAATTTTCTGGATACCATTTGAATGGTTCAATTAAATTTCAATAATCTAACACATCTCTAATAGCAATTTATTATCTCTATTATTACTGTATTATTATTATTATTATTATTACTGTGTTGTGTATTTACTTTTTTCTGGTAAATAATTTTTCAGGTAAATATTCCTTAAGAAATAATGTTTCAATAATAATTGTATTAGTAGTAGTACAATTGCATTAAGTAATATATTTCTGTCACAGTTTCTACAAGTTATCATGAACTTTTATTTTGACGGGTTGATCTTTAGACTTTCATGAAATGACTGTCAGAGCAGTCCTAGAGCTCATGTTCACGTACTCGTATATTGAGGCGGCAGAGGCTGAAAACACCACGAGCGTCACACACACTTCAGTATGTGTAGTAAATGAAACCACGCAACTGCGACATTCATTCTCTCCCTAGTCTGTATCATCATTTTATTTGCATGTACTGACCGATTCTCGATTTATTTATCCAAAATTTGGCAAATTCCTTGACATTCCGTGTTATACTGTTCATTCCATTTTTGTGGATTTGCTGGATTCCACGATTCCATTCGTGTTTCCGCATCAGGGAAATCATAGGAGGAGTGATTGTGTACGGCACACAGGAATCAGAGAGCCAGAGCATTTACCTGTTCAGTGGCATGAACACAATAAATCACACACACACACACACACCAGCACATCACACTCTAAAACACATGCTTGACACGCTTCAGTTCTCAGTTCAGCCTTTTCTTTAGTTTTTAACACTAAACACAGTGTTTTTCTTCTTTTTGGCACAATACTATATCTGTTCTGTCCTCAAACTCCCAGAGGAGGAGAACAGGACAGGCTTGAAGGAATATTTTGGATGATTGTGAACTGAACTGTAGATGTTGATCATCTGTGACATGCTCATGCGTAGGGATGCGGTGATTTATGGCATTTTGAGCTGATTTGATACCAGTTTTAATAGAATTGTCAGCCATTACAGCTTCCTGTGCTTTCACACTTAAACATTTGTCACAGATTTATTGCAGTAAAATCTTTCATCAACTGTAAATGGCCATTTCTGCCACTTTGTGGTTTGATGTCAGTAATAGATGACTTGATTTGGACAGAAAGACATAACTGGCATCTGAGCACATGTCGATTCTCTGCTGTGTGTATGTAGTTCGTGTCCTCTGAGCGCTGCTGTTTGTTGCTCTGTCCACAGGTTGGTTTCTCCTGAACAGCCCACCAAGACCAAGTTCCTGACTCTGGGCTCCAAGTTCCGCTACAGCGGCAGGACGCAGGCGCAGACGCGACAGGCCAGTTCCCTCATCGACCGGCCCGCGCCCTACTTCCAGCGCACCTCCAGCAAACGCATCTCCCGCAGTCTTGATGGAGGTATCGCGCTTCACGTGCTCTGTCTGTGTGTCACAGTAACGCTTGGTCTTGTTTCTAGCTGAAGTGAAGAGTGAGTTCTGCATCACTAAGTGAAACAGCTCTATATTTGCCAGTTTGTCTTGACACATGTGCCATTTAATTGCAATCGGAAATATGGGCTGGGCCCGATGGCTAAAGAGCTTACTTAAGTGTGAGCTAAACTTCTAATATTCACAAATTTTATATTGTCAGCAGAACTATTGGAAATACAGTTCAAAATGAGTTATTTTTGTGTAATATTTTCATACATGTTAAATGTGTTCGGGCCATGGTTCAGCTCTGTGTGTGTGCGTGTGTGTGTGTCCGTGTGTCCGTCAGTGCCCTCACACAAACACACACAGGAAGTCTTTTATCTGCTCCAACAAACACTTTGGTCTCCAGTCAGCGTCGGCACTTAGAAAGGCACTGAGGCGCAGCGCCTATTTTTTTTTTTTTTTTTTCAATACAACTTGCCCAAATCTCATCTGTACCCTCAGAGGAGCAGAAAACAAGCGTGGCGGTTGATGTTGCCGCAGCAGGCGTGACGCAGCGTGTTTGTCAGTGAACTCTTCCCCGGGCTGTGAGAGCTTCCAGGTTATGAACTCTTTATCTGCAGGAAATCTCCCAGCGGTGAATGAGGCTGTTCAGCTGAGGTGTGTGTGTGTGTGTGTGTACGTTATGGGCTCCAAATGTCTTTACTAATATTGTAAACCTGTAATCAGCTGCAGCAGTCCCCACGAGGAAGACGGATTAATAAACACGTGTAAAAATGCATATTGTTTTTCATATGTAGAAAAACAATAAAATATCTAATCATTCTTAAACTCTGATAAATGAGTCCAGCGGTGCAGCCGCTCTGACCTGCAGTGAGTAAATCACTGCTCATGTCAACAGGGCTTTAGTATTTATGTATGTTATTCACCTCTAGCTGGTCGTGATTTTTAATCTCTCTTTATGAATAGACCCTGGTTCGTTTTTCTGCGGTTTGTCCGTCGCTACCGTTCTCGTGTCCTGATATGTTTTCTACTGAGGAGTGATCTTGTGTTGTATTGTTCGTGTGCATGAATAGACGTAGCCACATTGTCCCGGCTCTCTGCTGTGGACAGACACAGGAAACGAGGGACATCTGTTTCCTGTCTGTGGAGCGAGCAGGAGAGATGAGCTCAGAGGAAATGAGGGGTTTATAGGCAGAGCAGAATGGAGCACAGAGCACTGATACTGCACAGAAACCATCAGCGTCAGGCTGCTGTGTGTGTTCGTGATGAGCGTCGCTGATGAGGGTCAGAGCTGGAGCAGCGTCACATTGCATCAGATCAGAGCACACTGTCCACAAACACGAACTTCACCGTTGAGAACAGCAATTCCTCTCCAAAAATCATCATACATCTCAAATATATCTTATATAAAAAATACAAGCTAACATTTTGATCTTTAAACCCTCAAGCCCAAGAGAGATGAAACTGCAACAGTCTGTTTTAAGTGTGGGAATTGCTTTTGCTTGCTTAATTACTCTACTCTATTTTCAGTATATACACTGCCAGTCAAAAGTTTTTGAACAGTAAGATTTTTAATTATTTTTAAAGAATTATTTTCTGCTCATCAAGCCTGAATTTATTGGCTTCAAAATGCAGCAAAAAGCAGTAATATTGTGAAATATTTTTACTTTTTAAAATAACTGCTTTCTATTTGTATATATTTTAAAATGTAATTTATTTCTGTGATCAAAGCTGAATTTTCAGCATCATTATTCCAGTCTTCAGTGTCACATGATCCTTCATAA
This sequence comes from Cirrhinus mrigala, assembly GCA_036247105.1. Lineage (NCBI taxonomy): Eukaryota > Metazoa > Chordata > Actinopteri > Cypriniformes > Cyprinidae > Cirrhinus > Cirrhinus mrigala. The sequence goes on from CM070026.1 coordinate 1,729,760, forward strand.
ATCATTCTAATATGCTGATTTGCTGCTCAAGAAACATTTATGGTTATTATCAATATTTAAAACAGCTGAGTAAATTTTATTTGGAATTTCTTTTTTTTTTTTTTTTGATGATTAGAAAGATCCGAAGATCAGCTTTTATCTAAGACAAAAAGCTTTTGTAACATTGTACACTATACCATTCAAAAGCTTGGAGTCAGTATAATTTAAATTATTTGGATTATATAAGTTAATACTTTTATTTAGCAAGGATGCTTTAAATTGATAGAAAGAGATGATAATGACATTTATAATGTTACAAAATATTTCTATTTAAGATAAATGCTGTTCTTCTGAACTTTTTATTCATCCAAGAAACCTGAAAAACTTCTACTCACCTGTTTTCAATAATAATAAGAAGAAGCAATGTTTCTTGAGCAGCAAATCAGAATATTAGAATGATTTCTGAAGGATCATGTGACACTGAAGACTGGAGTAATGATGCTGAAAATTCAGCTTTGAAATCACTGGAATAAATTACATTTTAAAATGTATTCAAGTAGAAAACCGTTAATTTAAATAGGAAAAATTTTCGATCAAATCAATGCAGGTTTGGTGAGCAGAAGAGACTTCTAAAACTAAAAATCTTACTGTCCAAAAACTTTTGACTGATAGTGTAGTTTCAGAAGCACTATTGTTGTGTTAAAAAAGACACTGCAGCTTAAAGTAGGTTTGAGAAATGGCATTGTTTCTCACTCATTTGTCAACGGTTAAATATTTGTTTTGGTTGCAGCTTTGATGCTTGCTGTTTTAATAATGTTAAATGCTGGTTTGACGTTTATTACAAACAAACTGTGAGATTAAATATAAATGCATTGACCTGCGTTTCCTCAGAGGACAAAATGTTTGGCTCTGCTGTATCATTCAATAAAAGCTATTGTGAAAAGCCGCCAGCATGTTTAGGATAATTCATAAAACAATGTGAACAATATGAAATGTAAACAACAAATGATAACCTTATCTTTAAGTCGCTCATGCACTTTATGAAAAATAAACGTCAGCCATGCATTTCTAATGCTCGGATCTTTATGTAGGCTCACTGACAGAACAGCATCTGAGTTCTCATCATTATCCAGCAGCCGTATGGCTTTAGTGATTGATGGTCGGAGATTAGATGTTCAGAACTCCTCTATGATTACAGACGATGATGATGCATGTTAAGGGTCATGTCGAGGAGAAATCGTGACATCAGTATTCTCCTGATTTCAAATCCAGTAATGGACAAAAGTATTTAGGTTTTCCATTTCATGACGCCTTTAAGACTGAAGGAAGAGTGAATTATTTTCTGGTGATCAGCATCCACAGCACATGCTGTTATTGAACTCAGAACATTCCTTTAACGAGTGCTTTGGTCAACATTGTAAGTGAAAATATAGCATTAGCTCTGTGTCCCTCTTCTGGCCTGAGTCTTTTCAGGACTGAGCAGAATGGTATATTTTTGCGTGATGTGAAAACGCTACCCATGCTAGAGAATCGAACCGAGGCGGAGGTGTTTTTCAGTTGTCAGGGTTGTGTAGTGGAGCGTCTGGCCCTTTAATTTCTCACTGGTTAGAGATTTGGTTGTCAACATTCACCTCATTTAGAGTTCAGTGTGTTAACACTCTGGCAGCGGCGCTCTCAGGCTGAATTATGCTTCTCTCAGAAGTGAATCTGTTGGTACTGTGAGTGCACATCAGCATCATATGACGGACGCTCAATAATCCATTAGAACACACAGAATACAGCATCCCTGTGAACGGGGGACGTAAACGCATGCGGGTTGCTCCGCATCGATTCGCGTGCAGCTGGTATGAGCGCTGATGAAAGCTTCTGAGTATCTGCTTTCCCAGCTCCTCTCCATTTAAAATGACCCCGTTTTTCCTCCTGCTGGGAATCCAGTCAAGGGCCGTGTTGTTTTAATAATGTCGAGATCGCCCCCTGGTGGACGCGTGGGGAACTGCAGGTGTCCCAGTTCTGCAGCGTCTCGGAGCTGTCACAGACTGACATGATGAAATGGACGTCCCGGCAGCGCAGGCTACATTAGCCTACTTTCACACAGCTCGAACCAGGTCATGCCGACGCAGAGCGGGAGCCGGGAAAAGAGCGCTCGCATGTTCCTCCGTACCGTCTGATCCATTATTCACAGGTTTCTAATGGAGAGCGGTGGTGCTGCTGCTGAATCTCACGGGTTATTGTGCATGTTTGAGTGTCAGCAGTCTGTTTTCAGAAGTGTGTAGTGCTCCTCTGGTTTTCTAGAACGCACTCCCATAAGAACGCTTGCATAAACAACATCCAAATCATGTGTTTGTGAGATTGATGTCTTTGGATGTAAATGTCATGTGAACTCAAGGGATTTAGAGTCCCAGCTGAGGTTTTGGCCATGTTTGGAATGAAATACTGGCTTACTGCATACTATCTTTTTTTTTTTTTTTTAGTATATGAAATGACACCTTATGCAACAGTAGATGTTTTGGGTGAAAGTTTATGCTACATTGTAGTTGCATTGACCGTGTGACATAGGTCTGCAAGCACTTTTGTGTGAAATTGTCTTAAATCTTGGAAGTCTAATCAGAAGAGTAAAACTATTGGCTGATATTATTTCTGCTTCATTCTCTCACTGGAAATATATGCAAGTTTAATAATGTGCTCTCAATGTACCGTTCTACGTGTTTTGGCACATGTAGTTGGCAATCTGGATGCACTTCTGCATGTACACAGAAATCACTGCTTATTGCTGAATAAAGTCGGACGGTAATTGTTTCTCATGGGTATTTTCAGCATTTACAGAGGATTTTCAGTGATTTTTATTGCCATGCAAATCCAGTGTTTTTCTCCCACTACCAGCATAACAATTTCTGGCTAAACTACCTACAGTTTTTGACAAACACCATGGTCGTGTGGTCTTTTAACTGCTGTCTGAATCCACATCTTTGAGTTTACAAGAAGGGATCAATCCAGAAGTCATTTTGTAAATAATTTTTGCCCACTGCCAAGCCTGTTGCTTTTCTGTCATGTATAAGCATGGACTCTTTTATTACTCAAATGCTGGGAACTGTTTAAAAGAATACTACTGTGTGGGAGCTTTTAAGAAGAAAAAGAAACAAGTGAACAAAATTGTAGCTTTTGAAATGGATCATTATTATGGTATGCAAAAATTTGTATATATACTACCAGTCACTACTACTTTTATATATAGTAGCAGTTTCTGAACAGTAAAATTTCAATGTTTTTCAGAGAAGTCTCTTCTGCTCACCAAGCCTTGCATTCATTTGATTTTAAAGTCCAGCAAAAACAGTACAATTTTGAAATATTTTAAAATAGCTGTTTTCTATTTGAATATATTTTAAAATGTAATTGATTGCTGAGATCAAAGCTGAATTTTCAGCATCATTACTCCAGTCTTCAGTGTCACATGATCCTTCAAAAATCATTGTAATATGCTGATTTGCTGCTCAAGAATATGTATTATTATTATTATTATTATTATTATTATTATTATTATTATTATTATTATCAATAATTTAAACTTTTTTTTTTTTTTTTTTTTTTTTTTTTTTTCAGGATTCTTGATGAATAGAAAGATCCAAAGATCAGAAATTATCTGAAATAATTTTTTTTTTTCTCTGATAAATGCTTTTTTCAGATAAATGCTGTTCTTCTGAACTTTATTCATCAAAGAAACCTGAAAAAAATTCTACTCAACTGTTTTCAACATAATAATAATAATAATAATAATAATAATAATAATAATAATAAATGTTTTTTATTAGATTATTAGAATGTTAGAATGATTTCTGAAGGATCATGTAACTGGAGTAATGATGCTAAAAATTCAGCTTTGAAATCAAAGGAATAAATTACATTTTAAAATATATCCAAATGGAAATCAGTTGATGTAAATAGTAAAAATATTTACAAATTTTACTGATTTTGCTGTACTTTGCATTAAATAAATCAGGCTTGGTGAGCAGAAGAAACTTGTTTAAAAAAAAAAAAAAAACATTTAAAATATTACTGTTCAAAAACGTATGACTGGTAGTGTACATTAAGTATTCCCCATGAGAAAACGTCTAAAAGGGCAAATAGATTTGTGACATTCTTGGGAGCATCGGTTAGAATGATTTAATTTTTTTTTTTTTTAAATATAAATATTCAGCTATACAGTGGTGTCTGAGACCACTGTGAGTTTCTGCTGTAGATTTTCTAACAAACATAACAGTTTGAGGGAAAGCTGACTTGAAAAATAAACACGAATTTGAGAATGTCTTTATTTACTTGCATTTAAAAAATCTCCTGGAAGAAGTTCATTTCAAAATCCCACAACTGCCCACTTCAAGGTTTAAATGGAAAAAAAGGTGTTCTTAGACAGCACTGTTTAAACCTATGAATGTATGAACTGCTGGCTAACAGTATGTTTCTGTGTGTGTGTGTGTGTGTGTGTGTGTGTGTGGCGACAGCTCCTGTGGTGAACGTGAGCGATTACAGTCAAGCACTGACTGCAGGCGCTGGAGAGAACGGCCCATCTCTGGAGCTCGGCTCCGACTCTAAGGTGAGAAAAACCTCTTCATCATCTTTATCACAGTCCTCAGCTCTACAGGAAGTGCCCTGGAACAAGAACTAGCTATTACCCCTGCTCAGATCTTAAACATACAGATGTCTTCCCACCCGTACTGCAATGAGTTTCTCCCTTAGGGAGTTTTATGAAAATGCTTTTTGGGGTTTCATTTTCCCCAATTTTTTTGTATTGATTCTAGTTAGTTGTGTAGAAATGATAACTCAAGCTATCTTTGAATCATGCTGCCTAAATGTTTAGTTATATCTCTGTTTGGAGACGCACACATACACGGCTCACCCTGCTGAGTCCGGTTCTCGAACAATACCCGGAGAGACCTCCATCCCCAACTGACCCGTACGCCTCGAGTCAGTCTGCCACCCAGACGTGACATTTCCCTGTCCGTCAAAGGCCTGTATTCATGGCGTCCGTGAGCCCCGAAGGAGCGCCGGCATTCCTGCTGTAACCTACGGCACTCGCATGAAGAGAGTCTTTCACAGACACCCTACACGCAAGCCAATGGAGGATGGAAGCGCTTTGAGAACTTCATCCTGTCTGTGTAACTGCCCTCAAACGCACACAAGCCAGCTTTGTGACAATAACAGCGTTATCTAGCCCGTTATTGGCTGTTTCCATAGTGACCCACATTACACCCCTCTGCCCGTCACAGGCCTGTTCATCAGATATGATGTAGGTCCGCCCCACTGAAGAGTCGCTCACTGAAATCCAGACAGATGCCTCTGTGTTTCTCTCAGGGCGTTTTCACACTCATTCTGAACCAGAGTTCGCTTTCTCTCCACTTGTTTACGCCGTAAGTGTGAATACTGCTGTGAATATCAGTGGCTTGTTAGGTCTTACTACCAAAACTTGCATCTTTCTGCAAGAGATTCAGTGAATCAAAATGTTCTACTTGCCTAAGAAAATCACATCATTACTTCTGCAGTTCACTTGATCGAATTAGGCCAGATTACTTTTATAGAGATTGAACTGGAGTCCACATGAATTAAACCCAAATGGACTTGAATGTGGATCTTAAAGGGGTCATGAATTGCCTTTTTTTTTTTTTTTTTTTGCACTGTTCTCTGACTTATAATGTTATCAAGATTTTTACATCAAAATACATCATTTAGAAGTAATAGACTATTTTCTGTCCTGTTTTTAACCTCCATCTCCAGAACGCTCTGTTTGAATAGGCGTGGCAGATTGTAAACTCGGAAGTAAACGCCCACTGCTGTGATTGGCTAACAGCGTACATTCATTCCTCATACGTGGACACCGCTGTGATTTAGGTTTAAAACGCATAAATAACTCAGTACATATTAAATGATCTGTGAGAAGAGACAAGAGACCATGTAATGAAAATGTTACTCAGACTTCTGAGTTCTTACTAATGTGGTCTGGAACTTTTTTCCACAAATTGGCACTTCAGAGCGTCCTGTTGTTTTCAAAGATTTCTTTATTCTTTGGTTTCTGCGTAGATCTGCACGTTCACCTCTCTGTTAAACGTTTTGCGTGAATAGGTGGGTGGGGCTGAGCAGGCAGCGATGTTGACCTTCTGTGGAGGCGGTGCTTATCCACACTTTTACATCATAGAGTAGAACGTTCCAAAAGCTTCTTTGGCAGACTCACTTTAATATAAGATGTTTTTAGACTAACAACAAACTTTTGAGTTCTGAAACTTACAGGATGTTTTTATAGTACAATGTAGTCAAAAGATCAAGGGAAATTTGGTTTCAGTTCATGACCCCTTTAACCAAAATAACAGAATTCTGTCAACTTATGACCTCAAGAATATGCCAGGATGCCCCTAACACTATTGGTTTTGCTATTAAAACTTGACACAGATCGGCACTTGTGCGAAAGATGCATCAAATGCAATTAAGGTTATTTCTGTGGAGATGAGCAGCATTATATGTCACATTTATGTAGCGCTTTCTACAATAGACTTTCACATTAATAAACAGTGCAGTAACAGTTTTAATGTTTTAAAATTTATTATTTAACATTCCGTTTAGGCTGTGAAGACAGTAGTGTTATTCAGTTGCACCAGTAGCCTTAAGGGCAGCGCACCAACATATAGTGCCGTTACACTACTGGTGTCCCAAGTTCGAATCCCAGCTTGAGGACATTTCCTGATCCAGTCCCGCCTCTCTCTCTCTCACTTAGCTTTCTGTCATCTTTCACTAAAAACGACATAATATGCTAGGGCTAGTTAAAAAAAAAAAAAATGATATATCAATTTTAATAGATTCTCATTCTTATGAGCCAATATCGATTCTTAAATCCCAACCGATCTTTTGGTCTATGCTGTTTTCAGTTGATGAATGAACAGTACATAGTGCGCCTCCCATCCAATAAATCGCAATATCTCTGTGCTTTGTTACTTTTGATATGACACAGAGTCTCAGATTTAAAATTCTGTCCAATTCATTAAGAAATTCAAGCAGTAAATACCGTTTTGCCGCATTTTAATGTGGCGTGATAGATTGCTGTAGCTTAAACTGGGTAATCACCTGCGTGTAATCAAACGCATAGCAAAAGATTTGTGACAGTTTCATATTTGTTCTGGATCCTGTGCTTTGCTGCGACACTGGAGCGCACTCACCACCAACTGGACAGGAGTGGGAATTACAGCTACAAGTTACAATAGATCACCTTCAGTCTAATCTGTCAAAGTGATGGATGGGCTTCAGATTTTTCCATCACTGATTTAAAAAAAAAAAAATATGATTAAAGTGAATTTAATCATTTGCGCAAGTAGATTACACAGTAAATGCAAAGACTCGAATGTGCATGGGGTGATGTCATGCAAGCCAGTCAATGAAGAGCTTATTGACACGTCCGGTTGTGTCAGAATTTTTTTTTTTTTAGTTTTTATTTGCGCCAGTGATGTGAAAAAACAACCCACAAGTAAACTAGAGCGAGTAACGCAATGCAAATATTTGCTTCGCGTTTGGTGTGCACACACCATTACACTCTCATTGAGAACCACTTTCAAGGAAGAACCCGAATTGTGACGTAAAGCGAACTCCACAGCCTGGTGTGAAAACGCCCTCCTCTCTTCTCCTGAGCTTCTGCACCAACACTCTGCCAGCTTATGTCGTCTAATGCTTCCCCCTCTCATCCACGCACACACACGTGCACACCCCTAAAAATCAGAGTCTTTCCTAATGTGTCATCCCTCACACCCCGTCACTGCTGACCTGACCTCGACTCGGCTCACTGACTAATGTTGTGTTTCTCTCTCCCTTTCTCTTTTCCCGCGCACTCCACCATGTCTGTTTGCCATGCACATTCCTCTTCCGTTGCATTCTGTCGTTTCCGTGCACCCACACAGTCTCTCTTCATGTTCCCATTCTCCCCGTCCTCCTCCACCCTCTCCTCCCTCCCGCCCACCCTCGACACCATCTCTGAGCTGGACGTGTTGTCCGACATCTCCGAGGACGAGCCCGACCTGAACCTCGAGCCCGACTCTGAGCCTCTGAGCTGGCCGGCCGAAGACTCCGGCGGTGGCGAGGGTGCGTCCGTCCAGTCGTCCTCGCCCGCGGAGTGCGTCCCCGGGTCCGACGAGCCGCAGCCCCACTCGGCGCCCCGCTCCGCCCTGCCCCGGCTGGGTCTGTCCATGCTCAGCTTCTGCAAGGGTCTGCGTCTGCCCTCGCTGCTGGACGAGGACGGCTACATCAGTCTGCCCTGTCTGCCGGAGGACTGCGCCGCCCTGCTGCTTCCCGCTGGACTGCACCGTCACCTGCCCCTCTCCTCCCCTTCCCTCCTGCCCTCCTTCCTGCTCATCTTTGCCGTCTTCCTCTCCGCGTGCCAGTCGGTGGCGCTGTCTCTGCTGTTGGCGTTGCCTCTGGCCCTGTCCCTGTGCTACCTGGAACCGAAAGCGCTTGCGCGCTTCAGGCCAACAGAGGTCGCGGTTAAGACGACCTCTCCAGAGGAAATGCAGTGTGACCCCGCCGCCTAAACTGACCCCTGACCTCCCCGCTCCTTTCTCCATGTCTGCCTACCTCCTAAACGCTACTGTGTGCATTTTGTTGCTGTTTGCCTTTTACCCCTCCTATAGTTCTTCTCTCTGTCCAGCGCCAGATTTTCAGTGTGAAATGCAGATTAGTCCCTGCTCTCAGATTATAGCAACATTCCAGTGGGACCCTATTTATAGTCCACATCCTGTCGGGAAAAAAACCTTTCCCCCCTCTTCAGCTGAAGCATTTATTAGACCCGAATCACTCGACCAGCTTCAATCTTACACTAAACAGCAGATTTATACGTATTTTGGATAGATTGTCCTTCAAGTTCATTATAGTCCTTCAGGTTGTTTTATAAGTAAAGAGTTTGAAACCGAAGAACAGAAAAGCAGGATCTCACTCAGACCAGCCTGTCCCAGAGCTCAGGGCTCGCTCCTTATCGTTTGATTGGGGATTCAGGCCTTCCCGTCATCCATTTCACCTTTTCAGACTATTTTGTCCATTATTCCACCAATTAGAGTCCACAGGTGGAGGTCGTGGAGAGGCCAAACGAGGACGCGGACACATCCGTCACCTCTGAAACGGCCTTTGAGGTCTGCTAACCTTCCCAGCATGCATCTCTAATCACATTCATATAATTAGCACACAATCCAGAGGTATGGTAGGACATGTTTTGAATTAATCTTCATCTTTTGTCTCTGACGGCACGAGCAGACGGATAAAGACGGTGCTCCTGAGAGAAAGGTGTTTAATTATCGTTTGAGATGCAGATTTGTTGTAATTCTGTGTTTTTTAATTTCATTGTTTTTGTCCAATTGAAAGTGATGGGGTTTTTGCATCATGATTGTTTGATGTGAAATCTTTGCTTTATTTGCTGTGGTGGTGATGGTTGATTCCTTTTATTTGGTTTTGTGCTGGTTATCCTGTGCATTTTTGTCATTTCAACCGCAAGTGAGGCTTAAATCACATGAGCTCTCTCGAGTAATCAACTGGCACTAGATTTGCTGATTGAATGGCTAAGCACTGCTAGATTGATTTATGATCAAATGCTGATTTGCCTGTTGGTTGGTTACTTCCAAGAACCCTGATACAGATCAGCATACAGGAAATCAGTAGTGTCATGTATATGAACCGAACTGGATCAGCCTGAAGTCACATCAGAAAGTCTGAGAGCACATTAAGAATATGAGAATCAAGATTCATTTAAAGCTGGCTCAAGAACGTTTTCAATTCAACACTCAAGTTGATATGCTGATAATATGATGAAAATTGATAATGAAAGGATAAAAATGCACAGTAGAAGCTCTCAGACTTTCGGAGACTGCTGTACATTTTCTGTAATCATTTTCCATTACAATGCATTTCCTGATCATCAGTGATGTTCATCAGATTTGACTCCAGTTCATTACCATCTGTCTTTTTCCTTTTTGTTCAAATTTGTTCTCATTTTTGATCCACAGAGCAAGTTGAGAGTGCAGGGGGAAAATATATATGTCAGACATAGCAATTTAATGTTGGAGGTTCGTATGTCATATGTAATCCAAGAAAAAGAAACCAAGAAAGAGCAAAAGCATAATGGATGGTGGACGTGTGTCCCCTCTCTGGCTACTGTCCTGGGCTGCCTCTCACTCTTCCTCTTCAGGCTTTGTGTGCATGCATTATTGTGAGTGAGTGAGTGTGTGTGTGTGTGTGTGTGTGTGTGTGTGTGTGTGTGTGTGTACCCATGCATGGGCTGCATGTTTAAACGGGTGCATGTCTGCGGGTGAACTGAATGTACGTGATATGTGGTGTTTTTAACTTTTGTGTAAATGTCATGTGGGAATGGTTCTCATAACAACACTAATAGTATTTCCCTAACCAGACAGGTGACTTTCTGCTTTGGTTGTGGTGATTGTTTACATTTTCTTTTTGAACTAAATGGATTTACTCATCCTGGGGTGACTATGTCAGTGCTAAAGACACAAAATATGGCCTAAATGTCAGTGTTTAAAGCTGAAGTGTATAATCACTGTCACCAAACACTAGTAGTAAATAGTCATTCCTTTTGGTAATTTGAAGAGGTCCTGATGCACAAGCAAATGGATCAGTCGCAGTGTCAGTCTACTGATGATGTTGTCCCTACATCTTAAACTATAATAAAAGAACGTGTTTTCTCATTATGACATACTTCAGCTTTGGATGAGCGTGCACTCAGTATCTGGTGTCTGAGCAACAGTTGTGTCTTTGGCATTGAAGCAGTGTCTCACTGCAACGCTCCAGTCCTCAGTGTGTAAACAAGTCCTGCCTCACTGCTCCCCACAGACGCTGAGCTCTGACCTCTCACCTGACCCTCATAATCCCAGTGGTTCGCCAGAACCAAACCTTAACTAGGTTTACCAGGGTCCTTCAGATGTGGAAGACTGATTGATCTTATTCAGGATAACTGTAGGGTTTGAGCAGACAGTTTATTTTGTTAGATGTGAATGAAAGTGAGTGTGTAGCTGCATTTCCGTTACCCTTCAAACTGCGCAAATTGAAATTGAGAATTGAAAATACGGCTAATGGAAACGTGTGAATTTCTCAAAAACTCTCAAAAACAAAAAAAAAGTTTTTACACTCACATGAGGTGGTTTTTCAGGCAACTCGAAAAAGGACTATTTTTTTTTTTTTTTTTGCATTTACAGGTCACATGGCATATGTAAAAAGTCATACGATCATTTTTAAATGTATTATAAACTTCAAGAAGCACTTCATATGTGGCCGCTCTCAAGTATAGGGGGCTTTCCCTGCAACTAGTAGGGCTGCGACGATAAATCGATTCGTGGATCAATTCTAAGATCTTCCGAATGCATCGCGATTCTCTCTGGAATCATTTCTGAGCCTGGATTTTAACAACAGATTACACTCCAATCTAATTTTTATCCGCACACTCAAATGCTCATGAGGAAGAGTGCTTGTCATGTAATTTCACCTCAGCTCAGAATGATTTTATGATGCAAGATTAATGTAAACACAGCCCACTGTGAACACTTGTAATTTGCTTCAACCTTTTTGAATTTTATGAATGATTATTTTAGGTTCAAGCAGAGTATGGTTGTTTCTAAAGCATGCAGTGCCACCTGCTGTTCAAAACTAAGCGCAGAGTCGACTCGAAAAAATTGTGATGCATTCGGGAAGTCTCCAAATCATTTCTTGATTCGCGATGCATCGATTTATTTTCGCGCCCCTTTATTTACACTGTATTACAGCTCTGACACAGTGACCGGAGCTGATCGCTGACACTCTAATCGGTGCTTGTGTTTATACCAGCTGCCCAGTGCGTGTTTCTGAAGCGGCTCTCCGTGCTGGTTCTGTAAAGATACACGCATACGCCTCCTTTGATTAAATATAGCCAAAATCCCACCAAAATGCGTTGCTATGACAAATAAATACATTTTAGTCTCATAACATTGGTTAATGGAAGCGCTGTAATTCCGTATACAAATTTTCGGAATTTTGTGCAAATCTGTAATGGAAATGCACCTTGTGAGGGACAGATGTGCAGTCAGAGCAATAGACTATACTGTTTTAAGGCCATGAGCTCATTTTTAGCGCCTACATTTTTTGTCTGCCGAAACTTTGTGGAAAGACGCATTTTCAGTGTTCTGTCAGCTGAACTATGAACACCTGGATGTACAACATGTAAAAGCCAGGCACAGTTTGAAGATGTTTAATAGACACCACAGTTTACTAGAAAGCCACCAACTCCAAATGTACTTTGGTTTAGCCAGATTTATTTAGAAACGATGTTGCACCCATTAAAACAGAAGGACAAATGGGTGATGCAGTTTCAAAGAAAATCTGGCTGAAACAAAGTTTGTTTTGGTGGCGTCATATAATTTTGATGAAAACAAAGTTTGTTTTGAGTTTCAGTTGTTCAAAAATCTGCGCTGGTGAACCAAAACAAACTCCACATTAACTTTTAGCCAGATTTTCTTCGTAATGTCATTGCACCCACTCGTTCTTTAGTTTCACTATTGTATCAGGGCCTTAACAGTTTGTATTTCTGTCCCTCACAACCTCATTTTCTTTTGTGTCAAATTACTAAAACAATAATTCTGGACATCATCAGTTATTGAGAGGAGTTCCAGAACCCTACGGCTCTGTTCCAAATCTAGTGAGCTTCCTGGCAGCCTGCTGCCTAACATCATGAGTGCACACAATGCAATTGTAAATATTAACTCCCTATTGGAGCCACGAGTGCGTCCGTGCTGTCAGGGATCCGCTGGGTCTTTGAACCGAGCTTAGGACTCTGTGTGGTGCGTCGGGTGAGCAGTGAGGTTCGACTCTAACGTGGTTCGGGTCTCTCCATGACTAATGTGCTGGTTGTTGGTTGTCCCTTTGTCCTCCCCCTGCCTGCCTCTCCCTGGTGCTGTGGGCCCATCAGGACTTGGATAAGACCCAGGAGGATGTATTGAAACATCAGGCTAGCATTAGCGAGCTAAAGCGCAGTTTTATGGAGGCTACGCCCGAGCCCAGGCCCAGTCAGTGGGACAAACGCCTGACGGGCAGCCCTGCCACCACACTGCGCCTGCAGGCTCAAGGGGTACGTGTGCTTCTGCTCGGGATACGGACGCCTCCTCAGACGCTCTGCATGCCCCTGCTGTCCTGCACTTCCTGTTTTTCTTACTCTCCTCTACTGAGAATCTGGTGTACTGTGTTTTTTCTGTTGTACGGTGGGACAGTTGGGAAAATGTTGCGGAAATAAGTGTTTTCTTATATCTCAATGAATGATTCACCCATTTTCTCAAAGCATTGATTACAAGTCCTGTCAGTGCTTATACCTTGATCTTAAAACGTTGGAGTTTTGAATCGTGAACCTTTTTCTTTTTCTTTTTTTTTTTGGCCTTTAAAAAAATCCTGGAATATGCAGTAGTTTGAATGTTATGGAGGCCTGTTTCCGCCACTGCGTTTAAAAAAAGAAACGGTTATTGCGACTTTTTATCTCAAAATTCTGACTTTTTTCTCAGAGTTGTGTAATACAAACTTGTAATTCTGACTTTTTATTATCAAGATTGAGATAGAAAGTCTCAATTGAGAGTTATAAAGTTAGAATCGTGAGATATATCCAAAACAAAGTCAGAATTGTGAGATACAAACTCACAATTGTGAGAAAAAGACTTGTTTATATCCCAAAATTCTGACTTTACAGCTTGCAATTGTGAATTTATATCTCACAATTCTGAGAAAATAAGAATTCCGAGTTTATACGACAATTCTGAGGAAAAAAAAAAAAAGAATTGTGAGATAGAAAGTCACAATTGCGAGTTATAAAGTCAGAATTGCTTCCATAGAAAGGTATTCAGCTCCAAATCATTTTATGTATGGACACATTTAATGCATATACAATCTTTTTATTACGCAAAACATATTAGGAGAAGCATTTGTCATAATGCACTTTGAAATTCCATTGAATCTCATTGTGAATCTGATCAAATTGGTCTGAATTTGTGAAAATTGTTCCTGAATTGAATTGAAAACCTACAAATCGTGAGTCGTCGCCCAACCTGCCGTAGGGTTTTCCAAATTCACATTGAGCCAAAAAAAAAAAATGTGCATGTGCTTGACCAAAACAGATTTTATTCCTATATTGAAAATACTTTTGAAACGACATCTTGACAAACACTTTCGAACCGTTCGTTCGCTCCCCACTGAAGTAGCTGCGCTGTCATGACTAGAAATGTCTGTTCAGTCGGGTGTCACTGAGATGTCCGTTGAGGACATCAATGTCTTTGGGCTCTTAATGAAATCATGCAGATGATAAGCTCCATTAGCGTGAGATGCCTTGCTAACACCTGTCACTCCTGACGTCACAATGCACTATTGTCTGGTTGAGTCTAAGTAGATTTAAGACGACTACCCATAATCCCAACTGTCTCATGCACACGCACGCCTCCTGTCCTCTACGCTAGCCAATGGCGGGGCGGTTCTCGATCTGATTGGTGCATCAGTTCACTCTGATTGGCTCTTTGAGTTCTGTTGTTCATGCTGTGCGTTGGCTCATTCTGTCCTTTGGTTTCCTCACTGCTCATGAATATTTTGTTTTTCACCTGTGTTTTCTAGCCGAATGCTTCTCTCATTGTTTAGGTTTGCTCATTTCAGTTGCAGTTTTCAATCACGTTGTCTCTTTCAGCTGTGCACATGCTCCTTCTGTTTATTTGTATGTTTTATCAGTCAGTGTAAATGATCAGCTCCTGCCAAAGACTATATTGTGCATTCTGATGTGTGCTTGTATGTGTGATTGATTTTTGCGTTTTATTTGCACCTGTTTCACAGACTTCTCTTTGAAACACTTTGTGTCTGAGTTGTCTGCACACATTCTCTCTGCTCTGTTCACTTTGAAATGCTTTACTGCTGTTCCTGGTGTGTGTGTGTGTGTGAGAGCGCATGTTGTGTTAGTAGCTGTTTTCTCCTCACTCTGTAGAATCACTCAAGTGCTTTTGTGTTTCTCTCTCTCTTGTTTCTTCTGTTTCTGTGTCTGTTGTTGTCCTTGCACCCGCTCGTTTCATGTGTTGCCCTTCGCTGTGGTTTCATAACCCCTGTAGAGTTTGGAAGAAGAGCTCACCTCTCTCTTTCTGAGTAAGGCGTGCTTCTCCGGGCTGGCTGGCACCTGCAGTGCTGCTGCTGCTCCAGCAGAGGCCAGTAAAGTCTCAGCTCAGCCCGAGGTGCCTTTACCACTTCTGTCTGTCTTTTCATCTTGCCTGCTCTGGCTTTCTGTCTCCCTGCAGCTGCTTCCGGCTTTATATTCTCTGCCACATACTTGCACTGCTTTAAAACAAACCAAGTTCATGCTCAGATCTGGCAGCCAGTATTGATCCAGCCCTCACTGATGTGTGAAGTGTGAATAATGTACTACTGTTCAAAGTGGTTTTTTTTGTTTTTTTTTGTCTTTGAAGATCTGCAAGGCTGCATTTATTTAATCAAAGATACAGTCCAAACAGTGAAATATTAGTACAATTTAAAATAGCTGTTTTCTATGTGAATATCTGTTAAAATGTAATTGATTGCTATGATCAAAGTTGATTTTCAGCTTAATTCAGTCTTCAGTGTCACATGATTCTTCAGAAATCATTCTAACATGTGACCATGGACCACAAAATTAGTCATAAGAGTCAATTTTTTCAGATTTATACATCATCTCAGATGAATGAATAAGCCTTCCATTGATGTATGGTTTGTTAGGATAGGACAATATTTAGCTGAGTTACAATAATTTGAAGATCTGAAATCTCAGGGTGCACAAAAAAGTCAAAATATTAAGAAAATTACGTTTAAAGCTGTCCAAATGAAGTTCTTAGCAATGCATATTACTAATCAAAAATTATGTTTTGATATATTTACAGTAGGAAATTTACAAAATATCTTCATGGAGCATGATCTTTACTTGATATCCTAAAGATTTTTGGCATAAAAGAAAAATCGATCATTTTAACCCATACAATGTATTTTTGGCTATTGCTACAAGTATACCCGTGCTACTTAAGACTGGTTTTGTGGTCCAGGGTCACAAATGCTGATTTGCTGCCCAAGAAACATTTCTGATTATCATCAAACAACTATTAAAAACAGTTGAATAGAACGTTCAAAAGAACAGAATTTTTTATTTGAAACAGAAGTCTTTTGTAACATTATAAATGTCTTTACTGTCACTTTTGATCAATTTAATGCATCCTTGCTGAAAAAAGAATTTGCCAAAAAAAAAAATACTAATGACCTTTTGAACAGTAGTGTATAGATACAAATTATTAGAAAGCAAAAGTAATTAAATGTACAATTAAACCATCAAAATTAAAACGACTTTGTCAAAAATATTGCTATTTTATTAGGGTTGTCAAACGATTAATCGCGATCAATCGCATGCAAAATAAGTTACCTTGTGTCTGTGTGTGTGTGTGCGCGCTGTGTATATTTATTATGTATATACGTAAAAATACACACAGATGCATGTTTATATTTAAGAAAAATTGTATTTTTATATACAAAATATATGTACACATAAATTATATGCAAATACAATTTACACACACATTTTATGTAAACACAAACCAAACCTTTTTTTTTTTTTTTTTTTTTTCGCATGCGATTAATCACAGTTAATCGTTTGACAGCCCTATATTTTATGCCGCAATGAATGAGATTTGAGAGATACAGCTATATTTATGCAGCTCTTCTGGACTGAGTGTTAGTGAATCACACATGAGTTCAGCTCTAGAGGGCATTTCACTGCCAGACTGGTCATAAACGTCCAGTAACAACATAATTAGCGAGTAATTTCCATCTCTGCCGTCATGTGTGAAATTAGTTTTGTGTGTGTGTTTGTGATGACTGCTGTCCTGTCCACCGTCTCAAACCTTTTAACCCCTTAGCCCCCTTTACACCTGCTGCCTCGGGTTATCCGATCACTAGCGGTCAGTTGAGACGCATCTGCGCGTAGATCTGGTCTCAAATGCATCTCCTGTGATCTGGTCACGCAAGCAGGTGTCGTTCCGTGTGTGTTTGAGTGACTGTGTCCTATGATTACCTTCAGGTTCCACAGCAAACCCCTCCCCTTCCCGGGACGGAC
This sequence comes from Cirrhinus mrigala, assembly GCA_036247105.1. Taxonomy (NCBI): domain Eukaryota; kingdom Metazoa; phylum Chordata; class Actinopteri; order Cypriniformes; family Cyprinidae; genus Cirrhinus; species Cirrhinus mrigala. Next base: position 1,746,873 of record CM070026.1, read on the forward strand.
AGCAGAGACGCCAGCAAGGTGGTCCATCGTCCTCGCTCAGCCTAACACCTAACATCACCTGAGCAAACGCACACCTAACACTGCACACACATCTCACCCTTTTTCCATTGCAGACGTCATGATTCCAGCCCTCTTCTCTCCACCTTCACCAGATTGATCATCCATCTGTCTGTCCATGCATTTATTCATCTTTTAAGCTTGTTATGATCGTCTCTCTTTCTTATGTTGCTTGATTTATATGTGTGTGGTTTTTTTTGGACCTTGGTCGGAGGAGATGCCATGTTTGATTCAGAACAAATGAGAGCAGCGCTGTGAGCTACAGACGTACGGTGTGTTCAATCAGAAGTCATTACAAGAAGACATTTGTGACCCTGGACCACAAAACCAGTCTTAAGTAGCACGGCCAAAAATGCATTGTATGGGTCAAAATGATCAGTTTTTCTTTTATGCCAAAAATTATCAGGATATTAAGTAAAGATCATGTTCCATGAAGATATTTTGTAAATCTTCTAACGTAAATATATCAAAACGTTATCAATTGTCAAACCGTACATCAGCAGAAAGCTTATTTATTGAGCTTTGAGGTCATGTATACAGGGTTCGTACAAGATGCGTAAAGACTTTTTAAAATTTAAGGCCTGTAATACCCTTGAAAATAGCAATATTCCTGAAGAGGTACTTGAAAACTGCTTGTATTGTTGAAAGACAATGTATCTATTAAAATAAGTGTTTAACTTTTTATATATCTTTAATATCTTTTCACACAAAATTTACACAATTAAAAAAAAAAAAAAAAAAAAAATATATATATATATATATATATATATATATATATATATATATATATATATATATATATATATATATTTTTTTTTTTTTTTTTTTTTTTTTTTTTAGTTTTTCAGTTAATAAAACTAGTAAAAAATTAAAGAAAATTTTAAAAAAGCTTAAAAAAAAAGGAATGCAACAAAACTAGTGAGCTAAGCCAGTAGTAGTACTGGCAATGTCTAAATGAGTAAATGGCTGAAGACGCAAAAAGAGGAACAGATGAACTGAATCAAAGTCATTTACAGTGGAGCGTGGGTCGCAAATCATTTGTTTCAGACAAAAACAAATAAAAAAGAAAATGAAAGTATATGCAAATACAAATCCCTTAAAATTAAAAAAAAAAAATAAAATATATATATATATATATATATATATATATATATATTTTACAGTATCTGTTTAATCCCTTTGTATAAATCCCAGTTTCCAAAAATTGACCCTGGTTTTGTGGTCCAGGGTCACATTTCATTGAGAGACAAATGTGTAAGGTTTGTTCAGAAACGAAAATAGTTTAACAACTACAACAACTTGTGCTTCTGAGAGCCGTGGCAAACTTCCCTCTCGTTTTAGGCACCAGACAAGACAAGGTTTTATTCTTGTAGACAGTTTTGCTGCTGCTCAAGAACGCAGCACACATTTAAATGCGTTTCAAGGTCTGCAAAACTGCACTCGTTGAACAGACTGTACATCTCTACCTCACAGCCTTGTTTTATTTGCATTATGATGACATTGACTTTGACTAAGGTCTGCAGGAAGTTTGTTTCCTTCAGTTTTTGTTCTGTGGTCATGGTTTATGTTTTTTGCTTTTCTCTCCATCCCTCGTGTGTGTTTGTGTGCTTGTCTGGTGTAGAACGCAGAGGTCAAACCTGAAGTCAACGGCCAGCCAGAGGTCATAGAGGTCGTGGAAGAGACCGTCGTCATCGAAGAAGTCGTCAAAGCCAAACCCAAAAGCCCCGCCCCTGAGGCGACGGTTACCGTCGAGACGGAGCACGCCGCGGAGGTCAAGGAAGAGAGGAGTTTATCGTCGGACAGCGAGAGTGAAGAGGAGGCGGAGTACCACGCTCAACCGCCCAGCACGAGCGTCTCCGCTCAGCTGATAAAAGAAGAGCCTGAGGAGGAACAGGAGGCGGAGCTTACTCAACAAGCCCCGCCCTCTGCAATAGAGTCACAGCCAATCACAGAAGTAGCTGAACCTGCCCCCGTGGCGGAGGAAGAGAAACCAGCAGCGCAGCCTGAAGAGGAAGCGTGTGCGGATGAGCCTCTGGTAACACCGGACGAAGCTCCCAATGGACACGCCCTCCAAGAAGAAGAAGCCCCGCCCACTCTCAAAGCCTCAGCTGTGGAGGAGGAGGAGCCTCACATCGTCAACGGCAGCGCCTCTCGTGTGGAAACGGAGCACCTGCCGCAGGTTATTTGCTGTTCGGAGGTAATTGACATCCCGAGCTGAGACGGCCGCCTACGCTTCCCCTGCGCCGCTGCTCTTCTCCTCCTCATCTCCTCTTCCATTTCCCACTCCTTCCTTCTTCCTGGACGAAGATCCTGCTTTATCTGCGCAAAGGCTGAAACGTCTCTCTAGCCCGCTTTAAAGGAAGCGATTGCAGTATAAATGAAAGTGTCTTAAATGTTTGTCCTTCCATCCTCTCGCCTTTAAGTTGATTTTATATTCCATCCTACTCGACCACACACACACATGTACACACACATGCACACACACACACACACATGCACATAAACACAATATTCTGAGTCACACATGAGGAGCGCTGCATGTTGTGTATCATTGCATGGGGCTTTGTGGTGCATGTTTTATATAGCGTTCTTGATATCCTAATTATATGATAAGGGCGTTTACATTGTTTTCTCACTCTGCTAGTAGAGATAGAGCAGCAGAAGTGTAAGTGATATGATTTGATTGCACGGATAAATATCACGTAATTTAAGTACTGATAGAAATGAAAGTTCGGCGCTGTGTGTTTGTGCTTTTGCATGTGTGTGTTGTCCTGTCAACACTGCCAAAGATCGCAGAAACCAAATTTTGGAAACATTTTGGCTTATTTTTCGGTTTGTAGGCTGCATGTGTTATACCAAAGACGTCTAGTTTATAGTGGTGTGTTTCTTTGACCTGCATGAGTTTCATCTCTCCGTTGTGCTGTGTAGCAGTGGTTTTGTGTGTGTTTGTGAAGTGATGTCAGACCGGACGCCTCTCGTACGTGTACGTCACACTGACGGCCTCTGTCTCTCCGTAGCCTCCTGTTGTGAAGACTGAGATGGTTACGATTTCAGACACATTTGCTGCTCAGAAGACGGAGATATCCACTAAGGAGGTCCCCATCGTACACACAGAAACCAAGACCATCACGTACGAGGCCGCCCAGGTGAGAGGGGTCATGTGATCCTGTTAAGTTTCTTAAAGAAGTCCACTTCCAGAACAAAAATTGACAGATAATGTACTCACCCCCTTGTCATCCAAGATGTTCATGTCTGTCTTTCTTCAGTCGTAAAGAAAATATGCTTTTTGAGGAAAACATTTCAGGATTTTTTTCTCCATATAATGGACTGATAACATCCTTCGAGTTTGAACTTCCAAAATGCAGTTTAAATGCGGCTTCAATCGATCCCAAATGTGGTTGTAAACGATCCCAGCCGAGGAAGAAGGATCTTATCTAGCGAAACGATCGCTTATTTTCGTAAAAAAATAATACAATTTATATACTTTTTAATCTCAAACGCTTGTCTTGTCTTACTCTCCCTGAACTCTGTGTATTCTGACAGTTAGGGTATGTCGAAAAACTCTGACCATATTTTCTCCCTCAACTTCAAAAATCATTTCGAAATCATCCTACATCGCTGCAGAAGTACCGACCCAGTCTTTGCAAAGTGAACATGCAAAGAAGATCAAACACCCTTAACAAAAAAGGCAAAGCAGCGATATAAGACAATTTTGAAGTTGAGGGAGAACATGAGATGGGAGTTTTTTGATATACCCTAACTGTCATGAACCGGAACAAAAACAGAGATCAGGGAGAGTAAGACAAGACGAGTGTTTGACATTAAAAAGTATATAAATTGTGTTATTTTTATGAAAATAACCGATCGTTTCGCTAGATAAGACCCTTCTTCCTCGGCTATGATCATTTACAACTGCATTTGGGATCGTTTGAAGCCGCATTTAAACTGCATTTTGGAAGTACGAACTCGGGGCACCATATCAGTCCATTATATGGAGAAAAATGCTGAAATGTTTTTCTCAAAAAATAATTTATTTTCTTTACGACTGAAGAAAGAAAGACATGAACATCTTGGATGACAAGGGGGTGAGTACATTATCCGTGAATCTTTGTTTTGGAAGTGGACTTGTCCTTTAAGTGAAATTGTAGAAATCACATATGTTCAGGTCAGGAGTCACTGCACTGAATCTGTAATCGTTCGTGTGTGTGTGTGTGTGTGTGTGTGTGTGTGTGTGTGTGTGTGTGTGCGCGTGTGTTTGATTTATATTGATTTGTCTTTTTCCACAAATTTTGTGTGTATGCAAATATCCAAGGTGCACATTTCTAGTAATTCCACAGTTATTCTCGTATTGTATTTGCAGAAAGTTTTGGAATATTTGTCCTCTCTGCAGATTTGTCACTACTGAAACATAGTAATATATAATTTCAAAGAAGGGTTATATTGACCTATTAAGATTTTGCTTGCATCTTCTTTGTAAATATATATATTTTTTTCAATTTTATTAAAAAGTTTATATATATATATATATATATATATATATATATATATATATATATATATATATATATATATATATATATATATATATACTTTCTTTTTCCCATGTTTCAGTTGTGGCAGCACATTTTTGGTAGTGACAGTAATGCTTTGTGACTTAGTGACTTAGTAATGCTTTACCTTGCATAGTAAAACACATACTGAAATATACTAAAATACAAAAAAAATATTACCCAAAAGAAAAAACTTTGCCTGTCTGTACTAATATTTTGTTTACTTTCATTTGTGACTGTTTCGGTAGTGACAGTTTTATGGGATAACACCCAAAAAAACAAAGATGTCACTACGGAAACGCCACCAAATATTTCAGTAGTGACAAGTTCAGATAGTTTTGAAGCTAGCTCAAAGATACTAATCAGCACATGGTTAGCTAGCACAGTTCTGAACAGTTGTACACAAAAACTAATTATGGAATAACTCCCAAAAAAAGTGTGTTTATAGAAAAATGGGGTTCGGTAGTGACATTCTTTAAAGTTACACACAGAGTTTTCATACTTTTGAACACATTTACCTCAAAATGATGAGACCTATCTACTCAGCGTGTAGCTATGAGAGAGGAACACGTAAATATTTCCTGATCATAAGGGGTGTAGTCTCAGTTTTAGCCAGTGGACTAAAACATACACTCTTTTGGTAGTGACATGAAACACTTTTTTTTTTTTTTTTTTTTAACATAAAGTTTCATAATTAGCTTCACTTTTTTTTTAAATATCAAAAATATATTTTTAAAAACAACAATGGAATAAAATGCAGAAATTATTTAATATAATTTTAATAAGTTGAAATTTAGGGGTTAAGGTTCAGGACAGCCACCTCCCAACTGCAAGTACCCACTAAATGATGATTTTATATGTATGAAGCTTACTGATATTTTAAATATTATTGTGTTTCTTAATAGATAATAAAAGGATCTTAGTAATCATCTACATCTAAGATTTGAATACTTAAATGCTTTTTAAATTTTAGTTTTAAGTTTTAGTTGTGGTACAGCAGTTTGCACCAATTCTGTAGAATGGCCGTGTGTGTGTGTGTGTGTGTGTGTGTTTAGCTGTGTTTTGTCAGTATCTTGTAGTTTAGCTCACTACTTTTTCAAAAGAGCGTTGAACTGCTTTGAAACTGAATCCTGTCAAGCTGCTCATAATTTTGACATAGCTTCACCAACATTGACTGAAACTGTTGTCATTAATGCAGAATCACGCAGCTGCGTTGCCGTCAGAGTCCTGAGAGTGTTTGTGTTTGTTTGTTCTGTTTGTGATTGACAGTTGGATGGTAATGGAGACGGGGAGCCGGGCGTGCTCATGACAGCTCAAACCATCACCTCCGAATCGCTCTGCACCACCACCACCACACACATCACGAAGGTAACACACACACACACACACACACACCGCTGGCTGTGACATTTGCACTGATAAGAGAGGTTATGAGATGAATGATCCTGTTCAGGATGTAGGATATTAGCTCACGCTGTCAGGTGAGAGTAGGGTTACAGATGCAGAACTGACAAACATCTTCATTTGTTTTTGTTCTGCTTCAGCAGGTTCCCCTGAATTTTAATGTCCGACGTGAGTTTAATCTAGGGCCAGTGTTTAAAGACAACATCAGTTTACACAAAAAATGTTTGATGTAAATTTTACAAGTGATTACAAAGAAACAGCAAATAACACTGAATTAAATGTGAAATTTTGAAGTAGAAAGACTGAAATAGCATTATCTCGCAAAACCTACTCCGATAATCTTGTAAAAGTGATTGCAGTATGTTGTCCTGTACCTTTCTTAAGGGCGGTTCACATCATGTCTGTGTCTCTTTTCTCGATTGACAGACACTAAAGGGCGGGCTGTCAGAAACTCGCATTGAGAAGCGCATCGTCATCACGGGAGACTCTGACATTGATCACGATCAGGTGAGATACACACACACACACACACACACACACACACACGACTGTGGTCTGTGTATATATAAAGCCAGATGCACATTGTTTGAGCCTATTTTTAGACAAGTAGACTATTTTTGGACATTGTAGCAGGTTTCTTTGGTCTGATCGCTGAGCGTGACACATCAGCAAACATTTCCACGGGTGTGTTTGTAGGATCTGCTTCGCATCTCGTTATTTAGCGCTTCCTTCAACATGGTCTTCTCAGGGTTTGTTGTGAAGAACTAACAGTCAACAAATTCCCTCTTTGCCCAGATGCTTTTGACTTTAATCTTTTTAAACACATTTGCTTAAACTTGCTTTGGTCATGATTGATAGCACTGACGGATAAATCAGTTAGTGCTCTGACATCCTCACTGATGGTACACAAACCAAAGTCCTCAGATGTACATTGTACAGTTAGGGCTGGATGATATGGCATATTTAAGACTGTTTTGCAATTTATTGTGCAGTACAGCCATACTAATTTCCCTGTTTAGAAAATATATAGCCCTACAAAGTACACACAAACCATTTAGAGCAAAGTAGGGGTGGGCAATATTTTTTTTTTTTTTTTGTATTACTTCATTTTCGTTATTAAAAATGAGAGCAAAGTGCTTTAATAAACAGATCTTTAATTTTTTTAGGAATAGTAGGTCTTTTTAACAATGGTCAAGGAAGAAAGTAAAAAATCAAATGTAAAAAAAAAAAAAAAAAAAAAAAAAAAACAGTGCATAGTCTTCACTGTATAAATTATTAAGAATGAAAGTATATTTAAAACTGAGTGAGTTTCTCTTTTGCTTATGTTGTTTGATTCACATTAACAACACAGTCAGCAGCAGGTTTATTAGGCTGCTGTCACTTTAAAACCTAAATGCACTGATCCAATATATTCACACACATCTGATTTTCTGTTTACATTAGGGATGCTCATTTTAACCGGTTAACCGTTAACCGACAGAAAGAATTTTGACCGGTTAATACAATCAGTTAAACGGTTTAAAAGGCCATTTAATTTTTTTTCAGTAATTTATCAAAATATTTTAAAACGTTTGCATTTTTTGAGAGAAAAAAAAGATAAATCACGTAGGCCTACAACATTAAGTCGCATATTATTATTACATTCAGAAACAGACCTGAGGCCGACGCGAAATGTTTACAAACACTATAAACATAGGCTAGGCTATTTTAGTTCCCCTCACTCCACAAAAAAATCAAGAATGAAAAATATAAGAAGCTAGGCTATATTAACGACAAGCCAAAACGAATTCATTTAGGCTAAAGCGAAACTGAAACTAACGTTGGGTCTCTCATACGACACAAATCCAAATGTTTCAGTATTCGAGATGTATTTGAATGCCAGAATATTATTTATTATGTAAACCTGGTTTTGTACTTCATTCACATTCCAGTATACACATAAAACAAATTGTTTGGCATAATATCACGGCAGTACGTTGATAACGATTAGGCAGTGTGGGTGACTATATTATTATGATTATGGAAAGGTTGCATTAAGTTAGCAGAGCTTAATTGTGTATGTGTGTGTGTGCGGCGCCGATGCGATCACTTAATTTTTTTTTGTTTCCTTCTAACAGTGGAAACGACTCCTTCCAGTCGTACAGATAATCGAAAATGTATTTGTGTACATTCACAACAAAAACAAATCTTTGTGCTTTTGTAAAAATAAAGAAAAAAATTAAGAAAAATAAAGCCGTCTTCCTTTCGCGTAGCACAAAAGTTAACCAAAACTCTGCATCCTAGCTACTTGTTGCACAGTTTTTTCTTTCTCTTTGTTAATTAAGTAAAAATATTTATCGTATAGGCCTATTCTTTCATTATATATAGCCTAGCCTAGCTTTATGTTTTTCTCCGTTCGCATGCAGAAGCGCTGCAGGTGCGTGATGTGATATGTCCATGTAAATCCCATGGTAAATCCTCATGTTCTGTTGTTTGCTGCTTTTTGAAATTAATCCCTGAAAAACGAATTTTGGTATTTTTAACAGGTCACAGACACTAATGCTTTCTAAAATAATTAAATTCTAGTTTGAAATAATCTTGTCTGATAACGGTTAATAATCGGTTAACGAGCGTCGGCTGTCGGTTAGGAAAAATAACCGAAATGAACATCCCTAGTTTACATGCATTTTAGTCACAAACAACTTTTTATGTGAACTTTGTGTTTTTGACAGTGCACTAAGAAAACTTAGTTCAGTGCTCGCTAGAGCTGCACGATTAATCGAAGGTGACTGTAATGCGCATTTTTTTTCATTGAAGCCGGTTGTGTAATCAGTAGTAAATCTCCAGCAGGTGCTTTCAGATGGAAGCAGCATTTACTACACAGAGCCAAAGTTCACTGGAAAGCTATGCTATATTGCATTATCGCAGACGATTTAATCACATGGTTATGAAATCGAAGAAATCGTTTGCGTTAATGGCAGCTGTTTGCGGAGCTTCTCAGTGAACTAACGTTACGGCTCTGTGTAGTAAATACTGCTACATCTGAAAGCATGTGAAAATACCACATTTAATAACATGTTTTTACTTTAAACTCACTTCATGATGTCAGTCGAGTCTTTGAAATAAATCTTTCTGTGAGGTGATGTGGCTTCTTACACAGAATAAGTCACGAATAGTATTCGTAGTATTTTAAGCAGTGATAAAGACATTGCATTATTATATACTATAAGAAAAATTATAATAAGAACTCAGATGAACCATACATTGTCGTAGTCTTGTGTTTTAGTTGCGTTGAATCAGTGAAAGCTGTTAAATCTTCTGTTTATTCAGCTGCAGCGATCATGATTTCCTGGGTGTCTTCTTCATGAGTTTCCATCCGAGAGCGCCCTCTGTCCTTCGGATGGAGATTTACTGCTGATCACAGAACTGTGCTTCCCTGATAAGATGCGCATGACAATTGCAGCTTTTGATTAATCACGATTGTGATTTTTATTTCGATTTATCGTGCAGCCCTAGTACTCCCATGCTTTCTTTGTATTTCAGTATAGCGTGTCAGAAAAATGGTTTGAAAGTTTAAACTGGCAAAGCTTTAAACAGGGTTCATACAAGGTGCTTAAAGTGCTTGAAGTGCTTGACTTTTTGACATTTTTTTTAATGTATCTATGAAATAAGAGTTTAATTTTGTCATAGCACATATCTTTTCATGCAAAATTCACACAATTCAAAGAACCTCATACGTTTTTCACTTATTTCAGTTAATGTCGAACAAATGAACCAAATCAGTTGTCATTTATGCTGGAACCACTCCGATTGATTTAAACTTGTGACTTTGATCATTCATTTCAAGCGATTCAGTAGCAAAACCAGATCAAATTAAAAGAGTCATTCATTTTTAATTTTGCCATCACTTGTATTTTAAATAGTGTTGGGTGAAACAGAGCTTTTTGAAACTCTGAGTTAAACCAAATGATTCACTATTTCAAAAAGTGCTCTAATTGGATCAGGTGTCATGAATAATTTGTTTCAGATTGGGAGTTCAAATAATGTATCACAAATCATTTGATTTAGATTGGAACGGGTTTGTGAATCATTTAGCGAATTGAATGATTCAAAGTAAGTGATTTGCAATCCCAAAAATCAAATTCAGATCGGAACTTCGGAGTGCGGATCATGAATCATTTGATTTAGAACGGAACTTTGGAGCATGGATCATTTGATTCAGATCGGGATTTCAGAGCACTTTCATCAATCTTTTTTTCAGATTTTCTTTCTTTTTCTTTTTTTTCTTTTTTTTTTAATGGTAGAAAACAAACCATTAATACAGTACATTTATAAAAACAAACAATCAAAAACAGTATACACAATCACAAATCCCTTAAGAAAAATAACAGTGGTAAAAGTATGTAAAAGTGTAGTATACATTGTAAAACTTTAGTAATAATACTTTGCTTGTGCTTCACTATTTTTGCAATGTTTCATTTGCATATTTTTATTTATCTGTTTCTCTTTTTAGAGTTTGAAATGGAAGACATTGTTCGATAAGTGAGGTCTCTGATTGAATTCTTTAAAAAACCAAAAAGTAGTGCTTGAAAAGTCCTTTAAAGTCCTGGAATTTCATTTGACATGATCTGTATGAACGCCGTTTAAAACGCATGCAAAAAATAAACTTTTGTGAGTGATGTAACTTGCATACAGTCTGACGTAAAACGTGGCTGATTTCTTTCCAATATCTCACTGGGTTCACATTGTACAGTCTGACGAGCGAAAGTGGTAAAGTTGAGGAAGTCACAGGGTGTGCAGCTGTGATTATAGTGTGGAGGAGCTCATGATCCTCAGCTCCACAGACGCAGGACGACAGGTGCTCGTTTTAGCCGTGAGGTATTTCTGTCTGTCTGTGTCGTGTGACGCACGCATGCACGCGGCTTCTGATAGGTCGGGAACGTGCACACAGGTTACCATAGCGATGTGACATTTGCCGTCCTCATAGACTGAGAGACATTCACGCAGATCCCAGCATCAGTTGTTCATGTGCATGTGTGTCTCCCATCATCTGTTTGTGTTCAGTTACTTGTGTTTTCATATTTGCGTTGGGTTATTCATTTTTTCCTTTAAATCTTTTGTTTGCTTTTGTTTGTTTGTGTTGGTTAACTGTGGGCGGGCTCAGGCGTTGGCCCAGGCTATAAAGGAGGCCAAAGAGCAGCACCCCGACATGTCCGTCACTCGCGTGGTCGTCCACAAAGAGACGGAGCTCGCCGAGGACGACGACTGAAGGACAGGTAAGCACATGGCAACCCACCATGGCAACAAGCGTCTCTCTTGACGACCGGCTCCTCCCGCTCCGACCCGGCAGCTCCTCCTCCTCCTCCTCCTCCACCTGGAGCCTGTCGTTTCTTCCCTTTTGTTTGATCTTTTTCTAGTATTCATCTCTCCTTTTGTGTTTGTCTCTTTCTTTTCTCTGTCCTGGGTCTGCTCGGTGTTTTTCATGTTAAAGCAGTGCAGATTTACACTCATTTCTGCTGAACTGGATCTGACTCTTATTTTAGAGGATCCTCATACACCTTTGAATGAAATTTATGATTCTCTCTATCTTCCATCATCCTTGAAATATAAAACACTTAGTAGTGATTGCTAATCACTGCTGCCTAATAAAATAGAAAAATGTTAATTATTATTATAACTATAGCTGCAAGCAGCAATCAAGTAGCCGAGCACGACAGAGGTAAGATGAGGAGCTAAGCGAGCGCCCCATGGAACATCAGACCAACTGCAGAAATGAGTAATCAAAGACATTTGTAGATGAATTACAGCAAAATGCTTAAGACATAAATCCAGTCAGTTGTTATTAGGGGTGCTCAGAATTGGCTGATAATGGCTTTAAATGTAAATATCATCATCGGCCCAATATGAAAAATTATGCCGACGTGTCTTGCAGATAAGAGGATTAATGCACACGTCATGTCAGCAGTGTGGTTCATTCTTGCAACAAAGTTTTGCCTGAATAATGATTAGATTCAGTTTTGGATCGCAGCTTTTAATCTGAGAATGCGCTACAGAATGACGTGTTCCCCAGGCCCTAATGCCCATTCCATAAGGACTTTTAATTCCATAGGGGGCGCTGTTGGCCCACTTCTAATAAAATGATTGCAAATTCACAAATAACATTTTGACTGTTAAAGCAGTAACTGATGTCATAAAATCACAAGTGTGTTTTGATTTAAAGGTCAGAAGCTATTGTTTGCATGAATAAAAAAAAAAAAAAAATCACAAACATGACAAACATGGCTGTAACAAACATACAGCCTCAGAATCATTTTATTTATTTTTTTTAATCATGCCATCAAATTTAATTTATATTTATAAAATTTATATCAATAAAAAAATTCAAAAAAACTTTTTTGGCATGTTTGAAAAAGTAGGTTTTTAACATGTATCAAAATGGCAGACAGGAAGTTAGGCTGATTATGGGATAATTGGTATCAACGTTCTCGGCATAATCCAAGGAATCTTACCAAGACAACAGGCAAAACCAATTAAAAGCTATTAGCGTTTTTAAAAAAAATGATAATTTTTGACCACAAGATGGTACTGTCCCAAAACATTTTGCGCATTTGTAAATTGTAGCATTTTATGGCAAAATTTAAAATGGCAGACTTGGGGATAATTGTTTATGGTTTGGCTCGGTATGTCACACAAAAACTAAAGTTCTATGCAAAAATACCCATTTCTCATATCTCCTGACCACTAGATGGTGCTGTGCCAAAACTGTGCAGCTACTCATGAGTCATGGCTGTCATAACACACACCAAGTTTGGTCCCAGCATGCTGAAGCATTGAGGAGAAATGGTGTCAAGTTCATTTTGGTGTGCTCTTTGTCAAATTAGTTTGTCACATTGAGAACGGTTTAATCAAACTTGAATTTCATAAAATTATTATGGTCTGAAAAGTATCTGATTTGATTTTTGCGAAATTCAGAGCAACAGTCAAGGAGGAGTTTGAAAAGATTTTTACACATTTTCAAAAATTTGGTTCAAACATTATCAGCATAAACGTGAGTTCAGATTTTGACAGTTGGTGGCAGTAGAGGGTTTGAGATAGAGACTCCAAATTTTTTGTGGCTAATGACCGTCCTCTATCTGTGTGCCAAATTACACAACATTTTACCAACCTAATAATAATTATACAATAGTTTAACATCCTAGACTGAGAGTGCCTGAGATCTCTGTGCCGTGTAGGTGGCTTCACTGATTTTAAGCCATCTAGATTTGTTGGGTTTTCGTGACGCTGTCGTGTCCGTCAGCAGTCCTTGTTCCGGGACCTCATTATGAACAGATGCGGCGCTGAGAGGAAGTGCTGTGGTGCCCATATGAGCGCTGTCACGTCTCCAGAGTGACCTCCACCCCAGAAAACAATGAGCTCCTCTGAGAGATTAAAGGCGCTTCTCAGCGCTGAGGACGGGCGGCTGCTGATGCTGATGCTGATGCGCTTCCCTCCGGATGTGTCAACAGTGGGCGACTCTGTTGTTTTGGGATTAGAAATATCACAGCTCAGCCGCTGCTCACAGGCCAGAATAGCTGCAGGAAATGTATTCAAATCTAGAGCACGGCTGACTGTACTCGATACCGGCCGACGAGGGCGGCAGCAGGGCCTCAGGTGTTTCATTTCAACATGTAAAATCAGGCTGAGGGATGAAGATACACAGTCATTTCTAGAGAGAAACGCTTCAGCTGAGCATTCAACAGTGATACAGTACCATGTTGAGTTTGACTGTATGAAGCCTAATCAGTATTAAATCCAGTCTGCAGTGGAGGAGAAGTGTTGGCATCTGCTCTGCTCCTCTGCTGAACGTCCAAATATTCCCACCACTTTTCAAACGACAGCTAACTTTGAGTGCAGGATCGTCAGTTTTTAAGGATATAAGTCTTTGTGCTGTTTGCACACTGGTTTTGTAGGGATGAGATCGTTAACTCAGTCTAGGAGACAGCATGATTTGTGTCATGCGACCGTCTATATTTAGCAAGAGCTCACAGGTACAATAAGCCTGAGTAAATATATTATCAGTGAAAAAATCATGGAAATGATTTGGCTGAAGTGTGTATAAATTGAATGCAGGCTGTGGGGTAAAGTGTGTCAGGTGCTTCGGGGTAAGATGTGCCAACGGAATATCAATATTTCACTGTCTTTTATTGATTGGAGTATTTCATTGTCTCCTGGCTGCTTTATGAAAATGTAAATAATGTGCAGGAAAATAATACTTCGTGTCAGTGTGAGAGCTAATAGTAGGGCTGTCAAGTGATTAGAGTTTTTAATATCATTAAATTAATCACACATTAGTTTTGGCTGAGAAGTTACCCCCAAAAGGTCATTTAAAGTCATTGCATCGAAGAACGCGTTACAGAAAAGTAGCTTTAAAAATAAATATTTTGATTCAACATTGCATAAGTGAAAATATGATGAATGGGTTTTTTTTATTTATTTATTTTTATTTTTTATTTTTATTTTGTTGTTGAATGTTGAAACTAGTGCTGTCAAATGATTAACTTTGATTAATTGCATCCAAAATAAAAGTTTTTGTGTACATAATATACAGGGTGGGCCATTTATATGGATACACCTTAATAAAATGGGAATGGTTGGTGATATTAACGTCCTGTTTGTGGCACATTATAAATGGTCAGAAACTTGTAAATAACTCATGAAAGAATAAAGTTATGTTAAAACCAAGCACACCATTGTTTTTCTTGTGAAATTCCCAATAAGTTTGATGTGTGATGTATCCATATAAATGGCCCACCCTGTATACGTGTATACTGTGTATATTTATTATGTGTATATAAATACACACACATACAGTATACATTATGAATATATTTACATGTATACATTTTTATTCATATAATTAATATTCTATATAAATATTTAATATATAAACATAACATTTTTCTTAAATATATCTATGCGTGTGTGTGTTTATATATGTATATATATAAATATAAATATAATATATATATATATATATATATATATATAATATATATATATATATATACGGTACACATATATATTATGTACACAAAAACTTTTATTTTGGATGCGATTAATTGTGATCAGTCATTTGACAGCACTAGTTAAAACATAAAATGAAAAAAAAAAAAAATCATATTCTTAATATGAAAATAAAACCTCCAGTTGATGGCAGCAAATCACCCTCTTCATAAGTGAGCCATTGAATCATTCATTCAGCCAATTTGTTAAACTGACTGATTCATTCAAAATTGAATCATTGACTCACTTGATTCATTCTAAATGTGGAATGAATCACTGCTGTGTGTTGCTTAGAGATGCACAACAGTTCTGCTGTGAATTCAACTATTTTTGTTTGTGAGCAAAATAGACAATACTGTGTCTTAAAGGAACACTGCACTTTTTTTTGAAAATAGGCTCATTTTCCAACTCCCCTAGAGTTATATAGATGTGTTTTACCATTTTCGAATCCATTCAGCCGATCTCCGGGTCTGGCGGTAGCACTTTTAGCATAGCTTAGCATAAATCATTGAATCCGATTAAACCATTAGCATCTCACTATAAAATGACCAAAGAGTCTCGATATTTTTCCTATTTAAAACTTAACTCTTCTGTAGTTACATCGTGTACAAAGACGGACGAAAAATGAAAAGTTTTTTTCTAGGTCGATTATGGCTAGGAACTATACTCTCATTTTGGAGTAATAATCAAGGAACTTTGCTGCCGTACCATGGGTGCAGCAGGCGCAATGATATTATGCAGCTGTCAACTCTGCAGAAAAATCGCAACTTTTCATTTTCCGTCAGTCTTAGTACACGATGTAACTACAGAAGAGTCAAGTTTTAAATAGGAATAATATCTTCATTATATATGGTAATTTTTGATCGAGATGCTATTGGTCTAATCAGATTCCATGATCTATGCTACGCTATGCTAAAAGTGCTACCGCCAGACCCGGAGATCGGCTGAATGGATTCAAAAACGGTAAAACACATCTGTATAACTCTAGGGGAGCTGGACAATGAGCCTATTTTCCAAAAAAGTGGAGTGTTCCTTTAAATGTAACATATTTAATCATATTTATTGAACTATTGTAAAAAATCAGTATTAATCGGTTGCAGTCATGCAGATATTTAGGGTACAAAATGCTTTTCTGTTAATGTGATATTGCTACACGATGCAAGACTAAAACCCATTCAAGGTCACTTTTGTGCCCTCATATCTTGAATTTTAAGCTTATATAACTGCATTCTTATAGGCTTCATCACACAGTCAGTCATCCTGAATCACTGTAAGATGACAGACAGGTCTGGACAAGGCATCTGCTTTAAGCATTTTAAAGCATTTTTACCATAATCACATCAAATTAATACCCATAAAATCAACAGGCCTAGATAGATTTGTTCTCTCGGGTTTTTTTATTTGAGATGTAATCTGTATTCCTCAATGTGACAGTAGCTTAAATATGTTTATGCTGTAGAGCGTATGTTTCTAATAGATAATTAGGAGGTACTCGTTTCATCTGTTCTCTTTGCTTTAGTAAAGAGTGGCACGTCTTACCCCACTCTCCTGATGGCTGTGAGGATGCTGTGGTGACATGTACACTGACTGAGTTTGCTTTGTGTTCTCTCACAGAGCTGAAGTCCGGCACGTTCCTCACGGCTCAGAGTTCATCCATTCGTCCGCCGAAGGACGTGCGGAGAGAAGAGCGGCTCTGATCCTGTACAGACGAACATCTTCATCTTCTGTCATTCACAACCAGAACCACTTAGCTAACATTTGTAGCATTTTATTTTTTTAGTCTGTCGTTTTATCTCTTTCCCTCAAAAGATCGTCTTTACCATTTACGAAGACCAGATTTATGTTATTTTTATTGTTAATTAGTCATTCACATTCCTAGTTCATGAGGAGGAGTAATGGATCACGTTGGGGTGGAGTACTTTGTAATAATAATAGGAGGAGCGTGTGAAGGGGTGGGGTGATGATGGGGGCGGGGTTTTCCTGATGTCACGATGTGTTTGTAAGGGACCAGCGCAGGACGGCGGCACTGTGTGATTTTCATTGGAGGACGGCAGTGCCAATCATTCCTCTATGCAGTCAAACACACAAACATTCCACCGAAGAGAGGACGAGCGGCTTCTACCTCTCTCAGCAAAAAAAAAAAAAAATCTCCATTCAACATGAAACCTAGGCAGCTCTTTGGAAACTTTTTCATTTCCAGCCATTTTCTGGCACCAATATTCAGATATATATTTGTAGAAACCTGTTGTTTCTCTCTCTCTCTCTCTCTCTCTTTCTCTTTGTTTTAAATCTGATGATTTTGGAGGAAGTTGCTCTGTCTGCCCTTTTAAACCTTTTTAATCTGTTTCAGATACTTTTGATTAAATGAACAAATGAGATTGAACTGCCAGCGCTGATGTTTTTAGCGGTCATGCGAGGCCTGTGCTCCCTGCTCTCTCTCTCTCTCTCTCTCTTTCTCTTTCTCTCTCCCGGCTCCCATCTGCTCCATCAGCCCTGTGTATAGCAGTTAATGGTAGAATTGACTCTCTCTTTCTTTTTTTAAGCAGCTTTGGATGCTCTGTCATGTTTTTATGCCCCACCTGACCCATTGTGTAACACTCTTCCAATTAAAGTTTGTTTATTCTCTAATAATCTAACAGTCTGGTTGATCTTCAGGGAATGGTTGTGTGATGCTTTGTGTTTGTTGGTGTTTTAATGGGATTATTTGTCGTTACACCCAGGACTGATATTGAAGATGCATTCAGTAGTTGTTTAGCTAGCATTAGCACCGCTGTTCATATAAACACCAATGATGTTAGACGCTGCACTGCCATCAAGCAGCATGACTGTCTGATAGACTCGTACGAGTGAGAATTAGATAGTGTCTACACGCGATAATGAATTCCCTTACCTGTCCGGGACAAAAGCAGCAGCTTGGGCGTCACTACTAAGGATTTTGTCCATCATCAAACAGTAGGCTCATCGTTTACACTTCCGGCTTTAGACCTTTTCTGCTGCTTCAGTCATACAGGTACTGATTCATGATAATAAAGCATGGTAAGTATATTCCATTGTCTAATTTTCACTTTACAAACTGCACTACAAGACCTGTTTAATCCCAAAATTTTCCCAGACATGATAATATCCAAATGATGTGTCATTATAGTGAGCCTTTGAAATAATTAATTTTTACACATTTTTTTGAAAAAAATGTATGGTCGGGTGAGATAATGTGTTTACGGAATTAACATATTTCAGCAGTCATAAAAATTGTTAGATATCTTAGCCCAGCTATGTTAAACTTTGATCACATTCTAGAGTTACTATTATGCATAAAAAAACCCTTACACAACACTGATAGGAATACTGAGATAAAAGACAAAAAAATAAATATAAAAAAATACAACCATCAACGCATTTCAAAATTGTTACATTATTGTAATGTTTATCTTCAAATTTTTATATTGGTGCTGCCAGTATTACAATATCAATATTGTAACTTATTTGTAACATTTGAACTTTTAAGTTCATGCTACATTTTGTCATTGCAACATTTAAGCACAGCCTTCACTAACAACTGCAATTGGATTTATATGCATACCTAAATTCACCGTTACCCCACCGGTCACTATTGTGACCATCAAGATGTTTACTTATTCTATGACCACACTCAACAAAACAAAACTAAATGTGAATTCATATATTAATGCTAGAAACTGTAAAGATTGCATGCACCAAAGATCTTTGTCGTATCTTTATGTTAACATACTTTACTAGCCTTTGGTTTTGGAGCTTTGATGCAATCATCATCATCATCATCATCATCATCATCTCATGGTGCAAACAGGAATTAAACTGCTCTGGTCATGTGACACTTTGCACCAACCATTTGTCACCTTACATATTTAATTTAATCAGAAAATATTTTTTCCATATTTGCTTCGTTTATATAAGTTTTAAGTGTAATTTATTTAGAAAGCTTGGTGTCTCTTTTCACTGTTACACTGATGATACACTCTTAAAAATAAAGGTGTTTCACGATGCCATAGAAGAACCTTTTTTGTTTAAATGGTTCCATGAACCTTTAACATCTGAAGAACCTTTCCGTTTCACAAAAGGTTCTTTGTGATGAAGGAAGGTTCTTCAGATTATAAAAAGGCAAGCAATAAATGGTTCTTTAAAGAACCTTTGACTAAATGGTTTTTCTATGGCATTGCTGTGAAGAACCTTTTAAAGCACCTTTATTTTTAAGAGTGTACCCAGATTTATTTGCCACTTCAGCGCTCTGATAGCAACACCTTTGATACTTTGTTGGCCTGTATGAAGGATATCAGTACCTGGATGGCATCAAATGTCCTCAACCTTAATGAAAACAAAACTGAAATGATACTTTTTGGTCGCCCTAGTGGCATTCCCTTAAAATAGCTCTATAATCACTTCCCAAGCCAAAACCCTTGTTAAAAACGTAGGTGTTTTTATTGACAGTGAGCTGAAGCTTGATAGTCAAATTAATTCTGTGGTTAAATCCTGTTTCTTTCATCTCCGTCTTCTCTCTAAAATCAAACCTTTCAAAACTTTGAGAGAGTACTTCATGTTTTCATATCATTACGTTTAGATTATTGTAACTCTCATTGTATTGTGGAAGAAATGCCACTACACTGGCCCGTCTCCAGTTGATACAAAATGCATCAGCGAGACTCTTAAAGTGCCTACGTAAATTCACGCAAATATCACTCCTGTTCTGGCTTCCCTGCATTGGCTACCTGTGCGATTTAGAGTGGAGTTTAAAATCCTTGTTTTTGTTTTTAAGACTTTAAATAACTTAGCTCCCTCATATCTGTCTGAACTGCTTTCCTTACACAATCCTCCTTGAGCTCTTAGATCCAGTAATCTTAGATTGTTTAGAGTTAAACTGAAGAAAAGGGGGGAACGTGCCTTCACTATTGTTGGCCCTAAACTCTGGAGTAGCTTACCAGTTCATGTTAGATCTGCTCCTACTTTACAGGTTTTTAAATCTTTTCTCAAAATGCATTACTTCTCCATCGCTTTCAGTGTTTCTGATGTTTCATCTCTGTTTTTGATCTAATGGCATTCTTGGTTCTATTTCTTATATGTATTTTTTAAGTGTTAGTACAATTTTTCTAATTGCTTTTAGCTATGATCATATTGATTTTTATTTACTCTGTTCATGTCTTATTCACTACTTATTTTATTTAATGCTATAAAGCACTTTGAACAGCTGCTGCTGTGGTAAATGGTGCTATATAAATCAATTAAACTTGAAACTTTAGAGCTTTATAAATGAAAACCTTTTTTATGGTCAGTATTGGGATTAAATGGGTTTAGTGTCCTGTGTTACCTGGATTCACCATATAATTCATACAGTTTGTATGTGAAATGATGAAGTGCAGTCTTCATCTCTCTATGAAGACTCTAAACAAAAACACTTTATTTTGTAATGCATAAAACTAAAGGAAAAAAAGTTACCGAATGGACATTTAATACATACCAAGGGCTTTAAATGGAGATTCGCAACCATTTTTTTTTATTAAATGTAACAGTAATACTTTAATTCTCCAAGGCCATTTTCACTTTAGTCAGTCACAGTGCTGCAACTGAGCAATCAGAATAAAGAGAGCTGTGAAATAACACAAAAACCTTGCAAGCCTTTCACAGTTTTGTGATGTTTGAGAGCGTACGTGCTGTTTTTGTGTCCTGGGGTGAAATGACGTCCTCTTGAATTCATACTGCTGTGCGGCTCCATTAAATATAGTGCATAGCTGGAGATTTCTCTACCTCTGTGGTTTTTACTCATTTATCCTGGTGAAGTTGAAGCCTGAAGCGGGACGATGTTTCCTCAGACGTCTTTGACATTCATGTCGTTCGCCATTTCTGATACAGTTGAGTAGGACACTGTAATGGACATAAATGAATTTGCATTCATCAGAGCTGGAACAATGTGTGATCAATGCAGCAGTAAATGAAGAGGCTCTGAAGACAGCAGACTTCTTACTAAACAGTATCCATGTGTCTCTTGACTTCCACAGTCTGTAGTTTGAGGAGCCGTGTCTAAATCTAGCTGATGTGCTCACATGAACGCTTCTACCAACACGTTTCTCGTTCGTCTCCGATGTCTCAGGTGATCTGGACGGACGCTTTTCACTGTCTCTCAGCACAGGTCGGGTATTCTGTGTGTTTCATGTGCGTGTCGTCCGCTCTGTCCTGTGTCTGCACCTCGGGCCGTAACACAGATGATAGGCTGTCCGCCGAGGGTCTGGTGTCACGGCCAGCTCTTCCTCTGCTGGAAGACAGAAAGGAGTCTCATGGTCATTCTGTCTCTTATCATCTGAAGTTTCTGACCCTCTTTCATCTGCATGCAAAAAGACCTTCATGACAGATGCAAGAAACTCTGCACTCTCAGCTGGGCTACAGTGTGTGAAGGGACAGTTCATCCAAAAATGAAAATCCTGTCATCATTTACTCACCCAACCCTGTATTAACCCTGAATTTGCTTTTTCTTCTAAACACAAAAGATGTTTTGAAAAACGTGAGTAACCAAACAGTTGAAAAAAAAAAAAAAAACGTCAACTTTTTGCTTGCCGAGATTCTTCAAAATATCTTGTGTTCGGCAGAAGAAAGAAACTCAAACAGGTTTGAAACAACATGAGGGTGAATAAATGATGACAGGATTTTAATTTTTGAGTGAACTCTGTTTAACTTTTGCAAACTAAACACTGAACCTAATGGTAAATCCTAAATCAGACTGACTCTTTGGGGAAATCACCACTAGTTCCTCTGTAGTTTTAAACAAACATTATCTATCAGTCTGAAAGCTCAATTAACTCTTATTTGCATCTGATCAAACAGCATCTTTAAAACATCATCATTCAAAATTATTACTCACAACCTATGCATTGCACATTAACATGAACGCTGTTTACATACTTCATTTCCTGCTCCAACACACTAAATTACTAATGACTAAAATATTAAGTTAAAGGGATGAAAAACATCCATTTTCTCTTTAATCAAGCAGGGAAAACACAAATACTACAAAGATACAGTGTGAAAGGGATTGTGTGTGTATCCAGTACTTCCTTCTGCTGTCTTAAGTTGTTGTTGTTGATGATGATGATAATCTATTGTTAGCATGAAAAACAGATCTTAGTGCAGCTACCTGACAAGACTAAGATGGTTTTATCACCAGTTATAAAATCATGTAACTGAACTGTAAGATTGAATCTTGAAAGAAAAAAACTTTTAGTTAGCAAGGATGCATTGAATTGATCACAAGTAAAGACATTTGAAGAGTTCAGATGCAAAACCAGCTAAAAGCCATCTCGGTCAAAAATGAGATAATGATACTGAGTGAATGCTGCTGAACCATAGTATACGTCCATCGAATACTTTTACTTCAAACTCGCTAAATTCCAGCCTCAGCCCAATCAGAAGTACCAGTACTTACATAGAAACATATACAAAGTAGCCAGAAAGAAATGCTCATTTTAAAGAAATACGTCAGATGGATTTAGAGGCTTTTGCATCTGAACTCATTTATAATGTTGCAAAAGTAACTTTCCATTTCTGTTCATCTTTAAATCCTAAAAAAATGTCAGTTTCCACAAAAATATTGTGCAGCACAACATTGCTAATAATCATAAATGTTTCTTGTGCAGCAAATCAGCATATTAGAATGATTTCTGAAGGATCATGTGACACTGAAGACTGGAATAATGATGCTGAACATTCAGCTTTGATCACAGCAATCAATCATTTTAACAGATATTCACATAGAAAACACTATTTTAAATTGTAATACTATTTCACAATTTTTACTGTATTTTTGATCTTTAAAATTTTATCACTGCCCTTAAATTTTTGAATGGTAATGAGCTATGTTACATTGCCCCGGTGCGTCTCATGGCTGATGTAAGTCGTTTGATGGGTGTCTTACTTTCTTTGAGTTTCCAGCTGAGGAGAGCGATGAGCAGCAGCAGGAGCGCCGTCACCGGGAAGAAGACTCCCGTCCACAGAAACCATCCCGGGACCTCGTTCAGAAACTCCACTATAGACATCAACTCTGCCGACCGCGGCCCGTCTCTGGTGCTGGACTTTGGGCTCTGAGGGAAAGCTCAAACCCGTGATGATTTAGAGGGATTTACGGCGGCTGGTTAATGCTTCACTGACTGACCTCTGAACTCAAGAGAGCTGCTGCTTCTCTGTGTGTTTCTGTTGTTATCAGAACAAATTACATCAACAGAGAAGACAAACACACTAATGCATGTCAGAATTAGTCAACACGGGGATTCAGTGCTGCTAATGGAGGAAGATCTGTGCTTTCTGAAACCTGTCAGTGTAACCGACAAAGTTAGGATTTTATTTTTTTTGTGAAACACAGATGTTTAGCAGAATGTTCAAGCCACTCTTATCCATGTATTTCTTCTCGTAACATCACACTGTGCCAGTTTTGAATAGTGTGTATTGAAATGGCATGAAGGCCTATAGGGAAGATGTTGCTTGTTTTTCAGTGCATTTCTCACACCACGCGTCATATGATTTGAGAAGACTTCAAGTCTAGTGCATCAGTGCTGGAAGACTTTTGATCTGCACATCGTCAACTAAATAAGCTTGTCCATGCTGTTTGTCCATATTATATTTTAAAATGCTACTTGCAGCCTCTTAGCAGAAGAATCACAGCTGTGTGCAACATCTTATACTGGACCTCAGTGAAAGCAGCGTCCAGGCCATCCTGACATGAGCTGAAGCGTGTGGCTGCAGGATCTTGGTGTTGTGGCGTGTTTTCTGTTCATCAGAACAGACTGTTGTTTTTCTCTACAGACTCTGTGTCTTGAGTTATTTAAATGAGCACCTCATGACAGGCATTTTCAAGAAGATTAAAAGCCTTTATCAAGTCTGTGGTTTGTGCTCCTGACGGATTCATTTACATACGGTGGCATTTATTAAAGAAACCCAAAGCACCTTTGATCTCCTGCTCATCTCCCTTTCTTTCACTCTCTCTTCTGTTTCTTTCCTTTCCTCTGGTTGTTTTTTCCCTGTAGGGATCACTGTTTTTTCTCCACTGAGATCACTATTGATCACTGTGTTTGATCACACATCAGTCCAGACGCTCTGATTAGATGAATTGTTTTTTATATTTAGACTATAACATGACTCAGTTTGTCTTTCTCCTAAATTGGATTTGCTTTGCTTTCTCATGCACTTACTACAATTGGAGGTCGAAGTTAAAACCAAAAACAGTCCTCTAATGCACTCACAGAAATAATGTGTCCTTAAAGGGTCATATCATGAGAGAATACATTTTCCTTGACCTTTCTTTTTAACCCTATAGATTCTACTGTATTATATTTGATATATAATGATTTATAATGAAATAAAATGAAATTTGAGATTTCTAGATTATCAACATGATCAAAACTTTACCGTTAAACCTGTTTCACACACAATCTGTCATCTGATTGATAGTTTAGGGGGTTTTTTTGGGGTTTTTTTAATTGAGTAAAAGCTTTTTTAGTGTAATTGTACAAGCGTCCACCTTCAGATGGTGCTTCATGTGTCTTTTTGCTGTCAAATCTTGACTGATTTTATCATGTAAATGTAAGAATAACTGTAGTCATTCTTCCAGATGAACACTTACTGGACTGAAGCAGCTTGGCTTTACTTCATACTCTATAATGTTTTTTTTTTTTTTGTTAAATGTGATCATCGGGATCTTTTGAGAAGCTTTACTTCTGTGTTGGGAGTAACAGATTATAGGCAACACAAGATATGTAATCAGATTACTTGTTTTAAGTAACTAGTAAAGTAACACATTACTTACTTATTACTTTTGCGAATAGGTAACGCTGGTTACTTTTTTTTTTTTTTTTTGCCATTAATTAAATGAAACCTCTCCTGTCCCCATGTTGAGAGAAATCGGGAGTAAGATGTTAGTTAAGTTCTATAATAAATGTAAACATGCATTAACATGCATTACCTGCAGTAATTAAATATGTTAATATCAAAATATCCTTTACAAATACAGTTATCCTTTATGTATTTAATCCCATTTTATTAGCCAGTGTCTTGGCTGCTGACCTTCGACCACACTAATAAGCAAAAATTACTCAAGATGAACTAACATTTGTTCTTTTTTTTAAATTGTTGAAGAGTGTTGAACTTTCCTCTCATGTGTTCTACTGTATAGATGTGAATTTACTTTTCCTTCAGGTTTTTGGCGTTCATTTGCTAAAAATATAACTTTTTTATATTAAAAACAAACAAGCAAGCCCTACTCATATTTAAAAAGTAACGCAAAAGTAACGTAACGCATATAAAGTAACTAACGTAATTAGTTACGTTATAAGTTAGAGTAATGCAATATTGTAATGCATTACTTTTAAATGTAACTTTCCCCGACACTGTGGAGGAATGATCTTCCCAAGTCTCCAAAACATCTCACATCTTTTGAGGAACGTTTATTTGCTCATCTCTCAATCATCATTGGATTGCACTGCATTATATGTTTGGATCATTTCAGTCTCATCTTACTAAGACATATTATTGGAGATATAGAGTGACCACTCATAGATCATGTTATGTAAGTATTTGCATAATATAATTTCATTATATAAATATCAGCATCTGCACCAAATTGCATATTTTTGCTCAGTTTGAGTCTCTGAATAAAATCGAGCTGTTTCCCTCCATATTCACACTATATCAGACTGTATGAGCCATAAAAGCCTGATGTACAAATATGATAGTCATGTTTTTAGATTTTAAAGATTTTGTCTGAAGTTTCATAAAAGTGTTCCATTTCCAAAAAAAAAAAAAAAAAAAAAAAAAGAATTTTCTGACTATTATTTTCCTTATCAGGCTTTACAGGAGTTTGACTTGCTTATTTTTTAAATACTTACTTTTTAAAAACACACAATCTTTATCACACAGTAGATTTGGATTATTACCGTATTTCTTCTCATGAATCATATTTCCAATTCAGTATAAATGAAGGAAATCGTAAAGAGAAAGAGGGCATAAGAAGATACAGTACAAGAGAAAGAGATGTGTTTTATGTGTTTGCTTCTGCATTATCTGTACTCGGCTGCGTAGTTGCTGGCTTCTCTTCATCATGGAGTGTGATTGGTGTCTTTTTTCCAGACTGGAAGAGGATTTCAGCTTGATAAGGCCTTGCGTCCACACTTCGTTAATGAGCGACGCGATCAGCTGCCGTAATTTGACTCCAGATTTCAAAATGAAACTTTTGGTTGCCAAACACAAGTAGAATTTCATAACCGCCAAAGAAACTGTGGAAAGAGAACATTTATCTAGTGATGACATGAGTTCGTTCAGTGTTTATTCACCCTAACAAACTGTAATGCCAGAAAATGAACACTAATTACTAAAGTGCTCAGACGACAGGTTTAGTGTTTAATTGCTTCTCCGTTACACTTTCACCAATTTAATTGGTTGATGAACATTCTTGCCCCGTCTTTTCATTACCCAATTAGCTTATTTATTTTACACAATCATACCCATAAACGAGCAGCGTGCTCCAGTTCTCCTGTTTACAGTGATGAATCAGAGCAAATGCACAGTCTTCAATTTGTACTTTTATTCGCTTAAAGAAACAGTTTGAAGTCTCCTGCAATGGCCATTTAACATTTACGTTTCCTTCTGCAAAAAATGCTTTTGCACTGAGGGTGCTTCTGAATTTAGTGAAGGTGCTCTTAATGCACATCTTTTACTGTCTCACTCATTTATTGTGTTACAGCACTAGTGTTACGTAGTGTAAATTTAAAGGCGTAGTTTTCACAAAGGTATTTATGTAAATATGAGTTGTCACATCATTGTGGTCTGCGTGCTAGAGATCAGGCACACTGCACACAGACAAACAAAGGCTATTTGTGATGTCGTGTGTCACATTTTTGATATTAATATAGCATGTTTCCACTCAAAGTAGTTTCTAAATTTGGAGAGATGGCCAAGGATTATTGGCTGAACATCTGATACATAAAGCACACAAAATGGGAAATGCTTCGGAAGTTTCAAAGTCATCTGATTGTATTCTATATGATTTCTGCTATAAGTGTCTATCACGTTGTTCAGTGGTCTGCTTGTGTGTGAATATCACAGCATAGACTCTGTAGGATGGTCCTTGGCCAGTGAAAGCTGTGATGGAGTCCAGACCTCCTGGCGTCAAAGTTAAGCAAAGTAACACTGACTGAACAAACACGTGACAATTTATTTTGATGGTCCCTTTTGAACATTCTTTTGACTATAAGTAGCTTTGCACCTACATGTCTAATAACTCTCATTAGAGTATTAGGCTACATCTACATTAATCCGGATACATTTGAAAATGGAGTTATCATTTTAAAATGCTCTCCATCCACACTAGCGTTTTTCAACTGTTTCTCATCCACACTGAAACACAGGAAAGCGTTAAAATTCGCCTTACTGTGCATGTGTAAAAACTCACTGAGATGATACAGATGGAACAGACAAGTTTTCACGCAATTCTTGGCAGGATCATTTTATTTATGGAAATATCTCATCATTCACTGACGCGTCCATGTCGCGCTCACTCATGTTTGATCTAAAAAGTAGCTGCCCTCACATTTTGCCGCAGGAGTCAGGGCAGCAACTGTACATCTTCATGTAATATGAAGAGTGTGCAAGGTAAATATCTTTAGCAGCAGTGTAAAAGTGAATAACACATAACAGGCACAATTACCGGTATAAACATAGATATTCATTGGTACAATATGCGTCACATGACTAAACATGCGTCATCGGTTTCAAAAGCCCCCGTTTTCACAGTCCACACTGCAACGCGAAAACGGCGTTTTTAAATTTATCCACTTCGGAGAGTGTTTTCAAAAAGCTCAGTTTTCCTTGACAAAAAACGTCGTCTTAGTGTGGATTGAAGGCCAAAACGGAGAGAAAAAGATGCATTTTCAAACGAAAACGTGAACATGTCCTTAGTCGACTCTCTGCTTAATATCTACTAACTCTTTATTGTGATGGTCTCCCAACAGACATTCAACTGACTATAAGTAACTTTGCAAGCACATGTCAACTTATTCTAACACTAAACCTACCAGTCTAATAATACTCTATTAACACTCTAATGAGAGTTAGTAGATATGTTGGTGCAATGTTACTTATAGTCAACAAAATGTGTTAAAGGGACCATCAAAATAAAGTGAAACCACAATCGCTTCTAGTGAAGCTGATGAGACTTTAAAAAAATGTTGTTCACTTGATTACAATTTACAATCACTTGAATGCTTACATTGGTTGAGAAACATTGGCAAGAGAAGATTCAGTAAAATTAAAAACTGTGGAAGTCCCTCAGTGTAAAAATATTCAGCATTGTTTTTCAGGACTGAAATAAAGAACACTGTTTATACTCATGGTCAAATTTTCATGCCTATCTTAAGTGACAAGTGATAAAAATATATAACATTTCATGACAAGCATAACCTGTAACATTATTTTCGTTAACAATTTGATTCCATTATGACCTTGTTTTATGGCTATTTTAGACAAAATGATGTAGAAATAACGGCTCATTATGTACTAAAAAAAAACCTTATGAAAAGCATAATTACAGCTTTCTCTGAATAAATATTTATTAGAGGGGGTTAGGGGATGAAGTATTTTCTTTTGCTGGAGGCACTGGGTTTGCTGCCAGACGAGAGAAAAAAGAGATTTGACTGTAATTAGCGGCCACTGTCCCCCTATAAATGGAAATTTCATCAAGGCTTATTTGGAAAACTGCCTCATCCTTTAAACAAACAAAAAAGCATGCATGCTAAAACAATTGCCAGCAGTCAGAACTGAATGACGTCTATTTTTCCACATTTCCTTAGACCTTTATGATAATTAGCAGTGGGTCAGAAGCGTTTAAGCCAAACAGAAAGCCCATCTGAATATTAGGATATAAACATGCTCTATATAAACCAGTTCCTTTTAACGCTTATGAAACAAGGCATCCAAATAAAATCCTGCACAAATGAATACTGCAGCTGCAATTACTGAAACTACTATTAATAGGACAGATGGGAGTTGTTTTGTTTTGTACTCTCTTGTTGACTCTTATACTCCCATATTGCTTTTCTGACTATTGTATTTTCCTTCATCTTTGAAATGTCTAACTATTTTCTCTGCCTGTAATTTAAGTCTCACAGTAAGTAAATGAGTTGGCTTGACATATACTATTATTGGGCAATATATTTGTTAATTGTTTTTCATATTTAACCCTGTACCTTCAGTCTATTCAGTATATTGTGCCATATCTTTTTGGCAATTAAAAATTCACCCAAAATCCCAGTCAGACAATACAAACTTTGAATTTTGACCTGTTTTCGTGTTCAAGTTACATATTATTTTATATTCTCTGTTGCAGACAGTGATCAAATAAACAGATTCAGTGTTTTACTTTTATTAATGTTGATTTATTGGTATTTGGAAAACCCTTTTTGTTAAAATTTAAATCTCTCCGTTAGTAGCCTGTAGTAGACTCAGAATACTGTAGCCTCAGGAATGACACATTTCCACAGACTCACAGATGAACAGAGAGCTAGTGCTAGATTATTAATTTCCCCAAATAAATGTCTAGGAGGTTTAATGAGCATTTATATGTGTATTCACACTGTGCCCAGCCTTATTATTTGATGTTTGTTTGTTTGTTTGTTTCATATAGCAGATGCATGTGAAGATTTTCAGGACAGCACTGTAACAAGTTGAACATGCTAAAATCATTTGAGTAAATCCTTTGCCTCGAGGTACAATAATTATGATAATAGTTTAAAAACATCTCAGGTCACACATGTTATCATGGTTCCTCGAGAGGGAACAATACACTAGTGGACACTATGAGGGAATGCCATCAGCATGACCAGTGTCTGAAGCATGTGTGAAAACACTCCAAATCCTTACTACAGTCTTCACTCTGGGTTTGGGCCATTCCCGAGCTCGGAGCCCTTCCCTGGACAGCATGCCAAATATGCGTTACTATACTCCAGCTTATGTAAGTGTGAACTTGTGAATGATAATGTTAAGAAAACGTCCATGCATTCTTTTGTCTTTTTAAGAAAGCTTTTTTTAATTCTTTTTGCGGCATAGTTTCTGCGCAAAGGATTTGTGGACCTCATCAAGTGATCTAGCCAAGATCTCCAAAATGGGGCGTGAACTCCAAAAGTGGGCAGAGTCTCATCACACAAATACTTTCACTATTGGCTCTAGGCTTCAGCCAATCGTTATTGACTTACATTTCAAAATAAAACTTTATACATTAAACATTGTTTTGCCGTTGGTCTAAAATAAAATAAAATATGCTATATAAATAAACATGCTCAGTGAGAGCAGAGCCCCAAAGCTTGTGGCCAGTGGTGTTTGGATGGACAGAGAACCTCTGCTTAATGATATAAACGGGAATCACCCATGAGCTCTCCTGGGAGCCGTTGCAGCGCAGGGGGAAGGTTTTGCTCTATTGCTCTGTTTTAAGCAATGGGGGCGTCCCAGGGTATGAGGGGGTAGTGACGCTGGCTGTAAGTAAAAAGGTCAAATTTTCCAGTGAGGTCCGGTTGGGGAGTTACGGAACGGGAACGATCTCATAATCTTATTAACTGTTTATCTACCACGCTATTCAGTGCCAATCGCGCCGTGCAAGTCAATTTCACTGGTTAAGGTTAGGGTAAGGTGTGGGGTAGGTTTAGGAGTTAGCATTTGTGTAGCATAGTGTAGGAAATCAACACTGTGAGAAAAATTGTGCATGCGTGTCATGTGCCTGTCTGTCAGTTGGAGGAAGCCACACCCTATTTTGGAGCGCCCACCCCGTTTTGGAGTTCCCGCCCCTATTTGGAGATCTCCAGGCTTCAGTTTTACCTTTCTCGATCTAGGACCACCAACGGAAATGGTCAAGCGTACACAGAAAAACACAATATTCTCCATTCATTTTAACCAATTTTAAGAATTGATATAGCTTTCAGACACGACTTTCTTCTTATTTTAGTAGTTCGTTTGAGGCGGTTTCTATGGTGTCATTTTAATGACAAATGTCTCGAGCACATTATTGTAATGTGGGGCGCAAGGCTCAATCAAAATGCACAAGCACAAATCTCTTCTCTCGCAGGTGGATTCTCTTCACTCTCATAAAAACAGACGCGCTTTCTATCGCTTGCATGTGCACGCTCAGAAAACACAGATCAGCGCATATGACAGCAGATGTAATCAGTATTTACATATCATAACAGTAGAAAATGTCAGTCTCACACGTGTCCCGCATTGTTCCGCAAAATCACATCTATGTCCCGCAACAGCCCTGTTGCCAGGTGGTCACCCTAATTTGATGTGATGTTAAATGTGTTAATGAATTCCAATCATTGGTACATGCACGCTCATTCTCAATTAGCATAATCCTCACCTATGAATTACAGCTATGCAAATTGCATGGAATGCCTACTTTCTCAGGTTTAGATCCAGTATATTGCAAATGCTAAAAGGACTAATAGGCCATAAGCCTAACAATAAATATTCAATGACATCTGTCCACCAAAGAGTTTTTAGCCAGCTGAAAAAATGTTAGGTGCTCTTCTTAAAATGAGCAGCTGGTTGCTATGATTTGGAAAATTCATAGCGGCAACATTTTATTAGTATCTCATTTTTAAGAATTTTATTTAATATAAAAAAGCAGTAACCAGTAATATTGACTTCTCCATTGTTGTATGCAGTGGTTGTACATGTAGGGATGGTTGGTCGTATTTGTCCCGCCCCTCCTCTGGGTAAATAGTGACGAGCGCTGCGTTTTACAGTTATCAACTCAGCGTCAAAAAACAAACACAAAAAAAAAACAAAAACAAAAACAAAGTGGGCAAGGGCCAACAACCTTGTAATTATTATGGCAGGGCATTAATAATTCATTGTCATCAGTTTGCCAAAAAGAACACAGAACATTTTACGCACATACCAACTAACATTGAAAATACGAACATGTTCATGAATTCGAAAGTTTACTTCAGATTGAACGATTTACACAAAAATTCGTTCTGTGTTTCTTGAATGAAGCCCAATGAGCACCAACTCGAAAACTGAATGCACACGCTCCTTACTTATACACAAAATACATCAATCATGCATGTCCTCAGGTCCAGATATGGAGGCAGAGTGTTACCTGAAAACATTATCTTTCACACATAAACAAACAAACGGATAAGACAAAAGAAACTGATGATATGCATAACAGGTCCCCTCTTGTAATTCTGGGTGCGGTGCTAATTACATAACAGGCTGCTCAGTCCAATGGATTTGGAGTTTTTTCCACACGTGCTTCAGACACTGGTCATGCTGATGGCATTCCATATAGTATCCACTAAAGGACGCAGAGCAAGGTCTCTTGAAGAGGAACTTCACTTGCAATCTAAAGTGGCGTTTACAATGAACTCTTTTTACTCAATAAATCAGTTAAAATAAACATACCAATAGAACTGCAATTAATACTAAATAATGCTATTAATATCTAAATAGCCATATCGCCCTGTAGTCCAAGACTAGTTGCCCACTAAAGCTAAGAAAGGTTGAGCCTAGTCTCAGCATCAGATGTCACATCCACGGGCTGTTGGCTGAACATCTGATGCATACGGCATACAAAATTGGAAACACTTCAGGAGTTTCTAAGTCATCATCAGATTGGTTAAATTATACAGGATTTCCAAGAGGTGTGTCGTGTTCTTTAATGTTCTGCCGCTAAAGATATTACCACACCACAAAACATGACGTGACACAAAAATAAACGTGATTGGTTCCTTTACCTATCAGTCATGTGGCATCTTGGGCGACCCTTGGCTATTCAAAGCAGCCATGGTTCCCAGACCTTCTGCCATCAGTCTGAAGGTCTGGCTACGTGAGACTAGGTTGAGCCTGGTCAATACTTGGATGAAAGACCTCCTGGGAAAGCTAGGTTGCTGTTGGAAAAGGTGCTAGTAAGACCAGCAGGGAGTCCTCAAGCTGTAGTCTGTGTGGATCCTAATACCCCAATATAGTGATGGGAACACTATATAGTGTCTTGACCAAATTCCTTACACTGGCCCTTGTCAAATACGGACTCCTAATAATCCCCATCCACTGAATTGACTCTATCACTCTCTCTCCTCTCCAGCTACTGCTGGCACCATTGTTTTTTGGCTGCCGTCGCATCATCCAGGAAGATGCTGCAGACTGGTGGTGGGTGAGGAGAGACCCCCTTGTATGATTATAAAGCACTAGTGTATAGTAGTGTGTTGTAAATTACTAAAAATGCCTCATTCATTCAAGTCATTTCAACAGAATTAGCTGAAAGCAATAAAAGATAAATTTTAAGACACCCTCTGGTTACTAATGCTATCATGGTTTCCTGAGATAACAGAACCGAGCATTGCGTGAACACGCTTATGTCACCGAATGACATTTCATCAGAATCTTTCAACTGATAAGCGACAGTCATCGACTCGCATGAATCTTTATTGCACGCCTTATTGCTCAAGGTTACGTCAGTAACCAGAACTAATGTGAACACACTAATGGGGAACGAGTCCAATATCATTGTACTATAAAATTGTTCTGCAAGCCTAGCTCTAGGGCACCCGTAGTGAGGGTCCTAAGGAAGCATGAGCTGATAAGGGCACAATAAGCCCAGAATGAAACCCAGGCCACAAGGCAGGGGTCTTCCGCAACAAAAATGCTCACAGTGTCTTATTGGAGTGAGGGCCCACTCCACCAGGGGAATGGCTTCCTCATGTGCATGGTCCAGTGGAGTCTCTATCAGAGATATCTGTGTGGGAACTGGCTGGTATTTACCATCTAGGTTTTAGAACCTGGACGTCCCTGCCCTTCAGGCACAGATCTTGTCCACCTATTCATCCTGCTCCCCTGTTGAGTGCACTCAAAAAAATGGTTTTGTGCCACTGTTCGTGTTACTCAGGTATTTATTAAAACAACACAAGTATTTTTCTTTTTCCGCCAAAACATAATTGTATTGTGCTTCATTAATTTAACTGTTTAATTTTCCATTTTGCTTAATTATCAATCGTTAAACTAACGTAAAGGGTTTAATTTCGCCATTAAAAAAAACGGATATGACGTTTCCAACCCATTTGATGAAGACAGCACGAAGAAGTTGCATCATGGCGTCAGAGTTAGAAGTACCAGTCTTGTGCTCTTTCTAGGCTACTCAAGCCCTCAGTAAAATTAGCGTAAAATTAGCTAAAGCACGGAAGCATGTACAAATAATGCCACATTCGACTTCTGCATAAGTCAAAAATCATGTTTTTTTTATTCTGCATTCAAAGTAATATCAATCAAACTGCAGTTGGGTTACAGCTAACTAACACAATAAAACACCATAAAAAAACAACACAATAAAATGCATGTTTTATGAAAATTAATAAAAACGTAGTTATCTGTTTTTGCAAATGAACTCTTCATATGTATAACTGTGTGTGTGTGTGTGTGTGTATAAAATTGGTACTTTTGACTTATCCATTTTCTTAAAAATTGTTTGAAGGCAGAAATGTGATGTTTATCATTTTATAAGCTTCTTGTTTTTGTGAAAAGCTGTGCCTGAACTGTTTTCATGCTTTTTACAGTCATTTTATGACTTTAAATATGCTCCAGATCATGTCCACCCTTTTGGAATATCATGACACTAATCATCACTCACACAAATAAATCAATTTTTTGATCATTGAATTTGTCTTTGCTGTTAAACTATATATGGGTGTTCTTGCAACAAATTGTGCTTCATGTGTTTACAGATTTGTGCAGAATATGAGACAGACAGAATAACCATAGGCCCATTGGTGTCAACTGTCTTTGCCAATGGATGGATCCACACTGCAAAACTTATGAAGATGATTGCAAACCGAAGAGTCCTTGGACAAAGCATTAAACCCTCTTGGTTCCCACTACACGGGTAAGAACAACTGCACTCAACAAAAGCTTTTTAAACTTATTAAAGGGGTCATCGGATACCCATTTTCCACAAGTTGATATGATTCTTTAGGGTCTTAATGAGAAGTCTATAACATACTTTTGTTGAAATTTCTCAGTGGTAGTGTAAAAAAGCACCCGTTTTACCATGTCAAAATCAGCCCTTTTTAGAGTGAGCCGTTCTGTTGCATGTTCCTTTAAATGCTAATGAGCTCTGCTCACCCCGCCCCTCTCTTCTGTGGGGTGACGATCCGACGCAAAACTTGCTTACTAGCACATTATTAAGAAAGGCGATTTGCAAAGATGCATATAAAAAACAGCCATATACTCACTTCTGCAGGTGAAGCTGGATCACGAATGATTTGCGTGAACATAGACGCATTTATGTAGATTGCCAAGTGCATTTCCTTCAAAACAAATGTAATGTTAATCCTCTGCGTCTTCAGCGGCTCAGATGTTGGGAGTAAATGACGACTGCCATGTTCATTACTACATCCAACAACAGAACACCTCAATCGCTCAATCGGAGACATTCTTGTCTTCCCCTGCACCGGAGTCGACACAATAATGTTGGTCGGACTGTTTTCAGCTCTCACTCGGCTCATTTAGGGCTGGTCTAAGGTAAGATGGTCATGTCAGTCAACTATTGTGGGAGCGGCCTTGGTCGGTGTGACGTCACACCGAAAAGAAGCTGAGAATGACCTGATTTGAAAAAGGGCCTATTACTTAAAGATAAAAAAAAAAAAATACCACTGGGTGTATTTTTATCATTATAGGGTGGTTGTGTACACACACTGCCAGCACATGTTTATGTTCAAACAACATGTAAAAGTGAGTTTTGCATCCGATGACCCCTTTAAAACATTCTCTCACCAGCCACTAAGTTTTAGGGTTATGGTAATGGGCATTAACAAAAAAGACAGATATAATAAGATTAGGTTTATCAATACAATAAATACAACATATATGGTATTACTATAAACTGACAGATATTACGATCATTAACTTCTATTAACTTCCCAAAAACAAAACATTCTGATGCAAGGCAGGTGTGTCAAACCTGCTCTTGGAGAGCCAGTGTTCTGTGGAGTTTAGCTCCAACACCCCTGCCTGGAACTTTCAGTAGGACTTTGTTTTTGTTTGAAAATTCCTTAAAACCTTAATTAGCAAACCTGTAAGACCTTTGTTCATCTTCAGAATACAAATTAAGATATTTTTGATAAAATCTGAGAGCTTTCTGACCTTGCATCGACACCAACACAACTGAAATATTTCTAGGCCCCAAAACGTAGTAAGGACTTCAATATAATCCATGTGACATCAGTGGTTCAACCATAATTTTACGAAGCTATGAGAATACTTTTTGTGGGTAAAGAAAACAAAAATAACTACTTTATTCAACAATTCTTCTCCTCCAAATCACGTATTCTGCCATTAAGTTGAGTATCACGACGCATGCACATTGCTTTCCTCTGCACGTAAACAAGGCTCTGCGCATAGATGTTCTACGTCAACAGAATCACACGCATACGTTATGTGAAGAGGTACTCTTGATAATGGCAGAAGACGCAATTTGGAGAAGAATTGTTGAATAAAGTCGATACTTTTGTTTTCTTTGCACACAAAAAGTATTCTCGCTGCTTTGTAAAATTATGGTTGAATCACTGACATCACTTAGACTGTTTTACTGATGTCCTTACTACGTTTCTGGGTCTGGGAGCATTTCAGTTGCATTACTGTCTATGCAGGGTCAGAAAGCTCTCGGATTTCTTCAAAAATATCTTAATTTGTGTTCCGAAGATAAATGAAAGTCTTGTGGGTTTGGAACACCACGAGGGTAAGGAAATGATCAGACAGAATAATAAATGAATGACTGACATTTTTCAAATGTGTGATTTTGAGAAAAATGTAAGGGCTAAATCTCATAAATTTTGTTGTTGTCTTCATCTTTAGACTAATGACATTGAAGTACCCGAATGAAGACACTAGCAGTGTTATTATTTAGTATATGGTAAGTTTATTTATTTATGTATTTTCAAGGATGATAAATGCTATAGTAAATGTAAAGTTAATACGCAAGAATTTGAGTACTCCATCCTTTTTAGGATATAGACGTTGGCAGCACTCAGGAGGTGATCCAGAAGACTTATGGGAATCTATGTCATAAGATTTGAAGGTGCAGACATTGAAGACAGCACAGCAGATGTTGGAGTGTTGGAAGATAAAGTTCTTCAGGACCTTAGCAGTATACCCTATGAAAAAAACATGTTGCTGGGACTGATATATGGACTAAACTTGAACTCCTGAAATCAGGTACACATTTGGAGTACTGCAGAAGTTATTTCTGGAGCAAATTCCTGTTCCTGGATTAAGGTTTGATTGGTTACCTTTATATGCCAATTATAAAATGACAGTAGTTTAATATTTCTGAAATTTGTAATGTCGTTGTAACACTTGCTCATTTCTGACATTTTGTCTTTTATGACTCACTGCAAGATAATCACACAAAAAATGCTTTGTTGAAAGGAGTAACTTTAACTAGAAATCATTTAGTTAAAGTAACTAGAACCAATTGGATGGAGCCACTGTCCATAATTTAAATGAGTTGTTTGAAACAAACCTCCTTATGTTGATAAAGTGAAACACATTTGGCCAGTTTTTAATAAACCAAAACATGTTCACTAAACTTAACTGGTTTAAGTTACAGGGAAGTGAATAAATTGAGTTGGTTGGACATTACTATTTCACTTAAATTCTTCCTCATTCAATTGTGTTGTCACAACACAAAGAGTTTGCATAGATTAAAAAAATTCCATTTGTGTTCATAAAAAACAATTTGGTTGTCTGGAACCACTGTCCATAATTGAGTTAAGTTAATTTAAAGAATCATTTTTTTGAGTGCAGTGAGGTGTGAGCCAGGGATATAGCAACTAGAAGCCAGGGAGATTGTCACTGCTTCGTAACTGGCAGCCTTTTAAAGCGGCCTCTGAAGCATACAAAGAGCACATGTGAAGCAGGCCCAGCGGAATCACTGAGAAGGCTGATTCATCCTCTGGAATAATTTGAGGGGAAGAGAAGCCCCCAATGAGAATGACGTGACTAGCTGAATTGTCAGTGAGTTTTCCAGTACGAGCCAAGGTGATAACTGTCCCCAGAAAGGCAACTGCTGGCTGGGAGACAGAGAGCTCTTGGCTAAATTGTTTTTGAGCACAAGGCGCTTTAGATGATGTGCTCCAACTTGGCTAACACTAGCCAGCCACTGAATAGGTCCTGCCTGCTAGGGCCGAGGAGGTCCTGCAGGGCTTTGATGGGTGATTTGATGATGGCAAAACCCCTTTCCATGACAATATGTGAAAAGTTATATTTTGACATCATTGGGCTCTGTGAACAACACAGAGACAACACTACCTGTGAACAACACTACCTCTTGTGGAGAGGGGGGTTAACATTAACATACAGTAACCCCCACTCAGAAACTGCTTTGTTCTCCCATACTCTTAAGTGTGAATGATCGTAAATCCCCCTCACAAGTTTTGCCATGTGGCCAAAGTCACAAAGTAAAAAACACATAGTCACATGCATTCACACAAAGGGCCTATTTACACCTGGTCACTTCATGCATTTTCTCTGATTGGATATCTATCTGGTTTGTTAAAACGTTTCCAAACCACAAGACCACAACAGGAGAGAGCGTGGCATCAGCACTGGAAAGATAGGTTATAGGGTATAGGTTTGTGAGTTCCAAACTGCCAGGATCTTCTGCAATGACTTCAGAACATCATCGTCAATGATCCTCCGTCCTGCGTGTTCCACATAGTTCTGATCTTCTGTACAGCTCAGAACCTTCACGTTTAAGGCTCCGGTTTGCATTCTAGATCAAAGGATGTTCTCTGTGCTCAGGAGTTCATTGTTCACCAGTGCGTCATACTCAAAACTGAAATGAATCCAACTCCTCTCTTCCCACTACAATGTGGCCCAGGTCAAAAATGGAAGACATTGTTGCCCAGACGCAGAACATAAATATATTACTCTTTCCAAACCTCTTTCCAGAGACTGTTGGCATTTTGTATTGTCAGTTTATGATGATCTAATTTGCATTCGATTCTATATAACTGATGTCAGTTAATAACAAATGATCTCTCAATTTATTTGTTAAACCTAGAATAATTATTACTCCCAGGCAACTTCAGTTTGTCTTTCCATAAGATAACATCCATAGTCACATCCAACTTAGTCACTTGCATTTATCAGTCTTTGCACTTCATCTATTCATTGTATCAATTTAGTAGTTGTTAGTTACTCTTGTCTATCCCTTTGTTAATAAAACCCCTTTTACACTTATGTCTTCTTTGTGTTGATAAACCAGTGAAAAGCAAGTTAACAATATTTCACAAATCCTTCAGATTGGTCAGACTATATCTCCCTTTAATTTAAATGTAATTCTAACAATTTTCCATAATTTTTCTTTATTGTCAAAACAGAACATCCTTGGCTGGTGCCCCATAAAACAGAATGACCAAAAATGAATATTATTTTTAAAATTAATATTTAAGCCCAAAAGCCATTACACTGGTGGTGCTACTTAAATCTAAAATCACAACATTTAGTCAGTGTTAAGCCTTTGTGGGGCCCTGGGCCCAAAATTCTGGTTGGATATTGTGCTTACAATGAATAATCATGTCTTTGCATTGGCCCAAACTGATTCACAGAACTCAAAATATGAGTCCTGCTTGCTGTGAAGCGGGACATTCTAGCTTTCTGGCGCTCTTTAACCCTCTGGGGTCTGAGGGTGTTTTGGGGCCCTGGAGAAGTTTTGACATGCCCTGACATTTGTGCTTTTTTCAGTATCTTAAAAACATATTCATGGCTAAAGTCTGGTTACACTGTAATCAACACAAAATGGGCTACAATAATATGTAAGCAAAATGAATGTACATGTTTGTGTTTTTGAGAAAACAATGTTTATGCGTGGTCAGTGAAAAACTAAATGTTTTAAGTCACTGAAATAAGGCAATGAAACACATACAGAACATTAGTTCACAAGACTTTTGAGAACTGGATGTGGTAGTCTAGAGTATTTTCTACAAAATGATGTGAAAATCATCTCGTTCACTCGTTCAGAGAAAACAATATATTGATGTAAATTTTCTAAGACATGTTTTGTGATCGAAAGGGAATATGCGAAGGAGTGGCAATGACCCATGAATATTTAGCAATGGCCCATCAATGAGGCTGTGACTGTCAGGTAAGAAACAATGAGAGATTCAAAGAATGGAGTTTTAGATTATTTGTATTTTATTTACAACACAGTATCATCAAAATATACATAATGAAGGTCAAATACACATTATTGAGCACCCTGATCTAACCACAGAGATGTGAACAGACTTTGTGTAGTTTCTGAAAACTGCTTTCTGAATTCTGTTCAACAAGTGAAAAAAGTAAATCATACCTGATATTTAAGTGCTTGCAAAACTCATCATCAGTAGTAAAGGAACATTTTTTACACTAGAATATGTGTAGCTGAACATCTGATGTTAGTACAGCGCTCTCAGTTCTCAGCTCTCAGTCTCAGAGTTTGAAAGACAGGAGGATTCATCTGTTGTGCAGGTATCAGATCACTAAAAAAACAAACAACATAAGAAAAACATCTGTGAGCATGTTAATGGCTTTGCTCTTTTTCTTAATTTTTTTCTCTCTTCTTGCAAATAACAGGCAAGTATAACACGTTCGAAATCGTAGATTCCTTTACTTTCTGGACAATTCAATTCACAGCATTTAAATTTAGGGGAGCATGGGGCCCAAACTAAGGCATGGTTAGTTGTAACACACATGGTTTAAATATTTCAACACACCCCAGATAACACACGTATGTCTGCAAGATGTCTATTAAAGATCTCTTGATCTGGAAAGCATCTGCTGTGCACAAACATCTATAAGATGTCAGTTTTACATACATTCTTAAGCATAAACATCTTAAAGACATCTAATAGACAGCTGTGATTAGAGAATTTGACATGGGTGATACATTTGCCTCTTGGGTGAAAATGTTATATGCTCATCCTAGAGCTTCGGTTTTAACCAATTTTAATAGATCATCTCAATTTTTATTACATAGAGGCACTCGGCAGGGCTGTCCTCTCTTGCCCTTGCTTTTTGCAATTGCAGTTGAACCCCTTCCCCTTGCCATTAAAAAGAACCCTTTAATATTGCCCCCAAATTTAGGCCAAATTAATCATCATATTTCTCTCTGCAGATGACATTATTTTGTATCTCCGCAACCCAGAACAGTCTGTACCACCCCTGCTAAATTTACTGGAAACATTTGGTAAACTCTCAGTAAACTGGCAAAAAAGTGAATTTCTGGCAGTGACTAACAATATAGGCTCAAATTTTATGAGTAGTCTTCCTTTTAAAATAGCCACAACAGTTTGAAATATCTGGGTCTTAATATATCTAGAAACCCTAAGGATATATACAAACTAAATTTTTTACCTATGCTAGAAAATCTGAAAACCAATATAAAACAGTGGAGGACCCTACCATTATCAATGATGGGGCGGGTGAATGCCATTAAGATTACCCAGATTCCTGTATCTTTTTCAGAATCTACCAATTTATTTACCCAAAAAGTTCTTCAAAACTTTGGATTCTATTGTACTGCCATTTATTTGGGGCTTTAAAGCACATAGAATATCTAAATTGCATGTGTGTAAGCCTAGGTCATTGGGGGGGTTAGGTTTGCCAAATTTTCAACACTACTACTGGGCTGCCAATTGTAGAGCCTTAACTTTTTGGCAGGACCCATGCCCCGATAGTCTTCTAGCTGATCTCCCTTCATGGCTTGTGATTGAGCGTGGTGCTTTAAATTCATCTCTCTCCTCGTTGCTATTTGCTGCCCCAGAGAAATCTAAAGTTGCAGTTAGATCCCACTTCATGATTAATAACTCTCTCAGGATATGGATACCAAATACCTCCTTTTTTGCTCCTGTCTGTTGTAACCTCGCCTTTAAACCCTCACTACTAGACCCGGTGTTCATAGGTTGGGTGAGAAAAGGAATCCTCACCTTGAGAGATTTATATATAGACAACAATTTTGCCACTTTTTCTCAACTAAAAGAGAAATTCGACCTTCCTGCTTCACACTTCTTTAGATACCTACAAATTAGAAATTATGTTCATTCCACTATGCCAAACTTTGAAACTCTGCCAGCTGATAATGAATTACATGAACTACTTACTTGCGTTCCCAATAACCCAAAGTTAGTCACAAAATTTGTAGATTTTTTTACAAGTCAGTTAGACATTTCTACTAATCATCTGAAAAACGATTGGGAAAAGGAACTGGATATTCATGTTTCTGAGGAAGACTGGGGAAAATGTCTTAAAAATATATACACCTGCTCTATTAATGCTAGGCACCAACTTATTCAGTACAAGGTGTTACATAGATTGCACTACTCTAGGGTTAAACTTAACGCTTTTTATCCCACTATTTCCTCTCTTTGCAATAAGTGTGAATCTGCTGAGGGTTCGCTCGGTCATCTTTTTTGGGCATGCCCTAAAATTGGTGAATTCTGGTCAGAAGTTTTAAAATTTCTTTCAGACGTTTATGCTTGTGAGCTTCCCTTAGATCCTGCAACTGCTGTTCTTGGCTGGTCAGCCTCCTTGCAGCATCTTAACAATGCTTTCCGAGTGCCTATACAGTATGGTTTGATGATCGCAAAAAAATCTATTCTTTGCATGTGGAAGAATAAGTCAAGGCCACTATTCAAGATCTGGTTGTCTGAACTTTCCTCCACCCTTCATGTAGAAAGGCTTAGATATAGTATGTCTGGAAATATAGATCTATTTGAAGCTTCTTGGAGGCCTCTTTTCAATCACCTGTTCAAAATTTCCGATAATCGCAACACTACTTGGAACCTTGTAGTCGTAGTGTTGGTGTTAATACACCATTTCTTTTTGTTCGTTTTCTCTCTTAATCACTTGTTAAAGCTACCGATAGTGCTGACACTTGCAAATCTATTTGTTCTCTATTTTTATTTTTATTTTCACTTCCCCTATCACTCTTGCTTTAAGTACCTAGGTAATTATATATTAATATTTGTAGTTT
This sequence comes from Cirrhinus mrigala, assembly GCA_036247105.1. Classification (NCBI taxonomy): domain Eukaryota; kingdom Metazoa; phylum Chordata; class Actinopteri; order Cypriniformes; family Cyprinidae; genus Cirrhinus; species Cirrhinus mrigala. The sequence goes on from CM070026.1 coordinate 1,789,965, forward strand.
ATTGTTATTATTATTCATAATGTCACACTGAGTAAAAATCTATTTTTGACCTATTTTTTGCCTTTACACAGTGATGTGGTTGACTGCTGAATTGAATCTATCTGAAGGAGATGTTGTTTTTTTTTTGCTTTGATTTTTTGTTTTTTACATTTGTGTAGGTGTTTTGTCTTGTTTTGTGATTGTTTTTTTTTAATGTCTGAAAATCGAAAAATTACCTCAATAAATATAATAATAAAAAAAAATCTAATAGACATCTAATAGACATCTATTTGACATCTGATAGGAAACATCCAATAGATGTTTGCAGATGAGCAAACTACGTCTTGCAGAGATGTACGTGTGCTATCAGGGATGCTAGCATAACTAAATTTACGGTATTTACTAGTTGCCATAGCACCGTGCCGACAAAAAAAAAGTGTGCCAAAATTCAAAAGCCTTTTGAAAGATATCGCTGAATATTTATTTTACCATATTAAAAGTACATTTTTGGCTGAAGTAAATTTTTCATCAGTTTTTCGTATTCATTTAAAATGAGACAAAGCTGCTATTATTTTAATCACCAATCTGTTATTTATCAGTTTAGCTTGGCAAACCAGCAGAAGACACAAACTCGTTTTAAATTCCAGTCGTGCCGATGGGGAACGTTGTAACACTGTGTTACAATCTGTAATAACACTGTGTTGCAATTGCTATTTTTAAACCATGCTATTCTATGACATTAGTGGTGTAATTTTCACATGTGGTTATTATGAGAAAATGTGTTGTTTAAATGACACAACATCTCGATATTACGACATAATTGAGTGGAAAATATAATATGTGGCAGCAATGTGACGTCGTACTAAGGCACCAGTACAGGTGCAATAATATTTCATGATGAATTTTGTCAAAATAACTCACATAAGGCAAGAAAATGTTCCGTTTTGTTTTCTAGAAGGGATTTTGATGATAGGTAGGTAAATGTATATTGGTGTAACAGGTATGGAAAGTATTATACATGTTTCATATGCAAAAATGTTCAAAAGTATACCTGATGTGCCTGTATGTGTGCATGTTCCCCTTTAAATTTCTGACTGAAGTTTAAATGTTAATTTCCTGTCTTTGCTCCTCCTCTTCCCTTTTTTAGAAAGTGGGTTTCTATTAAGCTCTGGTTAATCTAATTTCATACTTACTTTAAAACTCATTTTTATACTTATAGATGTTTCTTTTGTATACCTACTTATTATTTTTCATGTAAGTTTTATTATTTTCATGCTTTCACTTTAAAGTTATGATTAGCTTTCTCGCACATGCTTATTGCATTGCCCTCCATAAGTATTAAGTATTGGTAAAGACAAAATTGCTTTGTTTGCTGTGGAGTCAAGACATTTGTAAATATGATTAAAAGATGAATATGAGACAAAACTACAGAACGTCACATTTTATTATTAGCTGTTTCAACACATACATGTTTTACCAAATAAAAAGGACAGCCCTTTTAGAGTTCATCCCACTGTTTGATGTAAGCATATGTATTGGGACAGCTGCAGAGATGGCAAAAGTACACACATCCTTCACTCAAGTAGAAGTACAGATACTCATCTTTAAAAATACTCTGGTAAAAGTAGAAGTACTGACTACACTTTTTTACTCAAGTTAAAGTAAAGAAGTATGGGCTCAGACATGTACTTAAGTAAAAAGTACCCATTCCTACTACCTGTTTTGTCACGCTGGTAACTGGACCTCACATCATATTGACACATTAATACAAAATAACTTACGTTTAAAATTTGTTAGCTAATGAATGTATCAAGGCTGAGCAACCACCATGTAGAAACAAATTTCAGGCAGGGAAATCTCACACTCACAATGGCCATCACATTTAAATAAATGTATAAATGTATATACCTTAGGCTGGGGCCGTGCAAAATAAGAAAAGGGCTCTCTCTTAAACTTCCATTTTCCTTTTCAGTCTCTTTATTTTCCATGATATCTCTCTGCCTCTCATTTTGTGTGTGTTTGCTTTTTTCACTAATTTTCTTGTACCCGTCACTTTTCCCATCAGCCATTTACTGTTATGAGCAGATCTGTCTCCAACTTGTTGCAAAACAACCACCTCATTATATTCTATTTGCAGTAACAATTTTATTTAGGTTCAATTTAAAGTATCACATCATGACCAGGTGTTCTTGTTTTATCTTAAAATGGCTTAAATACTATAGATTTAAGAAAACTATATTTCTAAATTGCCTAAATGTCAAAATTAGTACAATAATGAAAATAATGAAAAATAATATACAATACATCATGACATTATCTTTACAGAAAAACTGAACATTTGAACATATTGAACATGTTATTGCGTTATCATGAGTCATATTTTTCTCTTACCGAAATTAACCATGATTTATTACAGTAAAAGTATAGTAACCATGTTTTGTTAGTTTGTTTTTTTGGCAGATTGATTACAATCTGTTTAAATTTAACTACAACCATAGTTTTACTACACATGTCATGGTTAGACCATGGTTAGTGTAGCAAAACAATGGTTCATTTGTGGTTATCATGGTTTAACTATAGTAACCATGGATTTTGGTTTTAATTTTCATATGGGTTGTGTTGTTATCTGCCCTAGCTCCCTCTGAACGTATTACAAAATGATGTTTTTCAACATTTGTTTGCTAAATTACTACTGTAACTTTACAGTAGATAATAATGATGTCCTTTAGGATAGAGTATTTTGAGTGATGATAGTAATTTAGTTTAGTTTAGTTTAAATTTTCTTTCCCTGATAAACTCCTTGACTGACCGGGCAGAGTGTTCTTGTCCTGATGCAGTGTGAAGCGCGTTCTGATGAGTCTGGTGGCATTTTCCTAAATACTGGTAGCCAAGATGGTTTTGTACTGTTCCAAATTCATCCTGCTGCTGCCATCATATATTAAGTCATCATGAAAATTGAGAGAGCCTGTTCCAGAGACAGCCATGCATGTCCACGCCATGACACCACCTCCATGGTTTACAGATGATGATGTATGCTTAGGATCATTTGCAGTTCCCTTTTTTCTCTCCACACTTTTGATTTCCCATCACTTAGATAAAGGTTAATCTTTGTCTCATCTGTCAAAACTCTGTTCCAAGACTCTACTGGCTTTGCAAACTCTAATCCTGCCTTTCAATTTTTGGTGCTGGTCAGAGGTTTGCATCTTGCTGTGTAGCTTCAGTAATTCTATGTCAAAGTCTCCTGTGGACAGTAGATTGTCAAGGCATCACCCCAGCTTTCTGGAGGTTGTTGGTGATTTTACAGACATGTATTTTAGGGTTAATTTTCACAGCTTCTATGATTTGCCTGTCATCAACTCACGTCTCAGGTGGTCTCCTAACTCTTTTTGTCTCATATTCATCTTTTAATCATATTTACAGATTTCTTGACTCCACAGCAAACAGAGCAATTTTGTCTTTACTGTTCCAATACTTATAGAGGGCACTGTATATATATATATATATATATATATATATATATATATATATATATATATATATATATATATATATATATATAGATTAACAACACAAACGACAATTTCACCCCTTTAAAATCCTATAAAGCAAATGTTACATGCAATGCATGGGAGAGGAATTTTCAAAAGGGCAAATTCACACGTTGTAACACAGACCAGCACTTGATGTATTTATTTTGCCAACAACACAACACAGACAACAGTTCAAAGTCATCGCGATCAAACATTGTCGATTCGTAAGCCATGTAATGCCACAGACATCACACAATAGCATGCAGGGGAGCTTACAGGGGGCAATATACTGTATTATTTTATTGGCCTTCTATAAAAACACACCACACAGTCCTAGAAAATGCAGTTTTATCAATTTCATGTAGGTCAAATCTATAAAATAAAAAGAAAAATAGATTCAAAATATTACAGAAACATCACAGACATACCGTATCACAAGGAAATATTTACATTCTGTCCAATTAAGTCCCTATAAACATGAGAAAATAAAGTTTTGCAAAGCATGAATTTTATTGTCAACTGGTGCTGTCCACTTTAACACAAACAGGACAACAATTTAACAAGAGCGTGTGGCACATCTCCCAGCGGTACTCACCTCAGGCAGAGAGACAACTGGCTCAAAGCAGATTTTCATTATGGGGCGTCTCATCATCACTGCCCTCCTCTTCTGCTTCATTGCGTATTTTCTCTCCCTTATTTTGTGTCCCTGCACTTTCAAAGACTGGGGCTCCTGCGCCTGGCCACGTGAAATTATCATCTGTGGAAATAAACATATGATGCCAATGACAGCAACAGTATGATAACATACTAGCACTTTTATTATACTAATTAATATTAATGATGTCAATGGATATGCCAAAAAAAGAAAAATAAATAAATAAAATAATAATAATAATAAAACATTTTGAAACGCTTATAAAACAGGATTTTTTTCTGCAGTGTTATAGCTTGGTCACAAGCTTTAGACAACAGGACAACTGTTAGGAAAATACATTATTATGAAATGCAGAAATGAGTGAGTCTTCTGTTCATCATTCACTTTTCAGGACATGGAATTAAAGCTGTAATTTAATTTTCTTTTTAATTTTTCTTTCATTAGATTGACTGGTGTGTTGTCAGACAGCATTAACAGTATTAACATTATCCAATACAAATACTTCTTATTATCAGAAGAAAAATAGGCTTACTAGCACAGAATAAATAAAGTGTTGTATAAAGTATGTCACAAGTGTTCTGAAGGAATGAAAAATAAACCAAAATGTAAAAGCCAAAAAAAAAAAAAAAAAAAAAATTCTATTGTGCTTTGGTTCAGATGACAGAATGACAAATCTTGAAGACATGCTGACTATGTAATCGTATATTTGAAACTGTGAAAATACTGAAAGGAGAAGTCCACTTCCAGAACAAAGATTTACAGATAATGTACTCACCCCATTGTCATCCAAGATGTTCATGTCTTTTTTCTTCAGTCGTAAAGAAATTATTAGTTTTTTGAGGAAAACATTTCAGGATTTTTCTCCATATAATGGACTGATATGGTGCCCCGATTTTGAACTTCCAAAATGCAGTTTAAATGCGGCTTCAAACGATCCCAAATGCAGTTGTAAATGATCCCAGCCAAGGAAGAAGGGTCTTATCTAGCGAAACGATCGGTTATTTTCATATAAATAATACAATTTATATACTTTTTAATCTCAAATGCTCGTCTTGTTTTTCTCTCCCTGAACTCTGTGTATTCTGACTCAGGACAGTTAGGGTATGTCAAAAAACTCCAATCGTATTTTCTCCCTCAACTTCATAGCTGCAGAAGTACCAACAAAGTCTTTGCAAAGTGAACATGCAAAGATCATCAAACACCCTTAACAAAAAAGGTAAAACAGTGATATAGGGCGATTTTGAAGTTGAGGGAGAACATGAAATGGGAGTTTTTCGACATGCCCTAACTGACATGAACTGGAACAAAAACAGAGTTCAGGGAGAGTGAGACAAGATGAGTGTTTGAGATTAAAAAGTATATAAATTGTATTATTTTTATGAAAATAAACAATAGTTTCGCTAGATAAGACCCTTCTTCCTTGGCTGGGATCGTAACTGGATTTTGGAAGTTCAAACTCTGGGCACCATAGCAGTTCATTATGTAGAGAAAAATCCTGAAATGTTTTCCTCAAAAAACATAATTTCTTTACGACTGAAGAAAGAAAGACATGAACATCTTGGATGAGAAGCGGGTGAGTACATTATCTGTCAATTTTTGTTCTGGAAGTGGACTTCTCCTTTAAATGATTGCCCAGTCCTACAAGACAACTCACTAGAAAGACTTGTGAACTGGACTGCACTGTTTTTTTATGAGAAATTAAATAAATGACCTTAGAGCTGCTTCTGTTTAATAAATCAAACTGGTGAAGTTGGAAACACTGGTGAACAGCACTCACCTTTTTTACCAAATGGAAATTCACTTGATCTCTTTGCCAATTCTGCAAATGAAAGCTCACCCACAGATACAAATCCAAAAGACAGACCTGCTAGAGAAAACCAAACACACGTCACATGCCTAACAACATTCAGCAGGCAAATGATCATCTAGAGCTTGTTTGAATGAGTGTCCCTGAACTTCACTCTCTGAGCCTGATCCATGCTCACTAACTCACAGCTCTGGTTTTACCCTGTCACTCAAACACTCATGCCCTCTATCAAACAGTGTGATGAAGCATCTGCAGCTGTCATAGATCACTCACACTAATCAGATCTGCACAGCACAGCATCGACCAGCTCCTCACACATCAATATTGACACTCACGGATGATCATCATGAGTCATGTTAAATATATGGAAAAGAGTTGAGTGACATGCGGATGGGGAAAATGAGTGAACTTGAATGACTTCAGGTATCTATTATATCTATTATATTTATATAATAGATATATTTACTGCAATATACAGGACTATTGATAACAATTAAAGTGAATTTACCACAAACACTTCTTGCTGGATCTCCTTCTGGTTTCTCATACAGAAATTGCCATGTGCCACCAAGATCTCAAGATCTCTTCAGATTGTGATGGTGTGTTGTGAAAAAGATTGTGATATGATATTTTTGGAATATCACCTATCCTTACTATACATATGAATGCATACTATACAGATGAAAACTTAATTTCATGTCAAATTTTCAAAAAAAGATTGAGTTCCCCTTCAGGAACTCGAGCTGCGTCCGAGAACGCTAGGGGGAACGCCTTTGGCGGAACCATACTCTGAACACATGTGTAATCTGGCCAATCGAAAGGCGGAACGTCACGGGTGGATGACGTCATCGACCAGGAAGCATAAAAGCACGTTCAACGGGGCCGGCGTCAGCTTCTGTCTTTCAGTTGAGCACTCTATGTGTGTCTTGTCACACTGTTTTTTCGTGCAAGTTTTAGCACAACTTTTATTTGGGGGTGATGTCTGTTGTTAAGGCGAAAGATAAGAGTGGCGAGAGCGGATCACACTACAGGCTGTGTGTTCCTCCCTGCAAACGCTACATCACTAGCGGGGACACACACAGCATGTGCGTGGTCTGCTTGGGAGCCACTCCACTCCCGGAAGGCTCTCTTCAAGGAGGGAGCCTTCACCAGCGTTCCCCAGGGTGCTGGCCCCGCTGCCGCTGAGGCGGAGCGGTTGCTACACTCTTGGGGTTCGCAACTGGATCTGTTGGAGGGAATGGAGACGGGTGACCCCCTATCTCCTTCCTTACCCGGCAGATCCGTGGTCCGTTACGAGGGATCGGAAGCCCGCTCTGCGGATACTTTCTCCCACGGGATGGGCTCGTCCCTCCATCTGTCGTCCTCCGAGGAGGGCGACCTGGAGAGTGCGGTTGAGGAGACACTCCCTCAATCGCCACAGTACAAGGAGCTCTTGGAGGTGGTTACTCGTGCAGTGGCCAAATTAAACATCGATTGGCCCGCTGAGGAAAAAGCTGCTCCGCAGAAAAGCAAGCTGGATGAACGCTTTCTGCGGAGTAAGTCCCCATCTCCAAGAAGGAGCCTTCCTTTCTTCCCTGACCTCCATGCAGAGATCTCGAGGTCGTGGGCAAGACCCTTTTCGGCTCGCTTATTCGTCCCTGCCTCAGACTATTACTGGAACTTGGCAGGGCTCGATGAGCAAGCCTATAAGGCGATGCCCCAGGTGGAACAGACATCAGCCAGCTATCTGTCCCCCGGCGCGGCATCGTCCTTGAAGGCTCCTACCTTACCCTCTAAGCCGCTCCGCACTACATCAGCGCTTCTGGGTAAGGGGTACACGGCAGCAGGTCAGGCCGGAGCGTGTCTTCACACAATGTCTGTGCTCCAGGCCTATCAAGCCAACCTGCTGAAGGGGTTAGACGAAGGCAAGAAGGTAGATCTGGAGGAACTCCGCAGGACCGCTGATTTAGTCCTCCGTGCCACCAAGGAGACCGCCCGGGCAGTAGGGCGGTCTATGGCAGCCATGGTGGTGGCGGAGAGGCACCTGTGGTTGACCGTGTCCGACATGAAAGAGAAGGACAAGGTCCTCCTCCTGGATGCCCCGCTTGAGCCTTCTGACCTGTTTGGCGACGCAGTAGATTCTGTCGTCAGCAGGTACCAGGAGGCATGCAAGCAGGTGGCGGCGTTCCAGCGGTTCCTGTCTCGCCACTCTCTAACTCCTCCGTGTACCAGCTCCTCGTACCACGAGGTACAGAAGTTGAGTGTCGCTACTCTTGCTCGCCCGTCCTGGGACCAAGACCAGCGGCACTCTAGGGCGGGGTCCTCTGAGACGAGGCCCGACCTGAGGGTCGTGCTTCAGTCTCGGAAGCCCCCAGCAAAGCGGTCCTGACGCCATCTTGGGACCGCCGAGGGCAGCCCCCACCGGGGAAGAGCGGGGTGCACCGCATTACACGGTGTCTGTCTCTCCTCGGTGCCCTCGGGAGGTCAGTCTGCCACCCCTGCCAGAGTTACAGGGCGCAGCGGCCTCCAGCGAACTCGCGTCCCGGATCTCTCTGCCCGAGGACGTAGCGGAACCGGGAAGCTCGTCACCCCCTCGGGGGTCTCTAGAACAGTTAGTTCGGCAGTCTCTTGCCAGTCCGCCGTTACAGGTCTCCAAGCTAGCAGTTCAATCAACACCAGAGGCCAGCCTCGAGCGGCTGGTTCCCTTAGTAGACTATTTAGCAGCGTGGAAGCTACTGTCAAATGTGCCTGCATGGGTCCTGCGCACTGTAGAAAAAGGCTACTCCATTCAGTTCGGCGCCCCACCGCTGCCTTTCGACGGGTTTTTTCCCACTCTGGTGGGCCCTGAGCAGGCTCTGGTTATGGAACAGGAAGAAGAGACCCTTCTGAGGAAGGAGGCCTTTGAGGTGGTCCCTCTTCACGACAGGAAGTCCAGGTTCTACAGCCGGTACTTCATAGTTCCAAAGAAGGATGGACGGCTGCGTCCCATTATAGATCTTCGTCGACTCAATCGCTCAGTCATGAGGTTGAAGTTCAAGATGCTTACTGTCAAGCAAGTAGTGTCACAAATCAGGTCCGAGGACTGGTTTGTGATGATAGATCTGAAAGACGCGTACTTCCTCAGCACAGGAAGTTCCTGAGGTTCGCTTTCAGGGGCGAAGCATACCAGTATCGGGTTCTTCCCTTCAGCCTAGCACTCTCACCCCGTACGTTTACGAAGTGTGTGGATGCTGCTCTGTTCCCTCTTCGTCTCCAGGGCATCCGCATACTCAACTACATAGACGACTGGCTGATCCTAGCAGAGTCAGAGAATTTAGCGCCTCGACATCGAGATAAAAACGTTGGGGTTAAGACTAAACACCAAGAAAAGTGTCCTTTCTCCACTTCAGAGAACCACTTATCTAGGCATGGTGTGGGATTCGACCATGATGCAGGCACGTCTGTCTCCTGCTCGGATCGAATCGATCCTCGCCGCAGTCGCGAGAGTCAAGGAAGGCCGGTCACTCACTGTAAAACACTTTCAACAACTGCTGGGTCTGATAGCAGCTGCGTCCAATGTGATACATTTTGGCCTGCTGTACATGAGACCCCTACAGTGGTGGCTCAAAACCAAGGGGTTCTCCCCGAGGGGAAACCCGCTTCGCATGATCAAGGTCACACGGAGGTGCCTACGTGCCTTAGACATGTGGAGGAAACCTTGGTTCCTAAATCAGGGCCCGGTGCTGGGAGTACCTTGTCGCCATATCACGCTAGCGACAGATGCATCCCTCACCGGCTGGGAGGCGGTCATGAGTGGTCGTCCCGCCCTAGGTCTGTGGAGTGGTCACCATCTCAGCTGGCACATCAACTGCCTCGAGATGCTGGCCGTATATCGAGCTCTGAAGTACTTCCTCCCAGACCTGAGAGATTGCCATGTGTTGGTGCGCACCGACAACACAGTGGTGGTCTACTAAATCAACCACCAGGGAGGTCTGCGTTCACGCCCCTTATACAAGCTGGCGCACCAGATCCTTGTGTGGTCCCAGGACAAACTCCTCTTATTGCGAGCAGTTCACGTTCCTGGGCATCTGAATGTAGGAGCAGGCATCCTGTCGAGGCAGGGGCCGAGGCCAGGGGAATGGATGCTTCACCCCGAGGTGGTGAAGCAGATTTGGAAAGTGTTCAGTCCAGCCCAAGTGGATCTCTTTGCCACGAGGGAGAATGCTCAATGTCCCCTCTGGTACTCACTAGTTCATCCAGCTCCCCTGGGGCTGGATGCCATGGTGCAGACGTGGCCGAGGCTACGTTTGTACGCCTTTCCCCCGATCGCTCTGCTCCCGGGAGTTCTGGAGAGAGTCCGCCCGGACGGGGTCAGTTTACTGTTAATAGCCCCGTACTGGCCGGGCAGAGTATGGTTCTCGGACCTGGTTTCTCTCCTCGACGGCTCTCCATGGGAGATTCCCGTCAGGAGGGATCTCCCCTCACAGGCAGGGGGTACCATCCTGCACCCCTGCCCAGAGCTGTGGAAGTTGTGGGTGTGGCCTCTTAGGGGGCACAGCTCATAGCTTCCGGTCTCTCAACCGAGTTTGTTGAGACCATCCTCCAGTCCAGAGCTCCCTCTATGAGGAAACTGTATGCTCTGAAGTGGAAGCTTTTCACTTCATGGTGTGGAGAACACCAGCAAGACCCAGTTAACTGCCCAGTTGGTACAGTACTGGAGTTCTTGCAGGCCCGCTTCTCCACAGGGTTATCCCACTCCACCCTGAAGGCCTACGTGGCGGCAATCTCGGCCTACCACGCCCCTCTTGGTGGCTTGTCAGTGGGTAAAGACCCCCTGGTTATACGTTTCCTCTGCGGTGTGCTGAGCCTGAGGCCTCCGGTACAACCTCATGTCCCCATGTGGGACCTGGCTGTGGTGCTTGAGGCCCTCTGTAGGCCGCCATTTGAGCCTATAGAGGTTCGGTTTCTCACCATTAAAACTGCTCTGTTGCTAGCACTAACCTCCCTCAAGCGGGTTGGGGACCTGCAGGCCCTTTCGGTGGCCCCTTCTCACCTAGAGTTTGCTTCTGGCATGACTAAAGCCTTCCTTTACCCTAGAGCGGGGTATGTCCCTAAGGTCCCTACCACTACACCACAGCCGGTGGTACTCCAGGCTTTCTGTCCTCTGAGCCCGACCAGCAGAAGCTTAATTGTATGTGCCCAGTGCGTGCGCTAGACGCTTATGTCCACTGCCCTGTGGCGTAAGTCGGACCAACTGTTTGTGTGTTACGGTCCCCCTAAGAAGGGTCGTCCAGCTACTAAACAGACCCTGAGCAGATGGATTGTGGATGCCATTTCTACAGCTTACGAGTCCTCTGACCTCCCCTCACCACTGGGGGTCAAGGCCCACTCTACCCGTGCCATGGCTGCCTCCAAAGCACTAATGACAGGTGTTCCGATCCAGGACATATGTAACGCTGCGGGATGGTCCATGCCCCTCACCTTTGTTAGGTTCTACAACCTAGATGTCCGAGCCACTCCTGGCGATGACGTCATCCGCCCGTGACGTTCCGCCTTTCGATTGGCCAGATTACACGTGTTCAGAGCGTGGTTCCGCCAAAGGTGTTCCCCCTAGCGTTTTCGGACGCAGCGTCTCGTTCCCTCGGGGAACCAGGGTTACATACCTAACCTGGGACGTTTTTAATTATCTGTAATAAGCTCGAAAGAGTGGGAGAGATCCCTGCTGCTACTCGTTTTACTGTTTCACCGCTATGCCAAAGCAATGAAACAAGAATGTGGTCAAGAAAAGTTATCCTTCGGACTAGTAAGACAATCTTTCTTCTGCTCAGGTTTGGAGACACTGTTTTAATCAATTTAGCAAACTCCTCATATACAATGTGGGAAATGTGAAAATTTTTACATTTCCAGAAAGGTCGGATCAGTATATAGTATATGAACACTAGAATATTCCCCTCTCATGAGGACAGGATTTCCCACATTTGCTCAACTTTTGGATGGACTGCTGAAAGAAACATTCCTAAAAATACTTGAATTGTGGAATTGTAGGTTGACCAAGTTCAAAACGTAAGCAACTCAATATGCAAATGGAGTTACTCAGCCTCTTCACTGCAAACCAGAGGCATGACACAAAACTCACACTTATTATAAACTCCTATGTTTTGCTGTTACATGTACACAACAGTAGGAAAGACACTCAGTTTAGAGCTTACCTTGAAAATGTCTTTACTGTGAAATTATCACATTTGACACTAGAGTGCACACATGCAGAATACTCTTTTAGTTATTGACTCAATATACAACATCCTGCACAATAAGTCTATGAACATGATGAATGTCCTCATTAAAAAAAGTAAAAAAAACTACCTAGAACCTAAATCAGAGATGGGTTAGCTACAGCCTTGGTTGAACACACTTGAACCAGCTAATCATGATCTTTAGGACTATTAAAAAAACTGCAGGCAGGTGTGTTTGGAGCCGGGTTGGACAGCTGTAATCTAAACAAAGAAGTACAGTTTTTTTTTTTTTTTTGTTGTAAACTATCAGTCACAGAACATAACTTACTTCTTGTTGGTGTGCTGAAAGGAGTACCAATTGATGACTGGCTGGTTACTGCTGCTCCAGAGGTTTTCAGTCTTGAGGCACTCGTTTCCTCATCTTTTGAGCTGGGAATCATGACACAAGATTTTTCTTTTGATGGTGAAGGGCTTCCAAAGATCTTCTGCACAGAGTCTGACCCAAAGTCAGACTTAGGAGGAGAGACCACAGTCATGGTGCTTTGAGCCCCAGTCTTGCCAAAAACATTTATTTTGTTTTGGGTGCCATCAGTAAATGAAAACCCTGCAACATTTTTACTCCCAAAAGTAAAGAATCCGATTTGGCTAGGCGGCTGGTCTTGGGTCTGATGTTTTGGTTCTGATGGTACCTCTGCTTTGGGAAGAATATCTGACGTCAGAAGTCCCAAGAGGCTTTCACTAGTTTTCACCTGAGCAGAGGAGAAGGTAAAATCAGCATCATTGGACTTAAAATTCGAGTTGAACTTGAATGCAGTTATTGCTGATGTTGTTGGGTTGGCAGCTACTCCTCCAAAGTTTGGAACCTTAGTAGGTTCACCTGTGAACTGTGACCCAAAACTCATCTTGGGGTTGACAGCCTTGCTGTCAGAAGCAAACAAACAATACTTATTTGATATAGATTCTCTGCCCCATTACTGTAAGGTAGAATATATTGTGAAAATCCTTCCACTACCTTTGTTGGTGTGACATTTGCAGCGGTGCGCAGAAGACACTGTGAATTATATGCTTGAGACTGGTTATAGTACACAGAGGGACCTGTAGTAGCACCTGAGACAAATAAAAGGAATGGTTTTAAGCATGCCTCAACTATTGTATACAAGCAGTTCTGCATATATTACTTATAGAAATATGTTTTTTACAATATAGAAAAAAAAGTGATGGTGAAAAAAAGTGACAGGATATTTATTTCTGGGCATTTATCTATGACATTTTCAGGGGATAGAGGATTGTAACCTTCAGGCTCAAAAAGCACATAAAAACACCCTAATATGATATATTTTTGGGTTTGCTCCTATGAAATGAAACCATCATTTCTCACCAGGCAAATGTCACAAACCCACTGTCCATCTTTTTTTCTTAACCAAACAGTTAAACCACTTTTTAATGCTGCATTACTTATTTCAGTTCTGCAGGGAGCTTTGCAAAAAACACATTCAGTTGCTGAGGCATCATTTTGTTGGTGTAACATTTGCAGCAGTATGTAGAGGATGGGAATAATCTGCTAAAGACTGGTTGTAATACACAGAGGGACCTGTAGTAGCAACTGAGACAGATAGTCTGTTATAAAGCATGTCTTAACTATAAATGTTATTTATTGGCAAAAAACAAAAAACAAAAAAAAAAAAAAAAAAAAACACCATTATCATTTCACCCAACACCATTTTAAATCTAAAAATACATTAAGGCCTGTTAACAACAAAACAAATATTAATTTTGTTCTGAAAATCAGTGTGTCACACCCCTGTGGAGTATTTATGTTGGTTTCTCCCTCTTGGGCCCATATTTGGTTCCTGTTTCCTGTCCTCGTTTTATCATCATTAGTTAACTTTGTATCACCTGTGCCTTAATTATGTTCATAGTTATCACCTGTCTTTATAAGTGGCTTTCAGTTCAGTGTTTGTCGTCCGGTCTTGTCAATGTGAACGTCTATGTATGCATGGTTTTACCCTCCTGCTGTGGATTTACTGTTTTTGGATTTACCTGTGGATTATAATAAAGACTTTATCTTTGACCTTCATCTTCATGAGCCCCTTCCTCACACGATATGTGACACGGTGTCATAAACATTGTAAATTTGAATGAATGTCAGTTAGTAATTCTGTTCACACTGACAACAAACATTCACATGCAGTAAATGAGACTGCATTTTGATTGAGATGTTTTATGGAGAGGTGTCATAATCTCTTTTTCCATAAATTTTGTGCCATAAATCCCTAATGTATTAATTTGTATTAATTTATCACATACCTATAAATGCATATATCCTGTGTAGCTTGTTTATGCACACACATACACATATATATCCTACAGCTTGTCAATATGTTGATATAAATTTAAATATAAAAAATAACTTCTAAGATTAACATTTTAGGTAAATTTTACTAATATCAATTACAACTTACTTTCTATTAGTAAGTAAAATCTACTTGCAACTGAACTTAACATTCATGGAGAAATTAAATCTAATTGCACTCTAAGTAAATATTACTTAATATTTAATTTAAAAGTTGTGTTTATTTAATGTAATTAAGTCTTTTGTCTTAACAATTTTGTCTATACCAAGGGTTCCCACTTTCCTGCAGAGTTTGGGCCAGATTTACTAAACATGGCAAATTAACGTTAGAGTGCAATTCCATAAAAGCGCCAATGGGAGGGGAAAATTCTGTGTGATTTACTGACAATGAACACATTAAAAAGCACAGATGCAACCAGTTAATTTCCATAATGACCAGCGCAATCTACCAAATTACCGCATGCTTTAAGACATGATTTTCTGGGCGTTAAATAATGGAGCAAATACCAGTAATTTAAAAGATCAAGGTGGCGCCGTTGATGACTGCCTCCATGGCATGCAGTTGTATTTTTGTTTTTGTTATTTTGTCCTGTATTTAGTTATATTCCTGCAATCAGTTTCACCAGGGATGAATTGCTGGACATTCAGCAGTACACACTATTATTTCACCAGTTTTCGACTATTCTGATGTTTTGCCGGACACTATATTTGACAGAGCAGTGGTGTTGATCAAATGCTTCAGGATGCACAGAGGGGGTAAGTGAGGCTGCACGCTCGTTAAGCTTAGACAGCGGGGATTTTGAACAGCGCTGCCTAGCATCCATCTGGCGAATCTCCGCTCTCTACCCAACAAAACGGATGGACTTCTTCTGCTGGTGCTCTGTGTTTCATGGAAACCTAGCTGAGTGATGACATGCCGGACAGCGCGTTAAGTCTGCCAGGCTTCCAGCTGTTCAGAGTGGATCGCGACGCAGAATCACTGGGGAAATTGCATGGTGGCGGGACATGCTTTTACATCAACGAAAGGCGGTGTGCAGATATAACAGTGTTAAGGAAGATGTGCTGTTCAATACAATTCAATTCAAATTTATTTGTATAGCGCCTTTCACGATACATATCGTTGCAAAGCAACTTTACAGCAAATTAAAATTTATACAATATATTTAGTAGTAGCTTACTAGTTATGACTATGTCAAGCTGATGTACATATGGCAGAGATGTACGGTAAAGATCAATTAATGACGTAAATAAAGCATCTTCACACAGATCTTCAAGAGATCACTTAAGCTGTTTGGACTTCAGTTTGCCTTTTAACACTATTATCCCAAACCTCCCCCTGCCCAAATGAACTCAGCTCTCCGTGCCCACCTCCATCTGTCAGTGGATCACCAGCTTCCTGACAGACAGACAGCAGCTAGTAAAGATGGGAAAATTTTCATCCAGCACCCGTACAATCAGGACTGGCACCCCTCAGGGTTGTGTTCTCTCCCCACTGCTCTTCTCCCTCTACACGAATGACTGCACTTCAAAGGACACCTCTCTCAAGCTCCTGAAGTCTGCAGATGACACCACACTTATCGGCCTCATTCAAGACAGTGATGAGTCTGCTTACAGACAGGAGGTTAAAGAGTTGGCTGTTTGGTGCAGTCTTAACAACCTGGAGCTAAACACACTCAGAACAGTGGAGATGATAGTGGACTTCAGGAGAAACTTCCCTGTACTCTTCCCACTCACTATCATGAACAGCACTGTAATGACAGTGGAGACATTCAAGTTCTTGGGCAACACCCTCTCTCAGGACCTGAAGTGGCTCTATGGCAGAGATCCTCAAATCTGGAAGTGGAATATTTAATGTAAATGTGTATATAGAATTAAAATAGAGTTTAAAATCATTGTTTACTTCATTACTTTTCTCACTCCAGGAAAAAAAGTTTTTTTTTTTTAAATGCTAAGTTTGTTTTTTATAAATCCCGACATCTAAGCTGAAAATTGCGTACGCATATTTCTATGCCCATTTTGTGTGTACGCAATGTTTATAAATGAAACCCCTGATCTAGAGTATCTCATGCTGAGATATAGACCATTTGGTAACACTTTCTTTTAAGGTGTCCTTGTTAAACATGTTATATGTATTTACTATTATAATAATTAATTACGCAAAATTACATACAAGTAACCTTAAACCAAACCCTAATCCTAACCCTAACCAAATAGTAAGTAAATTTAGTTAATTAATATTACTCAGTACTTAAATATATAATTACACTGCAACAAGGACACCTTAAAATAAAGTGTAATCGACCATTTTATCAACCGCAACAGTTCTCCATTGTCGTCTTTGTTGCGATTTATATTCCACCACAAGCTAATGCCAAATTAGTGCTAGCACAGCTACACAGCCACTATTGGCAAGTAGCAGGACACTCACCCAGACGGTGCCCTCATAATATCAGGAGGTTTCGAAAAGGCTGATCTGCAAAAATGCTCCATAAATTCTATCAGCATGTGAAATGTCCCACCAGAGGCTAAATTTTGGACCAATTGTACACCTACAGTGGGGCAAATAAGTATTTAATGCACTGCTGATTTTTCAAGTTTTCCCACTTAAAAAGAATGGAGAGATCTGTAATTTTCATCGTAGGTACACCTCAGCTGTGAGAGACAGAATCTAAAAAAAAAAATCCAGAAAATCACATTGTATGATTTTTAAATAATTAATTTCCATTTTATTGCATGAAATAAGTATCACCTACCAACCAGCAAGAATTCTGGCTCTCACAGACCTGTTACTTTGTCTTTAAGAGGCCCTTCTATCCTCCACTCATTGCCTGTATTAATTGCACCTGTTTGAACTCGTTACCTGTATAAAAGACACTTATTCACACACTCAATCAATCAGACTCCAACCTCTCCACTATGGGGAAGACCAAAGAGCTGTCTAAGGACAATAGGGACAAAATTGTAGACCTGCACAAGGCTTGGATGGGCTACAGGACAATAGGCAAACAGCTTGCTGAGAAGGCAACAACTGTTGGTGCAATTATTCGAAAATGGAAGAAATTCAAGATGACTGTCAATCTCCCTCGGACTGGGGCTCCATGCAAGATGTCGCCTCGTGGAGTATCAGTGATCCTGAGAAAGGTGAGGGATCAGCCTAGAACTACACGGGGGACCTGGTCAATGACCTGAAGAGAGCCGGGACCACAGTCTCAATGGTTACCATTAGTAACCCATTACACCGTCATGGATTAAAATCCTGCAGTGTGTGCAAGGTCCCCCTGCTCAAGCCAGCACATGTCCAGGCCCGTCTGAAGTTTGCCAAAGAGCATCTGGATGATCCAGAGGAGGCATGAGAGAAGGTCATGTGTTCAGATGAGACCAAAATAGAACTTTTTGGTATAAACGCTACTCGCCGTGTTTGGAGGAAGAAGAAGGATGAGTACAATCCTAAGAACACCATCCCAACCGTGAAGCATGGGGATGGAAACATCATACTTTGGGGGTGCTTTTCTGCAAAGGCGACAGGACGGTTGCACCGTATTGAGGGGAGGATGGATGGGGCCATGTATCGCAAGAACACACAGCCAGGGCAACTAAGGAGTGGCTCCACATAAGAAGCATTTCAAGGTCCTGGAGTGGCCTAGCCAGTCTCCAGATCTGAACCCAATAGAAAATCTATGGAGGAGGCTGAAACTCCGTGTTGCCCTGTGTCAGCCTTAAAGATCTGGAGAAGACCTGTATTGAGGAGTGGGCCAAAATCCCTGCTGCAGTGTGTGCAAACCTGGTCAAGAACTACAGGAAACGTCGGACCTCTGTAATTGTAAACAAAGGTTTTTGTACCAAATATTAAGTTCTATTTTTCTATTGTATCAAATACTTATTTAAAAATCATACGATGTGATTTCTGGATTTTTTTTTAGATTCTGTCTCTCACAGTTGAGAACAACATCTTTGCTCAGTTTAAGAACAGATACAACCTGACAACGGTCATAGTCTCAGCCACAGGTGATCAGCTTCTGTCACTGAGCATTTATGATGTACATTGTATGCTGCAGAGAGTAAGTCCACACAAAGCTGAGGGCCAGACAGTGTTTCAGAATGAGTACTCAGAGGGACTGTGCTGAACAACTTGCTGGAGTTTTCATTGACATCTTTAATCTGTCTGTCTCTGGCATCAGTCCCCAAGTGCCTAAAATCAGTCATCATTGTGCCAGTGCCGAAGAAAACAAACATCATTTCTCTGAACGATTATTATCCAGTGGCCATCACTCCTATAGTGATGAAGTGTTTCGAAAGACTTGTCCTCCCGCACTTTAAAGACTCCATACTCACTCAACCCATATCAGATTGGATACAGAGTGAACAGGTCCACAAAGGACACCATCTTCTTGGCTCTTCACACTGCTCTGACTCATCTGGAGAGATAGAACACGTACACGACTGGGTCTGATCACAGATAATGCCGAATCAGCCTATATATAGAGCCTGGTCAGGCCTGGTGTATGAGGAACAACCTGTTTCTGAATACTGGGAAGACCAAGGAGCTCATCATTGACTTCAGAAGATCCCAGAATCGGAACTATGCTCTGGTCTTCATCAGTGGAGAGAAGATGGAGAGGTTTCCCAGCATCCGTTTTCTAGGGGTTCATATTACAGAGGACCTTACCTGGACCACTAAAATTACAGCATACGTAAAAAAGGCAAAACAGTAGTTGTATTTCCTAAAAACAATAAAAAAAGCCAGACTGCCACAAGAACTGCTGGTAACCTTATACAGCTGCTCTATACAGAGCATCATGACACACTGCATCCCTACATGGTATCTCAGCACCACTACAGTGATCAGGAGGGCGCTTCAGCGGATTATCAGGGCTCAACTCCCAGTGCTGGAGGACATATACATAACACAGTGTCTCAGGAAAGCATCTGCAGGGAAGTCACACACCCTGGTCATCACCTTTTTGAACTGCTGCCATCTGGCAGGCATCAAAAAGTCATTTGTGCTCACACAACTAGATTTAAGAACAGTTTTTCCCCAGAGCTGTGGCCACTCTCAATCAAATCAGAACTCACCCACTATCTGCAACGTATACTGTTTACATATAGTTCAGCACACACAACAGTGAACACTGTTGACAATTTTTGAACATATGTGCAGTACTGTTGCTGTTACACCGTGTCCTAACTACACATGATGAGACAAAATTCCAGTGACAAGCAATTTGGGTGTCCACACGACATAGCGACGTGACAGTTATCACAGCCATGAAGAAAGGCAGAAGTGTACTGAACTCCCAACGAAATGGGCAAGTTTATGATCTAATTCATAAATATTAAACCTTTTTAACATTATTAAATGTATTATTAAACTGATACTGTTTTCGTTATGGAATACACTTGTTGGTTCGCGTTGAGTTCACAGTTTTAAAGTGCATCTTTGCTTTAATTTATTTTCAAGATCTGAGGTAAACTTTCTATTATTGCTTTTAGTATGGCTATAAAGGTCACACAAAATGATATTCAAACTCACATTAGACACATTCAACTTTGAATCAAGCACAGAATCCGTACCTGAGATTATCACTGTCATTGGTTTGTATGTTGTTGTTCCAGCCGCAGCGTCGCGGAAATAGAAAACATTTCTAAAATAGAAATTTCATGTGTTGCCGTTGCGGCTAGTTAGGAGGACAAAAACTCAGAGTGGCATGGAAAAGATACCTTTCATTGCGTGTCGCGTCGCGTCGCATCGCTTATGCACAGTCTCACTTTATACACTATTCTGATGCTGCACCACTGTTACTGTTCTTCTGCTGTTTAGGGTTTAGCTACTGGTTTATCGGACATGAAAAGTAACAATACACTGTTACAACTTTCTGGTCAAGGATAACACAATAAAGTTGCAATAACTTATTTCCATTGTGGTCCTTACTTTAAAGGAGAAAAAAAGAGACAATCCTAGTCAAAAATCCCTTCACAGATGAGAGTGGAGAGCAGATAAATCTCCAGGACTTTACCTTGGTCTGAGATCTTCTTGAGTTCCTTTTTGCAGAAATCTTCCAGTTTGTCTCTCATCTGATGGACAGATTCTCTCAGTTCATCAAAAGAGAAGAGAGAACTGAAGGGATCGTAATTTACGTCTGTAGATTCAGGAGGTGCTGAGAGAGACTGGAAACTCTACAGAAAATGCAATCAAAACTCATCAGCTCCACACTTCACCCAATAACCTGCACCAACATCAGATTTGACTGATCTTTAGTAACTCAATCCAGCACTTTCAGAGCATTAGCTTTATTCTTCTCATATTCATTACATCACATTAGAGCTACAGATTCTAGTATTTGAAACTTATAATCTATATGCACTTTCTGGGAAATGGTTTATATGATAAGACATCTGCTAAGAACATAAATGTCCATCTAACAGCTCAAGCACATCAGTGGAGTCTCATTGTAGGGTTGAGTATATTTAATCAGGAAAAGCAGCTCAAAAGCTACGATTAGATTGACCATTATTTAGAATTTTAGAGCAGTTACAGACACTGAAACTTCACAAGGACCCCTAAGACGCAATGTAAGGTTTTGTTTGGTTTTAATACTCTGAAGCATTGCTAATATACAGTCTCACTTCATGTTTGGGGTCTTCATGGTCAAATTCATCAATATGTTATAGGCAAATAATATTACCGTGCAAAGACCATCTGATCGGTTTTTAATGAAAATTACTCAGAATAAGCACTTTTGAGTGTACTGATTTCACCTTGATGCAAAACATCAGAAAGAAAAATAAGTTAAAAAGGTGAAAATATCAGTGAAGTTTTGTTTCATTTTGCAATCATTAAATGTTTCTCTGTGAGTCTCCTGTCACAGCAAGATGTGTCTCAAGTCCACTGTGATGATGTTCTTCTAGATGTCTGTTACCTGCAGGAACTGGATGTGATCCTGTGTGTGTGAAAGCTGCTCCAGCTCAGCGTCCCTCCTCCTCAGATCATTGATCTCCTGCTCCAGTCGCTCCAGTCGTCCTTCATCTCGACTCACCGCTCGCTTTTCCCGATCTCTGATCAGCCGTATCAGCTCAGAGCGGCTTCTCTCAATGGAGCGGATGAGCTCAGTAAAGATCCTCTCACTGTCCTCCACTGCTGTCTGTGCAGAGCGCTGTTAGGACACACAGTGATTCAGGCTTCAGTGGGACCGAAAGAGACAAGAAAGCCTGAACTGAGACTGAGACAAACTTCTCTTCTTCTCCAGACTCACCTTATGAGACTCCACAGCCTCTCTCAGCTGCTGAAGATCTTTCTCTCTCTGCTGGATTCTCTGCTGGAACGTCTTCTGTGTCTCCTTCAGCTGGTGCTGGATGATAAACAGATAATGAAACGTAAAGCTACTGGCACTAAATCATCATGTTGTAAAGTCCACCTAACTGGTCCAATGGCCGTATCGACTGACAGCTGAAGGTTTCTTGCATGTTCGGTCTTTTCAATGTGGAAAGTAATTTAATTCCAGAGGTGTAAAAATGACCTGAAAACAGTGGTGTAGTCTAGTTTTTTGTAGTGAGTATAGTGATTTTTTCCTCCCAGCCTCATACTCACCCGTCCCAGAGCAACACCCCGTAAGAACCACCACACTCACTAGCAGCTCTACACTTACTGTTATTTTTAGGAGTGCTTGTGCTGCTAATTAAAAACATTTAGGAGCACAGTCAAAAAATTCAGGAGCATCTTCTGTTCAATAACAAATATTGCCTTCCCATTATGAAATAATACTGGACTTCTTAAAATGATTTACAGGGGCTTTTTTTTTGGGACTTTGTAACAAAAGCATTTTGTTTTTTTAAACTTTATTGAAAGTATGTTATCTGTAATGTCAAATTCAAAAGTGTATCTTTATCATCATCATTATTATTATTTGTTCTGCAATATATTTTTCACTGTGTGAGAACATGATGTGTAGTGTGAGAGCAGCATTGTTTGTCAAACACAGCAACAGGTTTGTGCTGGTTTATGCTGGTCAAAACATAAATTCCTTTTTTTTCCCTTTACAATCTAAGTACACTTGAACTAAAGCAGGGGTTACAGTTTCTGCACTCTAACCCCCATACTCCACTTAAAGCTGGACTTTAGTCTGTTACTAAAATGACGCAGATTTGCAGTTACATTAATCATGCCAATTACGTAATAAATTCAAAGATAATCCAGTAAAGACAACAAATTTTTCAATGAAAAACCTGAAAGCAAAAATACACTGCACACTAGAGGCTTAAATGGCTAACAGGCTACAGTTTACACCTTTTAGAAACAGATGGTAATTTGCATGAAAGAAAGGGCTCATGCCCTACAATAAAGTTTTATTACCTTTTACTGTTTTAATGTGACCATTATACCAATAACACCAAGACATTTTAAAGTGCCCCTATTATGCGTTTTCAAATATGTCCTTTCATGCAGTGTGTCATGCAGCTGTATGTGAACATAAACTATCTGCAAAGTTGTGAAGCCGACAGTGCACAATAAATAAAGTTATTGTCTATCAAAAAAAAAGAGTCGGCTCACATTTGCCTAAACGAGTCGTCAGGAATTCAAATCTTTGTCTGTTACGGCCACACGTCACGAAGTAACAGATTTGCATAATGTCCGCCCACATTCTACGTCGCGAACAACTTGCCCGCCCATACATTGTCTCCAGGGCTGTCGTTCAGTAATGGCAATGGGCGTTTCATTCTCCGACACGCTGTACGCGGTAAACCAATCATAAAGGACTGCGCCATCTGACCAATCACAGCAGTGAGGGCTCACGGAAAGGAGGGGTTTAGAGAGACTGATTCTTCGAACTGCTTCGCACGAGTCGTTTAGGAATCATTTAGAAATGGGGTAAAATTAAATCTATTTTTGGAGAAAACTGAAGTGTTTTTTGACCTTGCATACATGTAAACCTGTTTTGGGAGTCCATTAAAACAATATTAGCAACCTTTAAAATGGCATAATAGGGGCACTTTAAATGATAATGTGACTGTGAATATCACTTGCAGTCATGTAGAACATTATATTTTGCTATATTCTGATGTACATAATAAGGGGCATCATACTTACATCCGAATGATGATGAATATAGAACACAAGCCAAAGTGAGTCTATAAACAAGTCAGATAATCTGGATTCAGTCAGATTTACAGAATAAAGTCATCTGTATTTAAATTTTGACTGATAGAAGTATATATTTTGTCAAAAAACAGGTGAATATTTAACTCCATTATTTTATGTTTCTTAAAGCCTATTTTACAAAAACTTGTGTTGATAAAGGTTTACAGTGCATTTTTAGCAAACAGGCCCAGCAGTGAAAATCTTAAGATGTTAACATGGATGCCAGTATAAACATA
Source organism: Cirrhinus mrigala (assembly GCA_036247105.1). Taxonomy (NCBI): domain Eukaryota; kingdom Metazoa; phylum Chordata; class Actinopteri; order Cypriniformes; family Cyprinidae; genus Cirrhinus; species Cirrhinus mrigala. Next base: position 1,813,849 of record CM070026.1, read on the forward strand.
TGAAACAGGGTTAAGTGTCAGCAATATTTTATCGAATTTTAAATACCTGTTTCTCTGTCCTCTGTTCTGCAGCTGATACAATGTCATGGTTTTTGTGTTTTTTCATACACAGCACACAAATACATTTCTGATCAGTGCGACAAAAAACTTCAAGGAGCTTCTCATGTTTCTGGCAGATCATCTCCTGCAGTCGTCCAGTGGCATCAGTCAAATTGTGTCTCTTTCCTTTAAAGAAACTCTCATGCTGTTCAAGATGATTCTGACAGTAAGAGTTTAGACACACCAGACAGGACTTAACGGCTTTGTATTTTCTTCCAGTACAGATGTCACACTGCACATCTCCAGCTCCAGCATAACAGTCAGCAGGAAGTTTGGTCTTCTTCATTTTCTCCACCACTTCAGTTAGCATGGTGTTTCTAGCTAAAGCAGGTCTTGAACTGAAGGTCTGTCTGCACTGAGGGCACCTGTAGACTCTCATCTGATCCCAGCAGTCTGTAATACAGCTCTTACAGTAACTGTGTCCACACTGGATGGTCACTGGATCCTTCAGGAGATCCAGACACACTGAACACATGAACTCATCCTGAGAAAACCTGGCTTCTGCCATTTTACTGCAGTAAAAAGAGACACAAAGACGCAACAGCTCAACCGCACTTCAGTTTCTCTTTCCCTGAAATGAGGTGTTTCCTGTTACTGTGTTTGAGTGACGTGTGTATAGTGGGTGTGTCAGCCAATCTGTAAAGCAGGTTTCTCCTTCTCACTCTTGTTTCTGTAGAGCCACACCTGGCTGTTATAAGTAATCACAAATTGTGCGCTTCTACTCCAGACCTGCCAACCTTAGTACGACCAGCGGTTGGGGGGTTGGGGGGGTAGAGTTAGCCCACAGCTCAATACATGTCTTGGTTTTTAACCACAGTTTTCTGTTTGGTTCTGATGGCTTGACGCGTCAGAGCATTTTTTTTTGCAATTTAAAAAAGGAAAACTTAAATTAAAATTCCAGTACACTGTAGAAAAAAACGGATTATCATATTCCTACTTCAAATTTCTTTTGAGTGAAGTGTAACTTTTATGAAATGGGCATTATTTAGTGCTATAAACTATGGAAGCAGATTAGACTCATTAATAATTCACGCAAAAGACACGATGCACACATGCGTGTCCCAATTCACATGCATGAAACCCAATTCACGTGCACGAAAAAATATATATATATTCACAAAAACCAATTCACGTGCACAAAATAAGAATATAAATTCATAAAATACGTTTCACAACTTGCAAAACACAATTTACAGATTTACAACTGTGTACAACAATTCTGAATGTTTAAAAATCACGAGTGTATCACGGACTGTGAGTGTGTGAATAGCCTTTTTTGCCTGTGCATTTTTTAGACTTGCCTGTGTGTTTTTGAGACTTTCCTGGCAGCGAACTCCTCCCACGCGGGTCACTCGTACTAGCGAGTTATTAGCCAATCAGATTTGAGCCTGTCGATCGACCAATCATAACCCGATGTGGCCGTTCCTACCTTGCGTTACGTCATCAGCGCGAGTCCATAGTTCCAGTTACGATTCAGCTGTTGCTCGTCTCATTTAAGGTACCTAGCTTAGTAAAGGTGTATTGTTTTATCTTGTATGCTTAAAAACTTAAGGTAAAATCGGTCGTTTAGACACACTCGTTAATGTGACCAGTGTAAGCCAGCGGCTGCTATAAAAACAGATAGTGTTGCTAAAGATGCAGCTGTCTTGTGTTAGCCACAATGTCCTGTATATTGGCCAACATGAAGAAATAATTCTGTTCATTGCCATGTTTTTGTTTAGCAACGCTGGGTGGCCACTGCCCAGTTTAGCTCCCACTTAGCACTGACCCTGCCTTTATTATCATACCTTTATGTAAGGATAAATAGACCTCACGAGAACTCAGTGCATGACAACGGTGTGTTTGTACTAACCATTTATGCAACTGGATGCAGTGTTTAATTAAAACACACTAATCATTTTCCTTGCATTTCTCAGGATTTATACACTTTGGAACAACATCTGGATGACAGTTACAGACCTCTTCATTCACATTAATCTTTATCTCTTTTATGTACTTTACCTTTATGCATTAATTTCTTAAATTTACTTTTTTTTTTTTTTTTAAATATTATATTACTATGATTAACCATGTTTAATTTTATGTTGAGTTGTGATGTAAAAATCTTTGAGATTACAATACACAAGATGATGTTGGTTAGCAGCAATTGTATTTGCTTGGTTAACAGTTGTGGAATTTATGCTGGTCAGACAAAGACAGACTGATCATAAAAAGGAATGCAGCAAAGATTATTCAGTAAACTTTATTCAAGTTCCGACTTGTTTTGAATGTTTTAATTCTGACATAAAACCAGAACATTTAACAATGCATAACAAAGCTTTATGCCTTCACAAATACAAAGTCAAAAGGTCCCATTCTAAAAGAAATGTAGTAATAATGCATGACTTAAAAAATCAGTTGAAACTGTCAAAATGGATGGGTTGCAGCATGACTGTTTTGAAAGAGTTACAGTTCCAAATGAAACTTCTAGATTCACATCACCTCATAATTTGTGGCAAAGGTTGAATTAGGAGCAGCAGGGTCATGGGTGTCTCAGCAGCTACTTGTACATCATCAGCCTCACAATTCTGAAATATATAGTATCTCCAGGCTGTGTAAGGCTGCAGCATAAACAAACTTAAATAAAATGTACATGGTTTACAATGTGTGCATGTTATTACATCGTCATCAACTGAATGCGTGCCATTGCAGGACTTGAGACACAAGACAAGTTTTGCTCTGACAGCTCTTTCCTGTTTTCAATAAAAAACAAAAACACAAGAGACTGCTTAAAAAATATTCAAAAATTGTATTTTCATAATCTTCTATTTATTTACATGTCCCATCTGTCAAAACCTTATTTTATGCTTTACACTGAGTTTACAATCTTAATATCTTAATCTGGTATGGTATCCACATGAATGATTCATTATTAAATAAACTGAGCAGCCGCGAGTGTGTCTAAACGACCGATTTTTAAGTAAGCATGCAATATAAAACAATTAATCTTTACTAGGCTAGTTACCTTAAATGAGACGATCAACAGCCGAATCGTAACTGGAACTATGGACTCGCGCTGATGACGTAACGCAAGGTAGGAACGCCCACATCGGGTTATGATTGGTCAATCGACAGGCTCAAATCTGATTGGCTAAAGAGTACGAGTGACCCGCGTGGGAGGAGTTTGCTGCCAGGAAAGTCTCAAAAACACACAGGCAAGTCTAAAAAATGCACACGCAAAAAAGGCTATTCACACACTCACAGTCCGTGATACACTCGTGATTTTTAAACATTCAGAATTGTTGTACACAGTTGTAAATCTGTGAATTGTGTTTTGCAATTTGTGAAACGTATTTTATGAATTTATATTCTTATTTTGTGCACGTGAATTGGTTTTTGTGAATATATATTTTTTTTTTCGTGCACGTGAATTGGGTTTCATGCATGTGAATTAGACGCGCATGTGTGCATTGTGTCTTTTGCTTGAATTATTAATGAGTCTAATCTGCTTCCATAATAAACACATGTAATGTCTGTTTCATTCATACAAGAAGCCACAGAAGAAACAGAACTGAAGACGCTCCAGGAAATCCCTAATATGGACTAAAGCTATTGCTGTAACTGAATAAAAGAAGATAAGATCGATTTGCCTTTGAATGATGAGATATTAGGACAATAAACAATTGACTGTGACAATGTATAGTTTGTCTGTGTTCCTAAAACCAACTTGGGTATTTTCATAATAATTAAGTATATTCATAGTCCAATGCTAATCGACATAGCCTTTATACAGTATAGAATATATATTTCTGCCTGTGATAAAAAAAATCACATAAATCACAAAAGGAAGCTATTTCGACTGATGTTTAGTATGTTATAATGTTCTCTTTGGTTCTCATTACAAGTTAGTACAAGGGTGTATGTAGCGAACAAGACACGAAGTGGACGGATCCAAGTGCAAAGCTTTGTTTACAGACATGGTCAGAAACACAGGCATGGATCGAACACTGGCAAACAGGTACAGTACAGGCAAGACACAAGAGTAATCCAGGGACAGGTGAGGGTCGAATGGCAGCGAACGTAATCCAGGGGGGGCGAGGCAAACGGTTACTCCAAACAGACAGACAGTAGTCCAAAACGGCAAGACAAAGGGTTAATCCATGACAGGCGATAAATCCAGAGCAGGCTGCAGAGAGATAAGACGAGAAAACAGACAAGGATCAAGATTCCGATATAGAAACATGACTTAACTAGACTCAGGAAAACTCAAAATGGCTCCGTAATGTAGCTACCACTAGGAGAGTGATAAACGCTAGACAATACAAGCCCTGAACAGTGGTTAGGACCTCGTTTTTAAACTGTGTGTGCTTGGCTGCAGCTGTGAGCGTAAACAGTGAAGTGGAACATGGAAAATGTAGACCAGGGTGTAGTGCAACAGTCTGTGTATTGTGAGTGTCAATAGAATGGCAAGGCGACCTCTGGTGGCGAGCAGACTGAAGATCATGGACAGGATTCGTGACAGGAAGATGTTTGGCGTGTTGCTTTTTCAAATGCTCCTAATGAGCGGGAGGATTTTTCTCATTTCAACATGTAGACTCACGTACACACAAACAGAGCCAGTTTGGAGAGAAATAAGATGCACGGAAATTATTTGACCTCCTGAGACCCTGTGTCCTCATATGAGGACATTATATTTTAGTGAATTTCTCTGAGACTGTACATGCCACAGTTTTATGTCTGAATGTCCTGTGCATTCAGACATAAACATTCAGGGCTTTTCAGAGGTACTAAATGTTTGGATATTTCACCATGACCACTCCCTCTCCTTGGTCTTCAAAAATGTCTAATAGTAATTTAGTGACACTCTTATGGAAATATGATCATTGTTACGGAGTGAGGGAGACGGGAAGGAGACAGATCTATCTGCATAACTTTATTTGAAACGTGACTGAGACATGGTCAAACATAGGCTTAGGTCGAACAGTGGCAAACAGGTATATGAGAACAAGACACAAGAGTAATCGGTAAACAGGCGAGGGTCGATCAATGGCGAACCTAATCCAAGGGGCTCTGCAAAAGGGGTAATACAAAGAGACAGGCGAGCAGAGTCCGAACGATATAGGGCTGTGTATTTCCAAGAATCTGGCGATATGATACATATCACGATACAGGGGTTGCGATATGACATGTTGCAATACATTGCGATATTGTAAACAAGGCGATATATTTGGATATTTCTTATTTTATGAATAGGACTTATTTTTAGAAAAGCTGTAATTAAGAACACACCACCATATGCAAACCATTTAATGTTACTGAATCACTTTTGTGCAGTAGGAGTAAAGGGGGAAAATAAAGTGCTTGCAAGATTCTTTAGTTATTAAATGTATAAAATGTAAGCTTTTATAAACAGACCATATATATTTTTAGACCCTGCTTTACAATTTAAGTTTACAATTGTAACCATGACAGATCATTTTGATCTGAACTTAAGAATTACATCTGCTTAATATCAATAAAAAATAAAGTGCTTACAGGATTTCTAAAGAAAACAAAAGAATTGTAAAACAATAAAATAAATGCAGAGATTGGACTTTCTGAGAACCTTTTTGTTCTGAGAATTTCAAAAGTTTTGGATTTCGCAAGTAATTATGATCCGTGTGGAATCACAGAGACCGCAACGCAAGCATCACCTCAACTACAAAAAACAGTCCCACCACGAGAGAAAGAGGCAGGTAGCCGCTGCTTGCCACTTCCTGGAGCGAACGTTACTTCAAAAGCCGAAATGATGCCACACTTTACACCGAGGCGGGAGCAGGAACTATTTTTTCATCCTCCATTAACGCTAACATTAGTGCCATGCCCTTATGCTACTATTTCCTGTCACTGACTGTTTAAGTTCAGAGATAAGAAAACTGCAATCGAGCTGTCAGGATATAAGCTCAAAACGAAGCAACTGTCATGAATCTTGTATGATTTTTATTTATTTATTTTTTTTAAATACCGGTATTCCGTTTTTGAGAATCGATACAGTATCACCAAACAAAATATCGCGATACCGATATCGATATTTTCTTACAGCCCTAGAACGATAAGGCAAAGTGTTAAATCCACGACAGGCGAAAGGTCCAGGGCAGGCAGAAGACAGACAAGATGATATAACCAGGTTAGAAAACAAGACAAGGAGAAACTTACTAGAAACACAACTGAACTAGACTAGGGATTAACAAGGAGGCTCCATATGGCAGCTAACACAAACAGAGTGCTAAACGCAGTGCAATACTCTGCCCAGAATAGTGGGAAGGGCCTCGTATGTATACCATACATGATTGGCTGCAGCTGTATGAGTCCTAAGCACAATGAATGATGGGAAATGTCTGTGTAATGTGAATGGCAAGGCGACCTCTTTTGGGTAGCGGACTGGCGTTCAGGACCAGATTCGTGACAATCATATATTGTAATTGTCATTTAAATTGGACAAATTTTTAAACTGTGTGCCATAAATCAACTTCTCAGAAAAATATTATTGGGTTTCAAATCAAAATATGACTTTTTGTTCCAAAACAGGGCATTGATTTCATAAATGCCCTTATATGAGGACACCGGAACCAAAAGCAAAATCTTGTCAATTAATACTCCCATTATTACACTTCTTTTTTCATTACTCTAACTCAAAAAAAATCTCTGAAAATAATTTAGTACCTCTTCAGACTCTGCAAGGTACAGTAATTGAATTAGTAAAAGAATACAAATATCTTGGCATCATAGTTGATGATGCCTTATCTTTTAGTTCTCATATTACTCAACTGAAGAAAAAATTGAAAATTAAGCTTGGGTTTTATTTCAGGAACAAGTTTTCTTTCTCATTCAATGTAAAAAAGAAATTAGTCTCTGCTACTTTTCTCTCCGTTCTCGATTATGGTGATGTTGTATATCATTTTGCACCTTCTTATCTTCTTTCTTCCTTAGATGCCATTTATCACGGTGCTCTAAGGTTCATATCAGATTGTAAATCTTCAACTCATCATTGCACTTTGTATCATAGAGTAGGTTGGCCTTCTCTGTCTACTAGAAGAAAAATGCATTGGTACTTAATTATTTATAAAGCCTTCTTGGGGTTGTTGCCTTCTTATCTCTGCTGTTTTATGCAACCGAAAATTATCAAGAAATATTATCTTCGTTCGCAAAATTGTTATACTCTTTCTGTTCCTTTTACTCGAACTGAGCTAGGTAAGAAATCTTTTAGGTATGCAGCGCCGTTTGATTGGAATTCTCTCCAATCTAAATTAAAATTAGAAAATCTGCTGACTTTAGATCATTTTAAATCAGTTATCCGGCAAATGGAAGTTGATCTAACAATATGCAATTGTTTTTAGGTGTCTTTAGTCTGTTTGTGTGATGTTTATTTGTGATGTAATTGATTGTACTGCTGCACATTTTGGCCAGGACACTCCTGTGAAAGAGATTTTTAATCTCAGAGAGTTTTTTTCTGGTTAAATAAAGGTTAAATAAAATAAATAAATAAAAATTACATGTTGCCCCAAAAACACATTAATATGCAAATTAGATTTAGTTTATAGATACATTGTATATAATGAGTAAAACCATTTATGGCCATTTTACACACATTTTGCATAAAGAAAAAAATTATATAAAATCATTCTGTTATAACATAGTTGAGACTCATCTTTATACAAAGTTTGGTAAAAAAAAAAAATAATAATAATAAAAAAAAAAAAAAAAAAAAAAATCCTGAAAACTAAAAATGTATTGGTGACTTTAAAAAAATCAAAATCAATTGTTTTTGTCTATGCATGTTCATTCATGAAAATCAAAAAAATCATTCATCAAAAAATTGAGTCCCGATGGACATAGCATAACTTATGAATGAAATATAATTTAAATTGGTCGACCTCTTCTTCTTTTTCTGTTGTTTTATTTGAGTACTGTGTGTGGAGAGAAGTGTAACAAGGTTTTTGCATAGCTTAGGGTGACAAATATGGAGTTATTTATGTGCCCAAATTAAACAAACAAATCCAGCGTTTTGCAAACAAACACAATCTGCTTTGCAAAGAAAAAATCGACTTTCAAACAAACAAAAAGTAATATGCACAAACACAAGTCAATTTGAGAGAAAATGCAGAGGTATAACAAATATATGCATTGTGTGTTGCAAATATATATATTTTTTATGAGGAAAACTTGGCTTTCTCACACGTGTGCAGACAGATTTTCTCACAAATGCGCCCAACGTATTTTCTCACAGATGCAATGGAGCAACTTCCTTTTCCAAAACAGCAACAACAACTTTAAAGCAGATATTGTGAATTTTGTGAAGCATAACTGATGAATGAAATATCATTTAAATGATTTTTTTTTTTTTTACATTTTATTAATGCTCTAAACAATGTAATGACATGAAAAAATACTATTTTTTTTGCATAGCTTAGGGTGACAAATCGTACCAGCATACTTTGAGGTCAAAATGCGTGCCCGCTATATAAAATGCATACAGTTTGGCAGATCTGCTACTCTACAGCATATAGTAAATGATAGACATGTCAATCTGAATGAACGATCCAATTCAACTGTTATACAGTGGCTGATTGGTTTCTACATATCATCCCCACCCACACTCTCAGAAAAAAAAATACAGTTCTGTCACTTGGGCGAAACCCTAAGATATGAAAGTGTAATGGTACATCTTTGTAAAAGTACATATTGGTACCTTAAAGGTACATATTAGTAATTTAAAAGAACATATTTGTACCTTTTCACTTTCGTACCTTAAAGGAACACTCCACTTTTTTTTTTTTAAATAGGTTTTTCCAACTCCCCTAGAGTTATACAGATGTGTTTTACCGTTTTTGAATCCATTCAGCCGATCGACGGGTCTGGCGGTAGCACTTTTAGCATAGCTTAGCATAAATCATGGAATCCGATTAGACCATTAGCATCTCACTATAAAATGACTAAAGAGTTTCGATATTTTTCCTATTTAAAACTTGACTCTTCTGTAGTTGCATCGTGTACTAGGACTGGCGGAAAATGAAAAGTTGTGATTTTATAGGCCGATATGGCTAGGAACTATATTCTCACTTGGATTCAATGATTTATGCTAAGCTATGCTAAAAGTGCTACCGCCAGACCCGGTGATCGGCTGAATGGATTCAAAAACGGTAAAACACATCTGTATAACTCAAGGGGAGTTGGAAAATGAACCTATTTTCAAAAAAAGTGCAGTGTTCCTTTAAAGGGGTCACCGGATGCCCATTTTCCACAAGTTGATACGATTCTTTAGGGTCTTGATGAAAATTCTGTAATATGCTTTGGTTAAAAATTCTCAATGGTTTTGTAAAACGATACCCTTTTTACCTTGTCAAAATGAGCTCTGCAAAAATCATCTCATTCTAAGGGGTTATTCCTTTAAATGCAAATGAGCTCTGCTCACCCCGCCCCTCTCTTCTCTCTGTGGAATGACGAGCTTGTTTACTTTAGCCGCATTTAGCCGCTAAACTTCCTAACTACCACGCTAAAGGTGATCGCAAGGATTCATAAAAAACACTCATACACACTTCTGCTGTAAGTGAAGCTGGATCACGAATGATTTGCGTGAACATAGACGGATATATGTAGATCGGGCGCATTCCATTCCAAAACAAACGTAATCCACTGCATCTTCAGCGGCTCAAATGTCAGGAGTAAATGACGACCACTATGTTCATTATTACATCCAGCAACACAACACCTCAATCGCTCAATCGGAGATATTCTTGTCTAACTTACATCCCTACTTCTGCATTGAAACAAGGAAAGTTACTGGACTGTGACAGCTGGTCTGAGGTAAGAGCTCATGTCAATCAACTGTCGTGGAACCGGCCTCTGTTGGTGTGACGGCACACCGTCACGCATCTGAGAACGACTCGATTTGAAAAAGGGAATATTATTTTTACAGATTAATTAAAAACCACTGCATGAATTTTTTATCATTATAGGGTAGATTTGTACATACACTGCCAACACACATTAATGTTCAAACAACATGAAAAAGTGAAGTTTGCATCCGATGACCCCTTTAAGGTCAACAGAACTGTACCTTTTTTTCTGACAGTGCATATATTCTAGATCAAACATCCAATGGCCAGACCTTCGTTTTTTTTAAATTACATTTTTCAAATCATTGTTGTGACGTGATCGATCGTGCATCACTTTATATTGTCCACAGGCTCGTTTGAATCGAGATTAACTGCTCTAAATAGTTGCCTTCAGAGCTGGAGATGAGGCGAGCCTGAAGACAGCTAGGGCCAACCTGTCCCGTGGCATCAGAGAGGCTAAGAGACAGTACTCCAGGGGAATATCCCACCACTTCAAAGACAGCAGAGACACACGGAGCCTGTGGCGGGGCATACAGACCATCACAGATTACAAGCCCCCACCACAGACCTGTGACAGCACCATCTCCCTGCTGAACGAGCTGAACACCTTCTTCGCTTTTGAAGTGCAAAACACCTCTACTGCACAAAAGACCCCACCCCCTCCTGGTGACCAGGTGATGACTCTGTCCCCAGACAGTGTGAGGAGATCCCTCAGCAGGATCAATGCACGCAAAGCTCCGGGTCCTGACAACATTCCTGGTCGCGTACTGAGAGACTGTGCAGTGGAACTCACTGATGTCTTCACAGACATCTTCAACATATCTCTCAACCAGGCTGTCGTCCCGACTTGTTTCAAAGCCACCACCATCATTCCGGTCCCAAAAAAGTCAACTCCCTCCTGCTTTAATGACTACCATCCTGTTGCACTTACTCCCATCCTCATGAAGTGCTTTGAACGGCTAGTCATGCAGCACATTAAGTCTGTCCTGCCCCCCTCCCTGGACCCCTTCCAGTTTGCGTATCGGCCCAACCGCTCGACCGATGACGCCATCTCCACTGCACTCCACTCAGCACTCACGCATCTGGACAAAAAAGACTCATACATCCGAATGCTGTTCATAGACTTCAGTTCAGCATTTAACACTATAATCCCCCAACAGCTCACACAAAAACTGGTCCAGCTGGGGCTCAACACCTCACTGTGCAACTGGCTGTTGGATTTCCTCACCGGAAGACCACAAGTAGTACGGGTCGGCAGTAACACATCCAGCACCATCATTCTTAACACGGGGGCCCCTCAGGGATGTATGCTGAGCCCCCTCCTCTACACTCTGCTGACCCACGACTGCACACTGTCACACAGCTCCAACCTCTTCAACAAGTTTGCGGATGACACGACTGTGGTGGGTCTCATTAGCAAAAGGGATGAGATCGACTACAGAAGCGAGGTGAGCCGCCTGGCTGCGTGGTGCAGAGACAACAATCTCTCTCTGAACGTGGAGAAAACGAAGGAGATTATTGTTGACTTCAGGAGAGCGCACACTCAGCATGCTCCTCTGACCATCAACGGTGCGTCTGTGGAGAGAGTGAGTAGCACCAAGTTCCTGGGTGTGCACATCACGGAGGATCTCTCCTGGACGAACAACACCACTGCACTAGCTAAGAAATCACTGCAGCATCTCTACTTCCTCCACAAACTGAGAAGAGCAAGAGCACCAGCCCCCATCATGTACACCTTCTACAGAGGCACCATCGAGAGCATCCTGACGAGCTGCATCACTGTGTGGTTTGGAGCCTGCAATGCGTCCTGCCAAAAAACTCTCCAACGCATAGTGAGAGCAGCTGAGAGGATCATCGGTGTCCCTCTCCCCTCCCTCCAGGACATCTACAGCACCCGTCTCACCAAAAAAGCCCTCTGTATAGCAGCTGATCCCTCCCACCCTATGCAAAGTTTCCTTAGCCTGCTGCCATCAGGGAGGAGACTGCGGAGTCTCCAGGCCAGGACCAGCAGACTGAAGGACAGCTTCACCCATCAGGCTGTCAGGAAGCTAAACTCTCTCCCGGCTCTGCCCCCACTACCTTCTTCTGCCCCACGGACTTCCTGTACTGTGACGCCCATCAGGCTGTCAGGAACCTAAACTCTCTCCCGGCTCTGCCCCCACTCCCTTCTTCTGCCCCACGAACTTCCTGAACTGTGACACACACACACACAAAAACACTCACGCACTAACACTTACACACACACCCACCGACCGGCACCAGTCACTTTGTGTAGTATTGGCGCTCTGCTAACTACCTCTTACTACCCTCAGACTACCTCTAAAGACTTTTGTCTGTTATTACTATGTCACTTTATTACACTCATAAGCTCTTTTTGCACCATATTTTTATTTTTATTTTTATATATATATATATGTATAATTGTATTTATTTGCATTTCTAATTCTACCTTGTATTTAATGTTACGTGTATGCACCTAGGGTCTGAGAGTAACGAAATTTAAATTCTCTGTATGTCCGGTACATATGGCAGATTTGACCGTAAAGTTGACTTTGACTTTGACTTTGATATGCAATTTAGTATGCCTTTCTAATGTTTCACGAAGTTAAAACGCACAAAGCACACTCTGTACACTGTCAACATTTGTGTATGTGGCTTTTTTTCTTAAAAAAAAAAAAAAAAAAAAAAAAAAAAAAATATATATATATATATATATATAATATATATATATATATATATATAGTTTGATATCCAACTAAAACAAATTTCTTTAAGAATTTCTCTTTTCATGCCTTGAAAATTAAAGCATTTTAAATTAATATGTTGGCAATGTTTACAGCTGTTGTTAGGAGCAAACAGACACTCCTTGTTCAGTACTTTGCTCCTACTGCTGTTTTTACTTTCCCTTGCTTAAAACACACCTATCTACGTGCTACCTTTTTTTTCTCCTACCTCTTCCTCAGTTATCTCTAAAGTGACCCCTAGCATGAGGCTTTCTCTGCAACAAGGAACCACTCTGGCTGCATACCTCTATTTTCTTCTTACCTTTATTTCAGAAGTGCCCTAGCATGAGGCTGCCTTCGCAGAGGTGCCTGCCTCTTTCTTCCTCTTTGCTAGGTATCCACCACCTACATTAGCTGAGTGGCTATCTTGCAACCTCTTTACAGCCACCCACTTAGCATCCCCCCAATACACAATGACAAAAACCAATTCATGTGCACAAAATAAGAATATAAATTCATAAAATACGTTTCACAATTGCAAAACACAATTCACAGATGTACAACTGTGTACAAAATTGTTTAATGTTTAAAATTCACGAGTGTATCACGGACTGTGAGTGTGTGAATAGCCTTTTTAGTGTGTGTATTTTTTGACTTGTGTGTGTGTTTCTGAGACTTTCCTGGAAGCAAACTCCTCCCACGCGGGTCACTCGTACTCTTTAGCCAATCAGATTTGAGCCTGTCAATTGACCAATCATAACCTGCTGTGGGCGTGCCTACCTTACGTTACGTCATCAGCGCGAGTCCATAGTTCCAGTTACGATTCAGTTGTTGGTTGTAGTGATGGGAAGTTCGAATCATTTTACCGACTTGGACCTTTGAGTCTCGTTCAGCAGAATGAACAAAATCTTTTTTCTGGGCATTTCGTTCATTTTAGCAAAATATAATAAAACTGTTACGTGTTACTTCCCTAACACATCTGCTGCTTACACAAACGTTACTCACAAACAAAACAAAACTATAATGCTATAAGAAACAGAAAAGTTGAATTCATTGTTTACCTGGGTCTTTAATCTATGATTAGCTCACCTCACCTCTTATCTGACAGGTTTTCGGGTTTGAGTCGTTCGTTCATCACGTGACAGCCCCATAAGATGAACGAACAACTCCAAAAACCCGAAGACTCGAAACAGGTGAACTAATTCCACTACAGAACCTAATAGGATGTTGTGCATGCGCGACTGAACGAATCACTCCCCGAGACGACTCGTTCGTCCCGAGTCACATTAAAGATTCAAACGAATCGTTCAAGAACGACACATCACTAGTTGGTTGTCTCACTTAAGGGAACTAGCCTAGTAAAGATGTATTGTTTTATGTTGCATGCTTACTTAAAAATTGAAGATAAAATCGGTCGTTTAGACACACTCGTTAACGTGACCAGTGTAAGCCAGCGGCTGCTATGAAAACAGATGCAGCCGTCTTGTGTTAGCCACAATGTCTTGTATATTGGCCAAAATGAAGAAAGAATTCTGTTCATTGCCATGTTTTTGTTCAGCAACGCTGGGTGGCCACTGCCCAGTCTAGCTCCCACTCAGCACTGACCCTGCCTTTATTATCATAGCTTTATGTAATGATGAATAGACCTCACGAGAACTCAGTGTATGAAAAACGGTGTGTTAGTACTTAATTAAAACACACTAATCATTTTCCTTGCATTTTTCAGGATTTAAACACTTTGGAACAACATCTGGATGACAGTTACAGACCTCTTCATTCACAATAATCTTTATCTCTTTTATGTACTTTACCTTTATGCATTCATTTCTTAATGTAATCAACATTCATTTACTATTTTTCATATTATATTACTATGATTAACCATGTTTAATATGTTGAGATGTGATGTAAAAATCTTTACATTTACAATTACAATACACAAGATGATGTTGGATAGCAGCAATTGTATTTGCTTGGTTAACAGTTGTGGAATTTATGCTGGACAGACAAAGACAGACTGATCATAAAAAGGAATGCAGCAAAGATCATTCACTAAACTTTATTCAACTTCCAACTTGTTTTGAATGCTTTAATTCTGACATAAAACCAGAACATTTAACAATGCATAACAAAGCTTTATGCCTTAACAAATACAAAGTCAAAGGGTACCTTTCTAAAAGAAATGTAGTAATAATGCATGACTTAAAAAATCAGTTGAAACTGTCAAAATGGATGGGGTGCATCATTTTGAAAGAGTTACAGTTCCAAATGAACTGTATCTAGATTCACATCACCTCATAATTTGTGGCAGAGGTTGAATTAGGAGCAGCAGGGTAATGGGTGTTTCAGCAACTACTTGTACATGATCAGCCTCACAATTCTGAAATAAATAGTATCTGCAGGCTGCAGCATAAACAAACTTAAATGAAATGTACATGGTTTACAATATGTGCATGTTATTACATCGTCATCAGCTGAATGCGTGCCATTGCAGGACTTGAGACACAAGACAAGCTCTGCTCTGACAGCTCTTTCCTGTCTTCAATAAAAAATGAAAACACAAGAGACTGCTTAAAAAATATCCAAAAATTGTATTTTCATAATCTTCTATTTATTTAACATGTCCCATCTGTTAAAACCTTACTTTATGCTTTACTATCTTAATATCTTAATATGGTATGGTATCCACGTGAATGATTCTTTATTAAATAAACATAACAATTGATAAATGTTAAAACATAATACACTCTGAACTAAACAGCAGCTGCTGGCTTACACTGGTCACGTTAACGAGTGTGTCTAAACAACTGATTTTACTTCCAAATTTTAAGTAAGCATACACTATAAAACAATACATCTTTACTAGGCTAGTTACCTTGAGACACGCCCACAGCGGGTTATGATTGGTCGATCGACAGGCTCATATCTGATTGGCTAAAGAGTACGAGTGACCCGCGTAGGAGGAGTTGTACAAAATGTACAAAAGACATGATACTGCCATCTATAGGGCACTGAAGGTGCTATATCTTGTGCATTTTGCCCTTACTCACTCAAACTTGTTAATAAGTCTACTTTTACGTGAATGCAAGCTCCTTAGCAAGTAGCTGTGAATTACAGGTGTTTTATATATGACTTTTTAATTTTACTTAACATTATTTTATCTATCCATTATACTGAAGAGACCTTTTTGTAGGATATTGTTTTTTTATTTGTTTGCTTGTTTTTTGCAATTTTGAGGTGCTCAGTTTTATTTTAGTTTTAGAAGAATAACATGATTGCTCTCTTCACAAATCAACTCTATTTCTTGTTTTTGTTACATCTTTTCTGTGCTTTGTCTTAGACTTTTATGTCACTTCCTGTCTCCCATGGTGTTTGTAGTTAATTTGTTTAAACGTTAAGCAATATTGTCCATTGTTACAATGTAGAATTGTGTTTTAGTATAATGTAAATAAAATCTGTGCTATTATGAAGAACAAGGTCAAGCTGCAAACATTAGGGACAACAAAGCTACAGACCGGTACGATAACATCACCTACAAAAAGAATGGCAAACGGGAGCTCTGATGAAATGCAGAGCGGTTCAAAACAGGCTCCTAGGGGAAAGGCAAATCTAGAAAAAAGCCCTTAATAAATGAGAAGCAAAGAAGAGCAAGGATGAAATTTGCAAGACCATAATGATTGACTGTAAAGGAATATAATTCCTAATCTGCAGAACTCTAAAAAAAATGACTCTGGGGGAATTTTTGTTGAAGCTGACTAAAAGATGCCAGAGCCCCATCAATGAAAAGGTCCCCAATAGTACGTACACCAATTTCTCCCCATTGGACAAAGGTCTTGTCCAATCTTGATGGGGTAAATGGATAAATGGATTCATAGTGACAGGAGTTAAAAATGAACGGGACTTTATTTCATATAAAGTATACTTTGTCCAGATACAAAGTATAGTTTAAATTATAATACTATTATTGAAGGTAGAATGATCCAGAGTTACAGGGGAGAGAATCACGGCTCCTGGGTTGTATGGATAACACTGACGGACTATTTGTAGCTAAAATGGCGGAGCATCATGATCATCCAACCACACTGAATTTAGACTTATATAACAAGCCCAGTAATAAAGACAAAAGTCTGGAAGTGCCAGACCTCCCTCCTGTTTAGGTTCACAGAGATGTGCCTTTTTAACTCTATGATTTTTATATCCCCACAAGAACGGCAGAATGATTGAATCTAATTGCTTAAAAAAGGATTTAGGTAGAAAAACTGGAATATTCTGGAATAGATACAGTATCTGTGGTAAGAATATAATTTTAATTGCATTTATTCTACCAAACAGGGAAATCGGGAGTGCTCTCCAAAATTGTATATTAGATCTCAATTTGTAAATTAGAGGAGTAAAGTTGGCCTTTAAGAGCGAAGAATATTTATTGCTGACTACAATTCCAAGATAAGTAAATTTCTCCATTGAAACTTTAAATGGAGAAGATTGTATCAAAGACATATCTTTTAGTCCAATGGGCATTAGTTCACTTTTATTTAGATTAACTTTAAACCCTGAAAACATCTCAAAGATTTTAACAGTATCTAAAATAACTGGAAGACTCACATGGGGTTTAGTAACATATAGCAGGATATCATCTGCATATAAATATATTTTATTGACTGTATTGAAGCCATTAATTGAAGGATTAGAACGAATGTACTGAGCAAGGGGCTCTACTGTCAGCGCAAATAAAAGAGGAGAAAGGGGGCAACCTTGCCTAGTCCCTCTTTGGAAATAAAGGGACCAGACAAAGTATTATTAGTTAATACCTGATCTGTAGAACTTTTATACAAAATCTTAATCCAATTTATAAAGTTATCACCCACATCAAATTTTTCTAGTATTGCAAAAAGGTAGTGCCATTCGACTCTGTCAAACACTTTTTCAGCATCGAAAGAGATTATTACCAGATTTTTTTCAATAGCTTTGGAGTGATACATTATGTTAAAAAGGCACCTTATGTTTTGTGAAACATTCCTACCAGGAATAAAACCATTCTGATCAGTATGAATTAGACCACGAATTAATCCAAGTCTATTTGCGAGAATCTTTGACAGTATCTTCTGATCTACGTTAAGGAGAGAAATCAGTCTGTATCCTTCCACCTCCTCTGTATTTTTACCTTTTTTTTGGAATAACAGTTAACAGTTTCATTAAACATTGATGGTAGTCCAGTCACTAGTGCCTCCTTAAATGTTTTGAGGAGGTAGGGGAAAGTATAACATTTTTTAATATAACTCAGAGGGCAAGCTGTTAAGGAATACGCAGGATTCAGTTACGGGGAAAACATGGAACACTTCAGCAGACAGTCCGTGATCAATAGAGTTTCCCATCTCCCAGAAGGGAAGGGAGCAGTGGCCGGCGGATGCCGCGACAGCGGCGGTGGAGACAAAGCCAACAATCCGGGGCTCGCTAATCTGAGCAAGGGGCAGAGAACAGTCCACGGAAACCTGTACGCACAAGGTGCAGCAGGACAAACTTGCAGCTAGGAGCACTGGAGCCTGAGTGAGACAAGACAAGACTCGTAACTATAATTAGCTTTGGCAGTCAGAACTAAGGGATAAACCATAACAGTCTGACAAGAAACAGAGAAACACAGGGAGCTATAAGGGAAGATGATAATGAACTAAATGAGAACCTGGTGTGAGCCGAAGAGCTAACAAGCAAGGAAACGAGGGGGACGGAGAATAACCATGCAGACAACAAGCACATGGTAAGCTGTCAAAACAAAGCCACAAACACAACACAGCACAAACACACAACAGCAAAGACACAGGTGATCAGACCCAAGACCCGACAGTACCCCCTCCCCCAAGAGCGCCACCCAATGCCGCAGGAGAAGGCTTACCTCGTCGCCAACGGAAGTCCTCGATCAACTAACGGTCCAAAATGTCCCAGGAAGCCACCCAGCATCTCTCCTCTGGACCATAGCCCTCCCAGTCCACGAGATACTGAAATCCTCTGCCACGGCGTCGCTCGTCGAGTAATCTCTTAACCGTATAGGTAGGAGAGCCATCCACAAGACGAGGAGGGGGGGGGGAGGTGATCGCCAGCAGAATTGAGGGGAGAGGAAAACACAGGTTTAACCCTGGAGACATGAAACACAGGGTGAACCCGACCAAGAGCCGGGGGGAGCTTGAACCTGACAGCCACTGGATTAACCACCTTGGTGATTCGGTATGGTCCAATGAATCTGGGTGCCAGTTTATAAGAAGGTGCCTGGAGGAGCAGATCCTTGGTAGAAAGCCATACCTGCTGACCACATACATTGGTCGGAGGCCGGTGGCGATCGCCTGCTGCTTTGGTTCGTCCTGAGGTTCCCCCTGACCCCTGACCTTCTTGCAGGTGCGGCGGCAACACTGAACGAAAGCGGAATTGCAGTGTCAGGTTCCTGTGATGGAAACAGAGGCGGTTTATAATCCATAGAACATTCAAATGGGGACATACCTGAAGCCGCCACCGTAAGGGAGTTGCGGGCGTACTCGATCCAAGAGAGCTGTTGGCACCAGGAACTCGGATTATTGGATGTCAGACAGCGGAGCATTCTTTCAAGATCCTGGTTGGCCTGTTCGCACTGCCCATTGGTCTGAGGGTGGAAACCTCTAGACAGATTCGCAGAGGCCCGATCTGTCTACAAAATTCTTTCCAAAACTGGGAGATGAACTGAGGACCCCTATCAGAAACCACGTCAACTGTCAAACCATGGAGACGGAAGACGTGATCCACCATTAGCTGGGTGGTCTCCTGGGCGGAGGGCAATTTGGGCAAGGGTATGAAGTGAATGGCTTTGGAAGAAGTGATCCACCACAGTGAAAACCACAGTGTTGCCCTTCGAGGGGGGAAGCCCAGAGACAAAATCAAGGGCGATGTGTGACCAAGGATGAGAAGGAATGGGAAGAGGATGGAGCAGACCAGCAGAGGGGCGATTCAGTGGCTTACATTGAGCGCAAGTAGGGCAGGCCAACACGAACTGTCTGACATCCACGGCCAATGTAGGCCACCAGAAATGCTGCCGGATGGCAAACAGCGTTCCCCGAATCACTGGATGGCAGACCAGCCTGGACGTATGACCACACTGAAGGACTTCAGGGCACAGCGCAGCCGGCACAAACAACCTGCCCGCCGGGCACTCCTCTGGCACTTGCACCCCTCTTCCAGCCTCCTCTACTCGCTGCTCGATACCCCAGAAGAGAGCCTCGACCACCACCCCCTCAGGGAGGATGGCTTTGGCTGAAAGCACCCCCTCTAGTGCCCCGAACAGGCGCGAAAGAGCGTCGGGCTTGACATTTTTGGACCCAGGCCGGTACGAGAGGGTGAAGTTAAACCGGCCAAAGAAGAGTGCCCAGCGGGCCTGGCGTGAGCTCAGCCTCTTGGCTGAATGGATATACTTGAGATTCTTATGATCCGTCCAGACCAAGAAGGGCTGCACTGACTCCTCCAACCAGTGACGCCACTCGCCCAAAGCCAATCTCATCGCCAACAATTCTCTGTTGCCAATGTCGTAGTTACGTTCTTCAGGGCTGAGGCGGCGAGAGAAGAATGCACATGGGTGCTCCTTCCCGTCGCAGGGGGGGAACGCTGAGATAGAACTGCGCCAACCCTGACATCGGATGCTTCAACCTTAACATTGAACTAGAGCTCAGAATCTGGAACCAACAGAGCAGGTGCAGAGATAAAACGGGACTTTAAGATATCAAAGGCTACCTGAGCATCCTGGTTCCACCTGAAGGACACCTTAGTGGAGGTTAATGCAGTGAGCGGTGCAGCGATCTGACCAAAATTCCTGATGTACCGCTGATAAAAGTTGGAAACGCTGCAGAGTCGGGGACAGGCCACTTAGCGACAGCTTCTATCTTAGCTGGGTCCGGTTTGATCCCCTTGAAAGAAATTATGTGGCCAAGGAACGTAACTGACTCGGCATGGAATTTGCACTTCTCCGCCTTGACAAACAATTGGTTCTCTTATAGGCGCTGGAGGACCCGTCTAACATGCTGGGTGTGTAATTGGAGAGAGGGAGAAAAAATTGGAATGTCATCCAAATACACAAAGACAAATTGATTGATCACGTCACCCAGGACGTTATTGACGAGACCCTGAAAGACGGCCGGAGCCTTGGTAAGACCAAAGGGAAGAACCAGATACTCATAGTGTCCCTAAGGGGTGTTAAAAGCAGTCTTCCACTCATCCCACTCCCGAATACGCACCAGATGGTAGGCGTTGCTGAGGTCTAATTTGGTGAAGACCTGAGCTCTCTGCAACAATTCAAAAGGTAGGGGATACCTGTTCTTTACAGTAATGTCATTCAAACCTCTGTAATCAAAACAAGGACGCAGGGTGCCGTCTTTCTTCTGAGGAGGAATGACGAATGAGCCCAGCATGCAACGATTCATGTATATACTTGTCCATGGCCTCCCTCTCAGGGCCAGAAAGGGAATACAGTCGACCCCTAGGCGAAGAAGTACCTGGGAGGAGATCTATGGCACAGTCGAAGGGGCGATGCGGAGGGAGCGAGGTGGCCCGGGACTTGCTAAAGACAGAGCGAAGATCATAGTAATCCGCCGGGACGCCGGTCAGGTCAGGAGGGTCCACCTGCGAAACAAGACACAGAGACAAGAGGAAGGGCAGCACCTAAACAAGACACGTGACAGGACTGGCTCCAGACTAATATAACATTATTGGCCCAGTCATGCGGGTTGTGCTGTAGTAGCCATGGATGTCCTAAAATAGAGGAGTCTTAGGAGAATCAATAATAAATAGTTCTATATCTCCTTGATGGTTACCAGAAAGAAAAAGGCTTACACGGGGTGTAACGCGAGTAATGGTGGTGAGGGGATTGCCCCCTAGCGACCATGCTGTAATAAGTTCGGCGAGGGGGAAGGTAGGAATTTCCCACTTGTGAGCCGAGGCAGAATCCAGGAAGTTACCCTCAGCTCCTGAATCCAGAGGGGCATAACCAGTGTGCGACTCCCCCTGGAAGCAGAGTCGAAAGGACAGCTGGGTGCGTGTTGCTGGAGAGTTTGAACTAGGAGAAGCAGCCACCGGGGCTCCCCGTTTTACTGGTGGGCCTTGGTTTTTAACGGGGAGGGAAGGACGAAATGGTCTGTCTTGCCGCAGTAAAAACATAATCCCTGGATAAGACACTCCTGTTTCTGCTGAGGCATCAACCAGAGACGACCCAGCTGCATAGGTTTAGCCTCAGCTGAAGTAGAATTCGTTGCATCAAGGGGAGGAGCCTCCAGATGGCGCCACAGAGCAGTGGATTGATGACATAGACGGTGGCGGTTGAGACGGCCCTCCACATGGAGAACGAGATTTATGACATTATCCAACTCACAGGGAAGATCCAAGGCTGCCAATTTGTCGGCGATGGCGTGATCCAGCCCTTTCAAGGAAACGAGCGCGTAGCGCCCCCTCATTCCGGCCGCACGCAGCCGCGAGGGTCTGGAACTGAACATCATATTCAGTGACAGAGCTCCTTCTCTGACACAGACGAGACAACTGAGCCGCCGCCTCATCTCCCCGAGCTGATCGATTGAACAGCCTCGCCATCTCCTGGCGAAAATCGTCAAAAGTTGCACAGCAGGGACCCCCCGAATTCCAGACGGCAATTCCCCATTCGTAGGCATGGTTCCAAGTTTTGTCTTAATCTTTTGAATTGCCTTATCATTCTCTAATTTATGTAACTGTCTTGCAAGTAGTTTATGTGGCTTATCCCCGAATTCAAAATATGAATATGAAAAGGAATGATTTACTCAGTTTGTCTGAAACAATTTTATTATACTCATATCTTAACTGTAGAATTTTTTTGTATATTTCTAATGAGGGATTTTGTGCATTTTCATTATCTAATTGATGAATTTGTTTCCCTAACTCTAAAAGTTTTGATTTATGCAGTTTATTTTTGGACCCCTGATAAGAGATAATACATCCTCTTAAAAATGCTTTCAGTGTTTCCCAAAGTAGTCCTGGTGAAACTTCGGGGGTATCATTACTCTCCAAAAATATTTCCAATTGTATAAGCATGTAATCATGAAGTTTAGGATCACTGACAAGCCGAGGATCCATTCTCCACACATGACGCGGCAATATTAAATTATTAAGTTCAAATGTAACAGGAGCATGATCTGAAATTAGTATATAATGGATCTTATTATTCATGACATTGGAGACTAATTTATTTTCTACCAAAAAGTAATCAATGCATGTGTATACATTATGAACTTGTGAATGAAAAGTATAATCTCTCTCGGTGGGATGAACAAGTCTCCATATGTCCACTAAATTAGAGTTATTAATAAATGTATTTAAAAGATTCCTTGAGTTAGACTGAGGGGCTCTCTTAGATGATGATCTGTCCAGGTATGCATCTAAGACACAGTTAAAGCCCCCCCCCCTTGATTAGACTAGTTTGAGACATATTAGGATTACTTCTGGGTTGTCATAATTTGGGGCGTAAATATTCACTAATGTAATAGGAAAGGAATGCATCTTCCTTTCATATCGCCAGATAGTATATTGTACCGACCCTCTTTGTCTGTTTTCAAGGTTTTAAGATTAATGGTACACCTTTTTGTATTAGAATAGCAACCCCTTGAGCTTTAACAGAAAAATTGGACTGATATATATTTTCTATCCCTGCATTTCAGCTTATCCTTGGTGTCACAACCTCACCAGTGTAGGTTGGAAAGGCCAGTGACAAAAGAAATACAGGAGCAGCCTTCCCTGACTCCTTAACTAGCCAAAACCAGGAGAAAAAGTTCACATACAAAAAAAAGGGCAATCCCCAATCTACTTGCTACAAAATGAACAAAAGATTAACTACAAATAATAAATAATCAAAACAAACAACAAATAACGGTTTACAAACTGAAATGTATTAGTTGCGAGTTACAGAGAAACTAATTATATTCAATATAGCCGCGTGGAAGCGAGAGCTTCGTGGACACAACGCACACAGAGGTTCAACTGTATTTCTACAACTACGTTATTCCCAACACTGTACATTCAAATAAAAGAGTTGCCTGGGGCAGGCATCACCAACGCGCTCTCAACCAAAGTTTCCCAACACTGCTCTGCTTCCTAGCATTTTAACGCTCCGCTCGCTATGCAATCTCCTGCAGCTAGTCCCAATCAAGAGCTGCCAGAAGGAGAGAGAGGGAGAGAGAGAGGGAGAGAGATACTGCGCACAATGTAAAGCACGCAATACAACAAAAACATCAGACACAAATGCAAAAAAAATAAATACAAATAATAAATGTACGTCCAGGGAAGTAACACTTGGAATCAAGTTTCGGATGTGTTTCCTGCAGAAAAATTATATCCACAGCAAGTGATTTTAAGTGTGATAGTATTTTACTTTTTTTAACAGGGTGATTTATTCCTCTACATTCCACGAAGTAAAAACAAGCCCTTGTCTCTAACTTGATGTTACAGCATTACTTTGCATCATTCAGAAGCTAATAAATTATTATCACCACACATTTTACCACTTTGACGCATCTCAAACAGGCACCCACCCCACCCACCCACCCACCAACTTAAATAACAGCCCCGTCATCTAACCGACAACTAAAACCAGCGGTACAAATTGCAGTGCTGGCCTCCTGTTGGAACGCTGTGAGTTCTCCTCGTATCAAAACAGCAAGTTGTTCAATTTTGGAATCAATTATCTCCTCTAAATCAGATTTGATTGAGTGTATTTCCGAGTACAGAGAAGAGATTGCGCAAAGAATTGCTGCATTACCCGCGTCCTGAGTATTTTCAGCCGGTACATCTTCCGAGTCCGAGGCGGACACGGCCTGATCCGCTGCTTTATGAAGCTTGGCTGGCACGTTTAACTATGAATATTCCAAACCAGTGACTCTGACAAATCAATTGCAAATCAAAAAACCTGTTCCTTTCCTAACAAGAAAAGATTATTAAAAGATGTTCTGAATGTACACTGCTCAAAAAAATAAAGGGAACACTTGAACAACACAATGTAACTCCAAGTCAATCACACTTCTGTGAAATCAAACTGCCCACTTAGGAAGCAACACTGATTGACAATCAATTTCACATGCTGTTGTGCAAATGGAATAGACAACAGGTGGAAATTATAGGCAATTAACAAGACACTCCCAATAAAGGAGTGGTTCTGCAGGTGGTGACCACCGACCTCTTCTCAGTTCCTATGCTTTCTGGCTAATGTTTTGGTCACTTCTGAATGCTGGCGGTGCTTACACTCTAGTGGTAGCATGAGACGGAGTCTACAACTCACACAAGTGGCTCAGGCAGTGCAGCTCATCCAGGATGGCACATCAATGCAAGCTGTGGCAAGAAGGTTTGCTGTGTCTGTCAGCGTAGTGTTCAGAGCATGGAGGCGCTACCAGGAGACAGGCCAGTACATCAGGAGACGTGGAGGAGGCTGTAGGAGGGCAACAACCCAGCAGCAGGACCGCTACCTCTGCCTTTGTGCAAGGAGGAACAGGAGGAGCACTGCCAGAGCCCTGCAAAATGACCTCCAGCAGGCCACAAATGTGCATGTGTCTACTCAAACGGTCAGAAACAGACTCCATGAGGGTGGTATGAGGGCCCGACGTCCACAGGTAGGGGTTGTGCTTACAGCCCAACACCATGCAGGACGTTTGGCATTTGCCAGAGAACACCAAGATTGGCAAATTCGCCACTGGCGCCCTGTACTCTTCACAGATGAAAGCAGTTTCACACTGAGCACATGTGACAGACATGACAGAGTCTGGAGACGCCGTGGAGAACGTTCTGCTATCTGCAACATCCTCCAGCATGACCGGTTTGGCAGTGGGTCAGTAATGGTGTGGGGATGCTTTAGTCCAGTTCTGGGAGGAGATCCCTCAGGAGACCATCTGCCACCTCATCAGGAGCATGCCCAGGCGTAGGGAGGTCATACAGGCACGTGGAGGCCACACACACTACTGAGCCTCATTTTGACTTGTTTTAAGGACATTACATCAAAGTTGGATCAGCCTTTAGTGTGTTTTTCCACTTCAATTTTGAGTGTGACTCCAAATCCAGACCTCCATGGGTTAATAAATTTGATTTTCATTGATAATTTTGGTGTGATTTTGTTGTCAGCACATTCAACTATGTAAAGAACAAAGTATTTAATAAGAATATTTCATTCATTCAGATCTAGGATGTGTTATTTTAGTTTTCCCTTTATTTTTTTGAGCAGTGTATTTTATTGAATTTTTTGTGGAGCTGTCATAAAACGTGTATTACCCACTCATATTGAAACCATAAGCCCTTAGTATTGTGTTTTTTAATGTTTTAAAAAAAAGTTCATCCTGAACTTCAGGACTGTGGTGGCTCCTTTATCTGCCCTCACCAGGGGGAACACAGCCAGCTGTAGTAAAGGGGACTCACGTCACCAATAACCCTGTGATTTTCGGGTCACACGTCACTCAAGGTGCGGATGTGAGTATATCAGATGACCAGTTCCCACCTCGCGTGGTTCAGTGCATCAGTCAAGGACTGTTAATTCGGCAATACGTTCAATAATTTGAGAATTGCACTTTGGAGGGAGTTGGTCCACTGATTTATCTGAAAGTTGGTGGTTTTGCTAGCTAGTAGAGCCTTGGATCATCGACACAAGGAAGACACAATTGTAATAAAATTAATGAAATTTATTAACAATAGATATGCAAGAGTAAATACAACAACTAGTGATAAAACCAATAAATGAATATGCACTGCTAATAGATAATAGGCAACTACACATGAAAAAAAGGATATCAAATAAATCATAAAGCAAATAAATGGAGTGAATACAGAATGGCAGAATGCAATGATGTTGAGCTGAATGTAGCAATGAAAGAGATTTCTATGGTAATGTTGCTTATGGAAAACCACTTAATGGCTCTGGTAGACTTAACGATAAATAACTGCTTATTTATCTTTGAACAAACAATATAGCTATCGTTTGTAAGGCTGACCCCAAGTAAATGTTATCTAAACAGGTTAGAAAACATAGGCTGCAGGTATAAACTAGGCCAAGGTCTGTAGGAAAGAGGTTTGGTAAGTTTATAGTTACGTTCCACGTTGTCGGGTCATCAGTCCGGGGCAGAGACGTCTTCCACTGGTGATGCAGATTGCGTACAGTGGGGAGGGCACAGAGTTGCGCTCCGGTAGCCGTCAATGCGCTGACCTGGAGAATGCTGAACTTCTGTTGTGCCAAAGGGGTCCTTAAAGCATGGACCGGGCAGCTGGGTCAGATGGGTCTTCACAGGGTCCTTTGCAGCCGGGCTGCGTCGTCGAGGAGCTGTGTGTTTCAGGCAGTGTCTGCCTATGCGGAGGTCCTTTGCGGACTGGGCTGCGCTGCTTTCGGAGTGGCAAGAGTCAGACGGGGTCCGTCACTGCTGGGTCCTTTGCAACTGAAGGGCTGCCGAATGCAATATAGAAGGTTACTCAAGAACTGAGCTGAACCTTAGCTGTCTTGAAGTCTCTTTCCTCGTCAGGCCAGAAACTCAGGACGTTGTATCTGTAAGTGTCCTTTCCCTCACAGGATTGGAACTCAGAACACAGATGGTCTGTTACAGTCTCTCTGGATGGAAGACTCAGAACGTTGTTGATCTGCTGTTGTCTCAACCTTGTCGGAGACTCAGAACAAGGTGTGTCTTTTGGAAGGGTACATTCATCCCTTTCTGATGAGGAGGAGATTGGAATCTGGCACCTCTCCATTCCAGGAATGTGATTGGCCGCTTGTGATCCGTGGTGGCCATGGTGTTGCCCGCCCTAGTGTGGAACTTATTTGCATACAGTAGAGTACAAAGTTAAACCATGTCTTTAACATTTTACCCATGTAATATTTCTTTACCAAACCTCTTTCAAATTGTTATGCACATCATGAGGAGCAAAAGAGTCCAAACATGATGGGAAACTGCTAAACAATCACTCATTTATACCGCAATATGTTATGTATGCTTCTGTGAACTGTTATGTTAACAGTCAATGGCCATCAACATAAACCGTACTTTATGTGAGGGTGACGTGAATACAGTTAGGGTTACGTCAATTTAAGTTCTCCAAACATAGGTATGAATGGATTTGAATAGATCTCTGTGGCCTTCTTTGTTTCAGCCGCTGCTGTTGCATCCAGAGTTCTGAAGGAATTTTTATGGCAGTCATTCCTAAACTTTAGGATTGGTGAGGGTCAACCCATAGTCCAATGAGAAGTCCTCTTTTAGGTGGTCGTGGATGCAGAAGGTCTCCCTTCCTTTCCAGCTGGAGGTGTCTGGCAGTTGTCTTGGCATCTTATCTGATGTTTCTGAACATTTGTTTATTCTACTCCACCAAGATCCAATCACAGTGTGGCACATCTTCCTCCAAACCTGGCAGTTAGGAAGGGCTCTGCCATAAACTGATCCTTGGAATGCCATCTTGACTGTTGTTCACTACACAGCTTTTGTTAGGGACCTAAAGCAGAGTTGGCCATCAACAAACTCAAAATCCGTTTTACTTCTGCATCTATTCTTATTCTCTCTAACCCAGATAAACCATTATGGGGGTCGATGCCTCAGACACAGGGGTTGGAGCTGTGGTGTCCCAAAGGGGGAAGGTCAACAAGCTGCATGTGCATTCCCTTCCCACTGACTGAGAGGAACTGTCATGTAGGAGATCAAGAGTTATTGGCAGTTAAGCTAGTGCTTTAAGAGTGGAGGCATTAACTTGAGGGGGCCAAACACCCATTCAAAGTGTTCATGGACCAATTAACTTGAGGGGGCCAAACACCCATTCCTAAGTGACTCAACACCTTGCCAGGCAATTTGGTCCTTATTCTTATCTTGTCCTACTGTCCCGACTCCAAGAACCTAAAACCTGATGTGTTGTCCCAAGTATATGTAAACACTCCTCACAAAGATTCCATTCCATTAGTTATCCCCAGTTTCAAAATAATAACTCCTTTCATGTTGGAAAGTACTGTAAAACAAGCTCAGTCCTGAGAACCTGACCCAGGAGGAGGGCCAGCCAATTCCCCTGTCCATGGTTATAGCTGATAGATTCTCCAAGGCTGCTTGATTTATTCCCTTGCCCAAATACCCACCTCTAAATAGACCGCTGAATTGGTTACAAACCATGTCTTTCGAGTCTTTGGCATCCCACAACCCATCATCTCTGATCGAGGACCCTAATTTTCCTCTCAATTCTGGAGGTAATTTTGTCAGTCTCTAGAGGCTATGGTGAGTCTACCTTCTGTGTTCCACCTGGAGTCCAGTAGGCAAAATGAGAGGCTTAACCAAGACCAGTTTCTAAGCCAGTTGCTGCCATTAAGTCTTGTTCTATAAAGTTTTCTTCTGTGCCTTTTGGATTGTTTCTCTGTGTTTATTTTAGGTGTGTTTGGAACTTTTTCCCTGAGTTTTTGTTTTGGAGATCATTTTCTCTTTTTGGATTTTTCTTTGTAACTTTTTGGACTGGAAATTATTTATTTTGTGGCTGCCTTATTTTTCTTTTTCTTTTTCCTTCTTCTTCTTCTTCTTCTTCTTTTTTTTAAATAATAAAATATTCTGATTCAACCTAAGGGAGCGTCTGACTATTGGATTCTGCCCTGTGGTTCAGTGGTGGAAAGTAAGACTTAGGTACCAGAGAACCAAGTTTAAATCCCAGCTCTTATAATAAATATACATAAAGCCAACTTTCCCAGGACATTTTTCTGGCATCACAACTCCACACACACCACCATAGTTTTCCCAGAGGTTGCAGCTTCCACTGCAGAACCTCCCAAGGTGGTGGTGCCCACTGTACTCCTCGAACCTGATCCCAAGTTTAGCCCAGAGAAAGCTCATGATTCCAAGTTTGGCCCAGAGAGGATATCTGTTCTAGACCAAAGTCCAGTGCAGGCTCCAGCCCTCGTGGTCAGTCTAGTGATGCTCTCGCGCCAGAGCTCAGCCGGGATCCAGCTCTAGTACATGAATCCGCTCCAGAGTCTGCTCTTAGTCCAAAATTCTCCTTCAGAGCGCCCTTCAGTACCCACTCCAGTCCCAGAGCTCTCCCAGAGCTCCAGCCCTGAATCCGTTCCAGTTTCCCCTAAAGTGGCAACTTCTGTTACAGAACCTTTCATGGCAGAAAAAGGCCACCGATGAATGCTCTATCTGTCCCGTTATGGCAAAGGAGGCCTTTTCTGAACTCTCTGTTTGCCCTGCTACAGCCAATAAGGCCAATCCCGAGCTCTCTGATTACCCTGTCATGTCCAAGGAAGCCAATTATGAATTATTGTCTTGTCCCGACCTGGCCGGAGAGGCTGTCTGTGAACTCTATGAATGTCCTGTTACGGTCAAGGAGACTTTCTGTGAACTCTCTGACTGTCCTGTCATGGCTACAGAGACCGCTTGTGAACTCTTGCCTTGTCCTGAACCAGCCATGGAAACCTTTTATGAACTTTTCCCAAGTAGTGCTCACTGCAGAGCCAAATGACCTCCAGCTCCCGTCTCTGGATGTCCAGCTCCACCTCTGTGGAACTAAATAGGTGGTGTTATGTTTAACGATAGGGTAAGGGGTAGGGTTAGGGTATGGTTGGGGTGTCTACCTCCACCCATTACATCCAGCGAGGGGGAGCTAGAGCTCCAGCTCTAATAATGAGCCAGAGTGTGAATTGTCTGCCTGTCCAGTTTCAGTTACTGATTTTGGTTATGAGACGTCTACCAGTCCAGTTTGAGTCAGTACATCCAACTTTGAGCAGTCTATCTGTCCACATTCTGCTGTTGAATTTAATTTTGATGGTTGTTCAGTCTCTGCCCATGCACCCAGTTTTGAATTGTATATCTAAATGCTGCTGTTGGATCTGGAACTGAATCTGTCTTGCCAGTTTCAGTCCATGGGTCTAATTATGAACTGTCTGCCCACTCGGTTCTCCCAAATGTATCTGATTTTGAGCTGCCTGTCTCTACTGCTTCAGTCCATGCATCTAATTTTGAACTGTCTGTCTGTCCAGTTAATACTACTGAGGCCATTCATGAATCCTGGCTCAGAACTGTGTGAGTTTCCTACCTCGGCCCTTGAGGCCATAAGGCTATGTTCACACTTGGCGCCTTTTTTGACGAAAAAGTTGACAAGGGCGCTTTTTTAGTAAAATAAAAAAATCTGGCAGCATTGCAACCGAGGGCGTCTTTTGTTGCTATAACAACAGCTTCTACAGTATGAATGTCGAGAAATGTCGAGAAAAGAGAAAGATTGCTTTTGCGTTGGTTTTTGTTTTTGATTTTTTTGGCATTTTTGCCTTTATTTGATAGGACAGTATTTAGACAGGAAGCAAGGTGGGAGAGAGAGAGGGGGGACGGGATCGGGAAAGGTCTGTGAGCTGGGACTCAAAAAAGGGATGCCCGAAGCACAACGGCGGCGCGTGTCGGTATTTGAAGTTAACAGGGAGGAGAACATCGGTTCACAACAATAAAATAAAAGTTTATCTGCTGGCACCTCCATTTTTTTCTTGTTGTTCTTGTTGTTATGGAAACAACAGGTCTCGCTACTGGCTTGTCATTGGTCAGCTGTCAAATAGGTGTTTGACATAGGGCGTTTTTTTCATAAAAGTTGAACTCTTTTCAACTTGAAAAGACGCTCTGAGCTGCAGAAAAAGACGCCGGCAGTGGCATTTAAAAAAGCGTTCAGGACTTTTTGGAAAACATGGTTTACTCCATAGAATTATAATATAAAACAGACGCTGACAGTTTCGAAAAAGACGGCAAGTGTGAACATGGTCTAAGTGCTCTGTCTGTGCTTCATGTTTCAGATCCGCTGGTGCTGTCAGCTCCGCCGTGGAAGTCTTCTGTCCTGCTCTGGTGATCTTCTGCTCCGTCTGCTTTGCCGTGGAGGTCTTCTGTCCTGCTCTGGTGGTCTTCTGTTCCTTCTGCTCCATCTGCTCTGCCATGGGGATCTTTGGACCCGCCTGGTCTGGCCTGGTGGTCTTCAGTTTCGCCTGCTCCATTGTGGTGGCTCCCTGCTCCGCCGGTTTACGTTGGTATAGTGCTAGTTTATGCTAGTTAGTGCTGATATGGTGCTGGTCCAGGCTGGTTTATGCTGGTATAGTGCTGGTCTAGCTGGTGGGCCAGCATATCCATGTTGTTCTCAAGCAAAATGGAGCTGGTGATGGTGGTTTACCAGCATGGTTTTGCAGGGTTGAGTGTCAGTAGGCCAGCTGTCTGTATGCAAGTAGTGTTTTGGGGACTAACAGTTTTTGCTTGCATATTTTTCCATTTAACACATTAATAATGCAAAAGAAAAACAATATAAGGTTAAAACATGATTTACTGATTTATATGATAACATTGTAATTTCTTTTGCTCCCTCTGCTGGAAGTAGAACTGAACATTTTAATTGTTTTAGTTATGATTACATAATTAATTAACGTCACTGATAAACTGGTAAAATGTTTCAAAGCAATGTTATTAAAACCAAAAAATGCCTAATAGAAGCTTAATAATAAGCAGTTTGTTTAATAACAGGGCTTATGAGAAGAGCTCTTTCAAAGGGACAGTTAATAACAACTTGATAATGAAAGTTCAAAACTGAAAGTTGATGTTTTAAAAGACTTTCATACTTATCTGGGAAGTCACATATGTCCAAATTAAGCTGTCAGTCACTGATTTCAAAAGACAACAAAAGACATCCAGCATACCAGCAACCAGTATCCCATGCTGGTCCCAGCATGAAAAACATACCTTATGCTGGTGACCAGCAATGCTGGATTTTTCAGCAGGGAGTATATAATTTGTATGTAATTTTCATGTGATTCTGCCTATTTTCATAATAATGCTGGATGTTTACATATGAAATGCTAAGGAGATGTATAGATTAGCTTGGAAGATTCAGTTGCACTGTAAAAAAGTGATACACTATATTTACTCAATAAAATTGTGTCAACAGGTTACAAGCAATATTATTAATTCAATTTAACACATACGAATTAATTAGAATTAGTCAAATGAGATGCTTACAAATTAGCCATTCAAAATGAGTAAAATTGCACCAAAAAAATTGAGTAAAATTTAAACAAAAATATTGGTTTCATTGGAAACAAAAAAAGCACTATGCTAATGAATACTGTTCTGCATGCCAGGCCAGTAGTTGGCGATCAAGAAACACCCTTCAAAAACATAATAAACATGCACATGATGTCATCTTTTTCACAAATTCACATTTATTGTTGTTTACATGGAGATGATACAGGCATCATGCTGAAAAGCTTTTTTTCCTTTTTATATTTTAATTGAAAGAGCATTTAAAAATCTTTGATTATGATGATAATTCCAAACTTAACTCTGTACAACCACAGTATGCCGTAATCAATAAGTTAACACACAGATTCAGGTCTGTGAAATGATAAAGATGTTAAAACATAACCAACACCACACAACCATCTTTGGCTTGTTAGCTGTTATAACTCAGTTACAGCAGCCAAACAATATCTAATGTGAAAAAGTCAAGTGTCCAGAGCCCAACTAAAGCAAACACTGACCACTGTAATGGTAACATAAAATTAATTTTTTTTTTTTTTAATCTCCTTCAGTGATTCTGTTTGTTAATATCAAGTGTCTTCAACAACTCTGTTTTGGGGGCCTGAAAACACAAGCTTTTGAACATGATGCCTGTATCATCTCCATGTAATCAAAATGTGAATCTGTGAAAAAGATGACATCATGTGCATGTTTATTATGTTTTTGAAGGGTGTTTCTTGATCGCCAACTACTGGCCTGGCATGCATCACAGTATTCATTAGGATAGTGCTTTTTTTGTTTCCAATGAAACCAATATTTTTGTTTACATTTTGCTCAGTTTTTTTGGTGCAATTTAACTCATTTTGAATGGCTAATTTGTAAGCATCTCATTTGATTAATTCTAATTAATTCTTATGTGTTAAATTTAATTAATAATATTGCCTGTAACCTGTTGACACAATTTTATTGAGTAAATATAGTGTATCACTTTTTACAGTGCATGGTCATCCCCCTGGATCTGCCCGAACTCATTACCCTGGCTCCTCCCTTCATCAGCTCTGCTTTGGGCTCCACTTTCACCACCTCATCTGTGGTTTCTTCCACCACAAGCTCCTCCATTGGGCTCTTCTTTCACCGACTCCTACACGGGCTTGTGCTATTAGACTTTTGTCACTTACCTGCTGGATTTACCTGTGATTTCCTCATTGCACGCTCTGTTACTCCGACGTCATCTCTTTAGCGCCTCAACTCTGTGATCTGCCTGAGTGTTTCCCTGGTGTTCTCCTCATCTTCCACGATTACCCACAGACAAGGCTGTCAGTCGTTCACATCAACATTGTTTCTGTTCTCTGTTTCATCTTCACTCACCACCTGTCACTGTTTTGATTTAATAAAACTCTGCAGTTGAGTTCATCACCTGTCTCTTAAAAGTGTCTCATAAAGTGTGGCTGCAGTGTGACTCTAATCACATGCTAAATGTTTTTTTTGAAGGCATGTTACAATATTATACTGTAGTTCTTCTATTATTCTGGATTGCAATATTGTGAGCAGTAAATAACATTGATTCACATCTAAACGGAGTTGTCTTAATTGAGAGAGAGGCTCTGTTAGGGATATAGAGAAAGTGTGAACTATGTGTGTGGCTTCCTGACATGTGTTTCTGAAATATCTTCATCCCTGGGGGGCTCATTACTTTGTTTCTGAGCGACCACATTTATAGCTTAATGCCCTCACATGGCTCTTTCCTGCCGCCTTTCTCCAGCTTTACTGTGTGTAGTTTAACATTTGATGAATGTATGCATACTTCAGGACGATGTCTGCAATGTTTCATTCATTGGTATCTATAGTGAATACCTTGACAATTATCATTAATTGAAAAGAATAAATGGAAACAGTCTCTCTCTCCCTCACTCTGTCACAATCTGAGAGATAATCAGGCACAGATAGAGTTTGAAGCCTCAGTTGGATCATGCAGTTTAATCAAGATCATACTGTCAGTCACACATACACATTTTTACTGTCACTCAAACCGTACAGTCATTTGATATTCTTATCTTTTGTACACAAAAGCAAAATTAAATTTACAAGTAATATCATTTATAAAAATAATTATTATCAGGTTTGTGTTGGTTTTTAGGGACTGTATCATTGTTACACATCTCTGTGTTCCTATTTCTTATCTTTTTCCTAGTGTCACACTTCAGTGTACTTCAGACATGAATGACTCAGGCTGTTAATTCAAATAGGAAGTCTTTACTCTGTGAAACCAAGATACACAGGTGAACACTAATGCACAAAATGCTAGGACAAGCACAACAAAAACGTCTCAGGTTACGTATGTAACCTTGGCGTCCTCTAGAGGTTGCTAGGGGAACGTCGTCTGCGTGACCCGTGTTTGAAGCTTACATTTAAAAACTACAACCGTGCTGACCGGCGACAGCCTATGACGTCACTGCCGGCGCGACTCGTCGCAGTTGGCGTGTCATACCAGTGTGACCGCATAGTATGAAAGGGCGCCGGTCGAACACAACATCCGCTTCTTCATCTGAAGCTTATGTCCGAAGCATGGCCACGAGTCTAGAAGACGCAGTGTCTCGTTCCCTTCTCAGGGAACCAAGGTTTCATACGTAACCTGAGACGTTCCCTTTTGAGAAACTTGAACTGCGTCCTCCAGAGGTCGCTAGGGGAACAGTTATACCCACGCTGCCATGCTGAGGGGAGTGCAAGCCAGACATTGAAGGCGAGCACTAAGTACCAAGTGACCAAGCTCGAGGAGCTGGTCGGCAGGTCATCTGTACCCCATTCAGAGATATCGGTAAGATACCAGTTGGGCTACGATAAGTCGAGTGCGGCCCGAGGTTCCGGGGCCGAACACCTCAAGAAAGGGTCCGAAGCTAAACGCGTGATCCCCACCATATAGAATTCCATATAGAATTCAGTCCCTATCCTCAGGACTGAAATACCATTTTGCAAAAGAGGCTCTGGGAAGCAGAGAATACAAGTCCCAATTAGGGCGGTTCTAAGCTCTCAGGGAGCAGAATCGTGCTCAAAGTGACCCTTCCGTAGGAGAGGAGCACTGCAAAGCTCAATATTGAGCGGCCTGAATGGGATGCCCCGGAGCAAAAAAAGTAAATTTCTCCTAGGACAAGAGGAATCTTAGCTGCTCAACAGGGTACAGCATGCTCACAAGAAACTCTCGTACTATGAGAGGAGCAACAGAAGGCTGGTTTAACATCATCCCACCAGGGGCTACCACCTGGAATAGCCAGAGCCATAGAGAGTGAAGGCCCTTCTCTCGATATAGAGAGGTACCCATGAGCTCCAATTAGGAGTGACATGCTCACAGAAGAACCTCAGTGAGGGGAGCATTGCCAGGCTCATGCAATGTCAGGAGAGACATTAGAGGGACAGAGACAGAAGCCTAAGGACCTAGGCTGCTGTCTATGGGGCTTCCAAGAGACCAAAGCCTATAAAGCCCTAATGGGACAGTGCATCCTCCAGTGAAACACATTGAGCGGCAGTAAGTGGCCGATCTATCCGATGAGATTGAAACAAAAGCTCAGTCCTAATAACCAAGGCAAGCATTTAGGAGCTGCAGGGTAGATACCCCGCCAACAGTGGGGAGGACCCGTTCGTTCTGCCCAAGAACGGGGTGCTTAAATGACCCTACTTGGTGAGGGAAGCACTGCCACGCTCATCTCCTGACAGGAGAAATATAAGAGCAGAAACAAGGTCTAGTGACCTAGGCTGCTGATTCTAAGAAGCTCCAGGAGGCCAGAGGCCTTCAATGCCCAAATGGGGTAGTACAACTTCTTTACACACTAATGTGACAGAAGCAGAGACACATTGGGCGGCAGCAAGCGGTCGACTTATCCAGTGTGACAGCCAAGGAACACACAGCAGCCGAAGGGTAGGTGCCTAACCTACTATGAAGAGGAGGAACTACCCTTTCTGTCCAAAAAAAACAGCTTGCTTCAATGGGGGAGGGAAGCGCAGCCCTGCTCATCTCATGTCAGGAGAGACATCACAAGGGCAGAGAATAGGTATAATGACCTAGGCTGCTGATCCTCAAGTACCCAACATAGGGTAGTGTATCTTCCATACACACTTAATGTGATAGAAGGAGAAACACATCGAGCGGCAGCAAACAGCCGACTTATCCAATGAGGTTGTCATGGAGCATCAGCAGCTGTAAGGTAGGTACCTAACTCCCCAGGAGAGGAGGAGAACCTACCCCCTCTACCGATGGAGGGCATGCTTCTAAAACCCAGTCTCTGCGAGGTGAGCACTACCATGTCCTGAGATGAGCATCCAGAAGGGGTATTAGAACGTGATCCAACATCGAAGGAAATCAAGTCGTTCTTAGAGAAATGAGTTAAAACAACTCAAGTGAAATAAAAATGCTCTAGTACCTTCAGCCTGCAGCTGAGGCGAGCACCAAGGCCAGCCCTCCATGGAGGTCTTCTTTTTTTAATTGACCCTCAAAGGTGAGGGGAGCATTGCTCAGGCTCAACCAACAGAAGACCAGTAAAACAGGGAGGCTGAAGGAGGCCTAACAACCTGCAACTGTTACCTAGAAGAGCTCACTAGAAAGAGGTGATCTCCAGCGCTTTAGTTGGAAGCGGACATGCTCAAAGGTAACCCTCAAAAGTGAGGGGAGCATAGCTTAGGCTCACACAACAGGAGACCACTATAGCAGGGAGGCCAAAGGAGGCCTACAACCTGCAACTGTTACCTGGAAGAGCTCGCTCGTAAGAGGTGATCTCCAGCGCTTTAGTTGGGAGTAGTCATGCTCAAAGGTGACCCTCAAGAGTGAGGGGAGCATGCTCAGGCTCGACCAACAAGAGAACAGTATAGCAGGGAGGCCAAGGGGGCCTATAACCTGCAACTGTTACCTAGAAGGGCTCTCCAGCACTTTAGTTGGGAGCGGACATGCTCAAAGGTAACCCTCAAAGTGAGGAGAGCATGGCTTGGGTTCAACCAACAAGGAGACCGTGTGGCAGGGAGGCCAAAGGAGGCCTATAACCTGCAACTGTTACCTAGAAGAGCTCACTGGTAAAAGGTGATCTCTAGCACTTTAGTTGGGAGCAGTCATGCTCAAAGGTGACCCTCAAGAGTGAGGGGAGCATGCTCAGGCTCGACCAACAGGAGACCAGTATAGCAGGGAGGTCGGAGGAGGCCTAACAACCTGCAATCGTTACCAGGAAAGGCCACTAGTAAGAGGTAATCTCCAACGCTTTAGTTGGGAGCGATCATGCTCAAGGGTGACCCTCAAGGTGAGGGGCGCATTACCTAGGCTCAACCAACGGGAGACAGAATAGCAGGGAGGCCAGAGGAGGCCTAACAACCTGCAACCATTACCAGGAAGAGTTCACCAGTAAGGGGTAATCTCCAGCACTTTAGTTGGGAGTGATCATGCTCAAAGGAGACCCTCAAGGTGAGGGGAGCATTACCTAGGGTCAACCAACAGGAGACCAGTATAGCAGGGAGGCCGGAGAAAGCCTAATGACCTGCAACCGTTACTAGGAAGAGTCCACTAGTAAGAGGTTATCTCCAGTGCTTTAGATGGGAACAGTAGTGCTCAAAGGTGACCCTCAAAGGTGAGGGGACCTTCCGTAACTAGGCTCGGCCAGAAAGAGGCAACTTATCAGGGGAGGCAGCAAGTGGCCAAATTACCTGATATCATTGAGGCGGAGCTAAACGGGTGAATAGAAGAGGCTCAGCATTCTTAGTCACATAGCTGAGACGTATCCCCCTGGCAAAAATGAAAGGAATATGCTCATGAGAAACCCTTACAAAAAGGGGGAGCACTTCCAAACTTTGATCAGAGGGCAGCGCCAGCAGACTGGCAGGTTACTCAGTAAATGTTAGGTGGAACGCCGCAACGTTGCCTTAAATGGTTCAAACCCCTCGGGGTGAGACCTGAGTAACGTAGCCCAACTGGTATACAGCAACCTGAGCCAGGGAACCAAATGGGGGAACACACATCCCAAAACTGCAGCATAATACTGAGGACCTGATGGCTAAGGGACCCCGCAGAGCCCCAGCCACTCAGCAGCCTGGTCTAGTAGGTATGAAGCCGAAGAACTGGATTCAATACTGATGGCTGAGACTGTTGACCAACCAGTAACAGCAAGGGGTTCCAACTCCGCAGGTAGAAGCTCGCCAGGCTTGTCAGAAACAGGTCCAGGATGTGCTGCGGAGAAAAGAGTAGTTAGTGAACAACACAACTAATAATACAAGATGAAAATGGATCAAACTCACCAAACCATGAATCCAGTTCATATTCACTGGCTGTCCAGACCATCAGTAGGTTGTTCTAAAAACATAGAACTAACTGATACATCATAGGTCCAATTAGGGAATACAGATTTTGACAAAAGGTAAACCAGGGGAATTAGGAAAAGGAAGACAAGGGTAGATGTTATCACCCACAGAGGGAGGTGAGTAGATGTTTCTAGGTTTTACTCTGACTGGGACGAGAGCGTTGGAAACGTCTCGTCTGGACAACCTCCCTCAGGTCTCGCCTTTGATCCTTCGACTCGCATCACCTCCTAGACCTACCCGCAGGTGGGGGAGGGGCGCGAGCTGCAGCACTAGCCTTCTGAGCCTGCCTCTGGCCCTTAGACCGAGACAGGCTAGGACCCCTCTGTTGTTCGGGCTGAGACCTGGGCCTTCGTGGAATGAAGGACTTGAAAGCAGCCGAGCATGCCCTCGCCTCCTTAAACTTTTCAACAACCATCTCAACGGAAGTGCCGAAAAGCTCAGAAGGCGAGACCGGTGCATCGAGAAGAAAGCCCTTCTCTTTTGACCCGATGTCGGCCAGGTTCACCCACAAATGTCTCTCCATAACCACCATAGCTGCCATAGATCTACCAATGGCGGAGGCAGTTTGTTTGGTGGCGCGGAGAGCAAGATCTGTGGTGCGACGCAGCTCGGCTGCTTCATCTGCAGAAAGGCCTTTGCCTTTGTCCAGGTCTTTAAGCAGGTCAGCCTGGTAGGCTTGCAAAATTGCCATTGTATGCAACAAAGCCACAGACCTGCTGCTGCGTAGGCCTTGCCATTCAGACGAGATGTTGCCTGAAGGGGTCTGGATGGCAAGGAGGGAGCCTTGAGAGAAGATGTTTCACCCAAAGAGAGATAGATAGCTAGCGTCTCCTCCATGGGGGGGCATCTTCTCATATTCGTATTCATGCACCCCTTCAACATTGGCATAACTAGTATGCTGAAATCTATGGATGCGTGTGGAAAACTGATTTTTCCAAGACTTCTCAATCTCCAAATGGAGATCAGGAAGAAATGGAAGGCTCACCTGAGCTGGAGGGCTATGATCAGAAAGAAATCACTCGTCTAAACATCCACGAGGTGCCATCTTGCTGGACCGCTTCCACGGCAAGTCAAGTCTTGCCGTTGCGCGTTCCATAACCTCAAGCAGCTCCTCATACGCGGGGCAGGAGGAATGGGGGGACTCAGTCTCAACATCCTCGTCCACATCAAACATCTCCT
Source organism: Cirrhinus mrigala (assembly GCA_036247105.1). Lineage (NCBI taxonomy): Eukaryota > Metazoa > Chordata > Actinopteri > Cypriniformes > Cyprinidae > Cirrhinus > Cirrhinus mrigala. The sequence continues at coordinate 1,854,013 of CM070026.1, forward strand.
GTTCTTCCTGGCTGGGAGCCAGTAGAGCACTAGCCGCTGGATCGGACAACACCAGAGAAATAGCGTCATCCTCCAGCAGCTCACTCTCGTCCATGACCGACGAGCGAGCCAGGGAAAGCCCCTTTTCAACTCGTCAGCAAGGTCCAGCTATGATCCCCATGAACGCATTTTCCTCCATGCCTCAGCAGCGGCAGGTCCTGAGCCCCGGGGAGCAGATGGCTGTCCCTCTTCCCTCGAGAAGAGAGACAAACAAGAGCGGAGCGTTTTCATAGAAAGCCGCTCACAGTACACGCAGATCAATCCCCTGAGAACATTGCGTGCGTGCTCTTCGCCAAAACAAAAGACGTACAAATCTTGTGTGTCATCGGATGTCAAAAAACGCGGACACGGATCGGCACACCTTTTGAACGTCTTGCTAGTGCTCACCATTTTAGTAGAGAAAAGAACAGTGTTCTTACCAGATGCAGGCTTCAAACAAAGCAGTCACTGAAGATGAAGAAGAGGATGTTGTGTTCGACCGGCACCCTTTCATACTATGCGGTCGCACTGGTATGACGCGCCAACGGCAACGAGTCGGGCCGGCAGTGACGTCATAGGCTGTCACCGGTCAGTACGGTTGTAGTTTTTATATGTACGCTTCAGACACAGGTCACGCAGACGACGTTCCCCTAGTGACCTCTAGAGGATGCAGTTCGAGTTCCTTGAAAGGGAACTCAGGGCTATATGTACACAAGGGAAACTAAATTAGCCACATGTGCATGGGTAACCATGTTTTTTGTTCCTAAATCAACTTCTCCGTTTTCAACTCCTTCTCTGACAACAAGTGGCCAAATCTGACCGTTTGGTTAAATCCAACTGCAACCAAAGTTGAACACACCCGGGGAGAACAGGTGGCTTGGGAACAACTAGGTGGTTAGGAATGATTTTCTTGGCCATGACAGGCAACGCGAGTGGCTCTGGGATAGGGTTGGGTATCGTTAGAATTTGATCAATTCCAATGCCGATTCCGATTCCGCTTATCGATTCCGATTCTTTTCGATTCCAATGTGAATAAAAGATGATATCAAGCATATTTATTCTGTTTCTTTTTGCTAAACATTTAGTTGCAGCTGAATACCATGAACAAAAATCAACAGGCTACATAAAAACGAGCTGCGTGATTATTATGTATAAATTGGGTTGTTGTCATTTTAAATGTTATTTAAAACCAAGTTATGGTTCTCTTACGATTCTGAAAAAAAAAAAAAAAAAAAAAAACATTAGACAAAAACACACATTAGACAACTAAACACAATCCCATGTAGGCCTAATTTATAGGTGAATGATTCAGTGATCCACTTAAGATTTACTTTATTACATTAAACTGGCATAACTATGTAATTGATAAATCTTCAACATTATTTGGAATGCCAAATTAACTTTCAAAAGGATGATTTACTCTATTTTGATCTCTACTGTACATATCAGACTTTATATCCGGACTATGAACTTTTATCCCAGTACTTCTGTGATTATTTGAATGTTTGAAACACAGAAATAATGAACTGTGTAGGTGAAAAGACTGTGAAACTGTTCATATACATCATTCATATAGCCTACATGACAGTGGCTCTCTTTAGGTCAGGGGCAGCACGAACGCAGATTTGAATGTTCAAATCAGACTAGTATGATCGTATGCTGCACAGAAGAAAGGTTGATAAATCAAACAGATGAATCATTGGCTGTGTCAGAAAGCTCTAAAATGCTGCCTTTAGAGGCAGCATTCCAGGGCAGGAAGGCATTAAGGAATGTCCAAATTCAAATTCTGCTTCACTTCCTATCTCCGGAGGTACCTTCTTTTAATCAAATTTTAAAGGCAGCATAGATGTATCCTTCGCTGCCTTCGATTTCCCACAATCCTGTGCGTCATATAGGCTATATAAATAAAGATATTCTGGTAAAATTAAATTTGTTACTTTATATAATAGATGAGATCTTGACCATGATATACTTTATGAATCGTAATAGTGTAAAAAGCATACTAAATAATATTGTTTGTAATAACAGTATTTTATAAAAATGTTAAAAGGGTTCAAATGAGTAGTAAATAAGAATAATATTTACAATATACTACTACTAATAACGAAACAGCCACTAATAACAATGACCTGTTCTGCAATAATACTTGCAACAGTGCTTTTATTTTTTAAGCAAAAAATGCCATTCTTTTCTGTCTTTTCTGACACACAGACCTTTAATGACAATGACATTGAGGTCTTTATGTATTATTAAATCATTTATACATCGCTGTTTTAGATATTTTTTCTAGAAAATGTACAATTTCACCGTTAGGTAACCTAGCAAGGCTTTACGTTACGCTGCCTCTGAAGTCTGTCTGAAACTGTTTCTTGAGTTGCCTTCGCAGCCTTCGAAGTCACTGCCTGATAGGACAGAGAGGCAGCAAGTCAGCTGACTAAGATTTCGGATGCAGCCATTGTAATTTAGGACAGGGTTGCCAACTCTCACACATTTGGCGTGAGACACGCTTTCAGGCTCTGTCTCACGCTCTCACTCTGCCCATGTAAATCTCACGCCAAATTGGCAACCCTGCTTGCAATTTTAAACAAAGTTTCAGCTTTCAAATGTTGTAAGTTTTAATACTAAATTCAAACGATAAATACTGTTTTGGCGCACGTACCGTAAATCGCAGAATGTAGCGCTTCTGTTAATGCCAGAGCTGCGACAAGCTTTGATCTCGCCGGCATCACCTGCACACTGTCACGTGATTCACGAAGCTCTCAAAACAAACCAGCGTTGACAGTATATTTGAATGTGTTTCAGTAGGATAGAGACGACAGCTTTACTATACAGGTATTTGCAGCAATTTTTGGTAAACATTACAGCATGTTATGCATTGATTTTTATGTCGATGACATTTACAGTATAATTTTATTCTGAAGAGTGATGGAGAGGCAACCCTTACGAAAATTAAATATGGTTTTACTACAAATAAAACCAAAAACCTATGGTTAGTATAGTTAAACCATGGTAACCACAAATTAACCATGGTCTGCTACACTAACCATAGTTTAACTATGGTATTTGTAGAAAAACTATCAATGTGCCTAAAAACATGGTTACTACACTTTTACTATAATAAAACCATGGTTAATTTTCGTAAGGGTTCATATGGTTCCCTTCCGAGGGAACTTCGAACTGCGTCCTCTAGAGGTCGCTATGGGGAACGTCTCCTTCATGACCCGTGTTTGAAGCTTACATACAAAAACTACACAGTACTGGGCGGCGACAGCCTATGACGTCACTGCCTGCGCGACTCATCGCTGCCGGCGTGTCATGCCAGCGCGACCGCATAGTACAAAAGGGCGCCGGTTGAACACAACATCCTCTTCTTCATCTTCAGCGACTGTTTTGTTTGAAGCTGCATCTAACTGGTAAGATTTCTTTTCTTACCTATTATGGCTAGCACTAGCAAGGCGTTTAGAAAGTGTGCGGATCCGTGTCCTCGATTCTTGACACCAGATGACACACACGATCTTTGCGTCATGTGTTTGGACAAGAAGCACGCACGCGATGTCCTCAAGGGGGCGGTCCTATGAAGAAGCTCTGCTCTCGTTTGTCCCTCTTTTCGAAGAAAGAGGGACAGCCATCGGCTCCCCGCGGTTCGGGACCTGCCGCTGCCAAAACACGGAGGAAACTGAGCTTGTGGGGATCGCAGGTGGATTTCGCCGATAAGCTAGATAAGGGGCTTTCCCTGTCTCGCTCATCGGTCGGGGACGAGAGTGAGCTGTTGGAGGATGACGATGTGATTTCTCTCACATCATCTGATCCAGCAGCCAGTGCTCTGCTGGGTTTTACCCAGGAAGAACAGGAGTTGTTAGATGAAGAAAACCTCCTGCCCCACGTATGATGAGCTTCTGGAGGTTCTGAAATGCGCCACGGCAAGGTTGGATCTGCCATGGAAGCGAGTTAAGGAGATGGGGCTGTGGGGTCGTCTTGATGAGCGTTTCCTTTCTGACCATAACCCCCCAGCTCAAGTGAGCCTTCCATTCCTTCCCGATCTCCATTCGGAGGTTGTGAAGGCATGGAATAAGCCATTTTCTTTGCGTATTCATAGGTTCCAACATACTAGTTATGCTAATATTGAGGGAATGCGCGAAAATGGCTATGAGAGGATGCCTCCTATTGAAAAGACGCTAGCTAGCTATCTCTCCTTAGGTGAAGCATCATCTCTTAAGGCTCCCTCCCTGCCATCCGTGCCCCTTCAGCGAACATCTTCCTTGAATGGCAGGGCATACGCAGCAGCGGGTCAGGCTGTGGCTTCTTTGCACACGATGGCGGTGCTTCAGGCTTATCAGGCTGACCTGCTAAAAGATCTGGACAAGGGCCAGGAGCTTTCCCCTGATGAGGTAGCAGAGCTGCGCCGTACCACGGATTAGGCTCTCCAGGCCACCTAGCAGGCCGCCACTGCTATGGGCAGATCTATGGTGGCCATGGTGGTTACGGAGAGGCATCTCTGGGTAAACCTGGCAGACCTCGGGAAGAAAGAGAAGGGCTTTCTCCTCGATGTGCCGGTTTCGCCCTCTGAGCTTTTTGGTACTTCCATTGAGACGGTGATCGAGAAGTTTAGGGAGGTGAAGCCGTGCTCTGCTGCTTTCAAAAACTTCATTCCTCAAAGGACCAGGTCCGAGCCCGAACATCAAAGGGGTCCTGGCCCGTCCTGGTCCGAGGATCGAAGACAGGCTCAAAAGGCTAGTGTTGTGGCCCCTGCCCCTCCTCCACCTGTGGGTGGTTCCAGGAGATAGCGCGGGCCAATGGGAGGTTGTCAAGATCTGAGGGAGGTGGTCCAGGTGAGGCATTCCCAACACTCTCGTCCAGACCAGAATAAAAAGTGACATCTACTCACCTTCCACTAGGGATAATAACATCTGCCCTCACCTCTCCTCTTTAATTCCCCTGCTGCGCTAAAAACTGTCTCTGCTGGACCATATGATGTGCTGGGTTATGTTCTATTTAATATAGAACAGCCTAACTGATGGTCCGGACTTAGTCTATACTAAAGTCCCCTGTATGTCCGAATGAATGAACCATGCTTGAGGACCACGGTGGGTGAGTACGATCTTTTTTCTTCTTATCATTCGTATTGATATTTGTTGTTAAGCCTCTTTAGCTTGTGTTGCAGTAAGTACGGTTGGCCTTTTGTGTTCTTCCTATGTTTCAGGGTAGGACGCCCCCCTGCGGATGGGACCCCTGGTTGCTGTTGATTTCTCCATCCTGGATCGGATTTGGAAGATTTGCCTTATTTTCTGCAGCTGAACTACTAGGTACTACGAGGTAGTTCCTTGTTCATTGTGTCCCTGCTACATTGCTGCAACCCCAGGGCTTGTTGATCTCCATTCAGGTAACCTTCAGTTTGACATGCTTTCTGCTCACTTTTACTTTCCTCTAGGACTTGTTTTGTCCTTCCTCTAGGTGAGCTCTCGGAAGTTCTCTTCACGAGATGCCCCTGGACATCTCTGGCTGGATACATCGCACTCTTCTCATGCCTCGCCCTGAGGGGCTTCCTGTTGCCGAGCTGTTTGTGCACACCTGAGTGTTGGCTAGAACAGGCCCCACGCTTTTTTTTTTGAGAAAGAAAGCACGGCTATTTGGGTTGATAATAGCTAATGCCCCTCTTTGGCGGGGCATGGCGATGCCTCTTTCTAGCCATTGCTGGTTGCCCTGGTTAGGCTCCCCTGCTTGGAGGGCTAGCCTTGGTGCTCGCCTCAGCTACAGGCTGAAGGTACTAGAGCACTTTATCTCATATGAGTTGATTTCAACTCATTTTTCTAAGAACGACTCGACTCCCCCTCGATGCTGGGTCTCGTTCTATACCCCTTTCTGGATGCTCATCCCAGGATACGGTAGTGCTCACCTTGCAGGGACGGGGTTTCTTGGAACCCACTTTCCTTCGGTAGAGTGGGTAGATCCTCCCCCTGTTGGGGGTTAGGTACCTTCCCTGTGGCTGCTGACGCTCCACGATGACCTCATCGGATAAATCGACCGCTTGCTGCCGCCCAATGTGTTCATAGAATCAGCAACCTAGGTCATTAGACCTCTTCTCTACCCTTGCGATCCTGACATGAGATGAGCAGGGCTGTGCTCCCCTTGCTAATGCAGGGTCATTTAAGCAAGCCGTTTTTGGGCAGAAGGGGTAGGTCCTCCTCTCTATAGTAGGTTAGATACCTACCCTACAGCTGCTGTGCATTCCATCGCTGTCACATTGGATAAGTCGGCCACTTGCTGCCGCCCAATGTGTCTCTGCTTGTGTCACGTTAGTGTGTACGGAAGCTGTACTACCCCATTCGGGTATCCAAGGCCTTCTGGAGCTTTATAATATCGGCAGCACAGGTCACTAGACCTCGTTTCTGCCCTTGTATCTCCATGTTAGGAGATAAGCATGGCAGTGCTTCCCTCTCTAATAGGGTCATTTAAGCACACCGTTCCTGAACAGAATGTACAGGTCCTTCCCTCTGTTGGCGAGGTATCTTCCCTGTGGCTGCTAAATGCTTGCCTTGGTTATTAAAGATTTAACTTTCGTTACAATGTCATCAGATAAGTCGGCTGCTTGCTGCCGCCCGATGTGTTTCGCCTTTCGCCACTTTTGATTGTGCGGAAGCTGCACTGACCCATTAGGGCTTTACAGGCCTTGGTCTCCTGTAATCTCCGTAGACAGCAGCTTTCCCTGCCCCAGTGATGTCTTTCCTGACACTGCATGAGCCTGACAAATGCTCCCCTCACTGAGGGTCTTCTGTGAGCATGTCACTTTTAATTGGAGCTCATAAGTTCCTCTGTATGTTGAGAGAAGGGCCTTCACTCCCTATGGCTCCGGCTTTTCCAGGTGGTATTCCTGGTGGGATGATGTAAGTCAGCCTTCTTTGGTCCTCTCAAAGATGAGGGTCTCTTGTGAGCATGCTGTTCCCTGTTGAGCAACCAGATTCCTCTTCTCCTAGAGAATTTTATTTCCTTTGCTCCGGGGCATCCCATTCAGGCCACTCAATGCTGAGCTTTGTAGTGCTCCCTTTTTTTACAGAAGGGTCCCTTTGAGCACGATTCTGCTCCCTGAGGGCTCAGAACCTCCCTTTTTGGGATTTGTGTTCTCTGCTTCCCAGAGCCACTTCTTGAATGGCATTTCAGTGTCCAGGCTTGTCGGACACAATCTAAAATCCACATTGTGGTAAGAACGCACACTAGCGTCTTGTGTTCTTTCTAAAATCCTGTATGGTGGGGATCACGCGTTTAGCTTCGTACCCTTTCTTGAGATGTTCGGCCCCGGAACCTTGAGCCACACTCGATTTATGTATCGCTTCGATACTTCTGAGCGGGGTGCTGATGACCTACCCGACCAGTTCTTCGAGCGAGGTCACACAAACAGTAGGTGAACCCCCTGTTGACAAGCCAAAGTCTAGAATACTTTCTACATTATAGGCTTTATCCCTTAAAGGAATCTCTCTTCTATTCTAAATGAACACAATTTTGCAAATGTACCTTTTGGGGGTGGCATTGATGGATATAGAACTTGTTACTAATTATTAAATGCATAACAGTGATAACCTTCTTATGAAGAATTAAACCAGACTGAAATATCTCCATAGTGGGGACATTGTTGGAAAGAGTTGTCATGGAAACAGCGTTGGATAGAATTACAGCATTATTAAGCATGATGACAGCTCTTCAGCAAATATTTGTTTAGAGGTTACAATGAGAGTGTTTTGGGGGACAAATGCTTATCTTATTATCCTAGAATGGTCTGATGTTACTTAGAATTCACACACACACTTAAATATCCACACAGGGGTTTTGTACCATCAGGTCATCATGACTGTTGCATATATAGAGATGTACGCACTTAAATAAAGGTTCTTTATTGGCATCAGTGGTTCTATGAAGAACCTTGAATATCCATGGAACCTTTTAAATGCAGAAAATGTTCTTTATAGTCGAAAAAAGGTTCTTTCGATTTTTAGAATGTTCTTCAAAATGGTTCTTTTAGGATCTGTTCACTGAAAGGTTGTTTGGGGAGCCAAAAATGGTTCTTCTATAGCATCACTGCAAAAACACCCTTGTGTATAGCTGGCTGTCACAAAATTCATCTGTGTTTGAAGTGATGCAATTATATCAGATTTACATGTAAGTTAATGTTAATTAACTGGTGTTAGTTTGTTATCCAAAATAGTTAACTTAAAATAGTTAAATAGCTAATAGTCAAAATAGTTATTCTCCTGTTAGCCCACAAGGTAAGAGAAGAGCAGGATGTAGAGTACAAAGTATTTGTAAAAATGAGTTTAAGAATTTATTGAACGAAATATGTCTTTCTGTGTGCTCAGTTGGACTTCATCTGACCTGCACAAAATCAAGTTATTTTAGCAAAGCAAAGGCAATGGAAATGATTCGCATTATTCACATTATCCTGTAATATTAAAAAGCTTTGGAGACTATCCTACAACTCTAATTTATATGTGAAAGAAACAATGCACAACATACAATTAAACCAAAGAATATAAAATTAAAAAAAAAAAAAAAAAACACAATAAGAGTATATGATTGTTATTAAGAATCCTTCATACCATGGTGAATTGGAAAAAGGCAAGAACACAAATCTGGACACATTTATTTATTTATTTATTTATTTATTTATTTATTTATTGTTTGTTTGTTTGTTTGTTTGTTTGTTTGTTTGTTTGTTTGTTTGTACTTGCCAGCAATGGAATTGGAATTTTAATCAAAAATCTTTAATGCAGCTTTAAGATGTTTCTGAGAAAATCTGGGCACTGATTAACTAATTTGCATACATGCCTTCAGAAAGAGAACTTACGTACTGTAGAACACACATAGTGTGTGAGAATCACAGGTTTGGTTGTGTGGGTGCAGTAAGCCTGTGACCCAGTGTTCACCGCTCTATAGGGTCGGGCTTTCATTGGCCATTACAGTGAAAGAGATGCAGCTATGCACAGCTTGGCATTTAAAGTCCTTCAGAAAAAGCTCAGGCTGTGAGAAGAGACACAGGAAACAAGCAGCAGTGGTGTGAGATCTGTGTTCTCATGTTCTGATTTTTTACACTAATGGTTTTTGAAATTTGGTTTAATTGAATACTCAAAAATATACAGTTAGAGAGTTTTGAGGTTTAAAAACCGCTAGTAGTAGAGGTTTACAAATACCTTGCAGACTTTGCTAAATGTAATTATTACTATTATTGAATAGAGTGATTATAAATTGCTTGTGCTTTCTAGACAGCAGAACAAATTGATTTGTCCTCAGAATGCTGTAGTTCAAGCATCTACCAACAAGGGCTAATAGGGCAGTGCAAACCAGCCGAACCCTGAGTCCTTTAAGTCTCTATCACCCTCTGTCATTTTCTGTTTCTCTCACATGTCACATCTGTGCTGTCTGATGTCCTTTGCTTTAGATGTTTGACAGCAATAAAATGGCAGTCTCTCTCTCCAGTCAATAAATATTTTATTTGCTGTCTCCTTAATGGCCTATCAAATAAATTCATGAAGACCGGCCAGTCTTTACAAGGTTAGGTTAAACTTTAACAAATTTACATTTATGGCAATGGCAAAGGCAATTGTATTTATATAGCACTAATAATTACAACCCAGATTGTCCAATGTGCTTTACAACAAAAATAATAAACAAAAAGAACACAAAACAAATTGCTAAAGAAATTAAAACAACAACAACAAAAAAGGAAGGAAGGCAGGAAAGCTTCAGCATAAGGTGAAATAGTCAATAGTGCCAATGAAGCCGCTAAACAAGATATTATTATTATTTTATTTTTTTTTTTTTACCAGTGTTACGTAGTATAGATAGTACCTGACATTAAACAGCATGCAGAAACAGATGACAAAAGCATCTGCGGCACTCAATAGTTTTTAAAGCAGCTGTTTAGTGGGAACACAGCAACAATATAATGAGTCTGTATTTTCCTGCTGTCCTCCCTGCTTTATTAAAGCACCTCATGAGACCAGAGCGTTTGTCTAGGCAGAAGTGCTCTTGTCAGCGTAAGACAGAGAGAGAAAAACAACACCAGTCTTAATGAATTTAGCTGATCAGACAATTACTTCCAGTTAATTACACAACATCTCATTTTGGAGTAAATGTGGGTTTTTACTGGAGAAACATTTCAAAGGTTAGAGGGGGATGTAATGGTACTGGCACAAACATCTGTAATTATATAATATTTAAAAGAACAGCTATGTCATCTAGGAGCTGGAACTGGACAGTGCTAATCAGCGAGATCGGTCTCTTCTCCATTTACGTTATTTTAAATGCCTGTCCTTAACCTTTAGAGTGCATAATCTGCAATGCCTATAACATTCACATATTGTTGGCATAATGGGAATTTAAGCAGATGGCAGTGCCAGGAAAGGTCAGTTACAAGATACAAGACAGCTCTGTCACATGCATGTACAATTACTGCTAACCTGCGTTCTGGAGTTAAACAATATTCTCAGCAACATGCAAGATATCTGCTGCAGGCTAACTTTTATGTGTTATTGATGAATGCAGGTGACATCATAACAATATATCCAGCTGCAAATAAAAATATTAGAGGTGGGAATCAGCAGGAAATGTGTCGAACTATTTTTTTAAAGCTAATTCTGAGTTCTAATAACTGAATGCAAAAATATGTTGACCTTCTCATAGATTTGCACTGAATCATGGTCAATCCCATCCATGAAAAATATTCATGTTAATAATATAACTCAAAAATAATTATTTCTGACCTTGAGAATACTGATACAGTGTTGTGAAGTGTAATACTGATATTTCTCCCCACCACTAAACTGCCAGGGGATATTGAGGAAATTTATTTCTCCTACGTTTTGTCAGTATGTTTCATATCACTAATGTCAAAATATGTTTAACAATAAAATGTAGTCTACACCAGAGTATAGCTAAAGATAATTCTTCAATATGCTTTTCAAAAGATTTAACTGTATATAAACGTGCTCACATAGTTTACGAATTTCATTACATGACAACACATGAAAATTTTGGGTTAATGAACCTCCATTAAAAGAAATTCATAAATCGGATAATGATTGGTTGAGCCTCGTTGGAAATGGTTGTAAATTACTCTACAAACATACACCTATAAACTCATCTGTATTCCTGTGTCACTGTGTACTGTATGTAGTTGCTGCAAAATTAACTGTATGTTATTTATTCAACAAAGCATGAGTGACCCCTGCTGGCGTTTTGTTTGTGTCTTTCACCTTTAATTTTGGGACCACGCCCAAGAAACTCTTCGCACGCTGGAGAAACTTTGATGTGTGCACTTGTGTGTGTGGAAGCCCACAGTTTCTGAAGTGCAGAGGAAATATTTGTAAGTTTATTGTTTGAGGTAAGGTAGTGTATGTTCATCGGGTTAAAAACTTGCAGTATTTGTTTTTTATTTGAGCTCCATAAAAATGTTACAGGAACATTTTATTGCTGTTATTAATACATATTGTCACGCTGAGACATGGATGAAACACACAGCAAAGGAAATAAATCGAAATAGTAAGTATCTTTAATAAAGAAACCAATGGAACGCAGGAGACAACTGATAACATCAACGCAAGACAAAGGAACAGGGAGGACACTGGAGGACACTTAGAAGGAGTGGGCTTTGGAGGGTGCTCTGGAGGAGTGGGCTGGACAGGACCAGAGGAGACGTAGGAGAATCAGGAGGGCTGGACGGGACCAGTGGAGACGTAGGAGACTCAGGAGGGCTGGACGGGACCAGTGGAGATGAAGGAGACTCAGGAGGGCTGGACAGGACCAGCAGAGACGTAGGAGAGAGGATAGGGGCAGTAAACTCCAGGGGGAGCGCCATGTCCATAATATCCATTATATTTGTCACCTCCATCTTGGGACAGGGCGAGGCAGCCATCCTGGCTGGGGACTCGGGTGAGGCAGCCATCTGTTCTGGGCTGAGGACGAGGGAGGAGTTTCGGCGGACTTGGGGAAGCGCGGGAGGAACAGAGGGAACGGGTTCATTGGAGATGCAAATGGAGGGTGCTGGTTTGTGGCAAGACGGAGTGACCACATGCTTCCGGATGGGAGGAGGATGACAATCCTCCACAAAAAGCTTGTTATTTAAATCAAGGACATAATTGATAAACTCCGCTAAGGGTCTGCAGCAATCGTCAGCAGTCAGAACTCGAAACAAATGATCATCTTTTAGTCCCATCTGGAAGCATGCATTGATCATGGGATCGCTCCATCTCACCTGGTCGAACATGCTCAGAAACTCCTCCACATATTCCTCCAATGATTGTCCTCCCTGCTGAATGTCCAGAAGGGCATCCTCAGCCCAGTTCATTTTTGAAGTGAGGTCTTGCATTCTGTCACGTTGAAACATGGATGAATCACACGGCGAAGGAAATAAATCGAAATAGTATGTATCTTTAATAAAGCAATCAAAGGAACGCAGGAGACAACTGATAACATCAACGCAAGACAAAAAAAAAACAGAGGAAAACCCAGGACTTATAAACATTGGAACGTAATCAGTGGAAACAGAAACAGGTGTGGGGCTAATTAACAATCAAACTAAAGAGAACAGGAACAGAACCAAATATGGACAAACAGGAACCAAGGCTAGGGAGAAAACATGGAAACAAAACCCTGACACCTTTAATATATGTATTGCTTGGTAACTGTTTTATAAAAGCAATAAGACCTGGGAAGCTGTGGTTTACAGTGAATTTAGATCAGCTAATATTTTAATTAATTAATTTTTTTAAGTAATGCGTATTGGCTTTTTTACATTCATTGTAAACCACAGCTTCTTGGGGTTTATTGCTTTTTTATTCTTCTAATTTACAGAAACAACTATAAGTTATTTGGCCCTACCTGTTGGACAAACTGGAAAAGACTTGGATAGAGCTTTACATTACTAATCCCAATTGCCTGGTGAAGAAACGGAGCAGATATTACATACTTTATTGACATTCAGCACTTACTCGATGCAGGTATACAAGAAAATGAATAAGAGACAGTTTCTCCGAAGGAGCCAGGCATTCAGCTCAAGAACAAATAAACAACACAAGAATAAATAAAGTGTCTGCCTTCTACTAGTCTGGATGAATGCAGTGTGACATTTCCAGATGAGTAAGATTACTGAGTCTATCCTGATACACACCGTATCTGCAGGCGAACTGGCACAGATCAGCCGTCCTTTGTCTTTCCTTTTTCATTTGCCCTTATCCTGTCCTTCCTGCTGCCCTCTCACGACAGGCTGCGTTTGGACAAAAGCATTCAAATACACTCTTTCAGCTCTCATTAATTCTGTTTTGGTTCTTGATGACGAGAAGAGATTTCCACCGTGGCGCCCAGCAGAGCGAAGTCTCAGCGTGACAGGGAGATCAGCGCTGAGAAATGGGCTTTTCTGTTTTTAGTTGTGGTTAATTGACTGCACTGGAATCTGCCGTTAAATCTGGGGTTGTTCTACTGGAATGACTGCATTTGTTCCCTTTGCCCTGTAAGGGGTCGTCTAACATGCGTCATAACCATAAAAATTCATGGAAGGGAAATGAGGCATAATTATTTCATGCAGTTGGGGATAAGAAAAAAACACACATTGGGTAATTGGCAATTAATCCTGTGTTCATCAAGCCTAGCTAGAGGTGGGGGTTGTGGTAGAGTATGAATCTGGCCTTGTCTCCATGGAAACGGCGGATGCGGACAGAACATAAAAGAACGTCCAGTAGCCTATATGTATATCCTCCGTATTCATATCCAACAAAAGGAGTCCATCCTACGGACAGACACATTCAGTGTGTTACTGTAAAGAAAACAGTCTGTTTACTATTTTACCTGTATAAAATATTTTTGCTGCCATAATTTCTTGTTCTTTAGCAGATGAAGCTGCTCAGTTCAGCATTTCCTGAGGAGTATAACAGTGCTGAGGGATTTAAATTACTACACAGATACACAGGTAGCTTGCACTTGAAATCTACAGTCAAGCATCACTGTCCTTAATTTATATCTGTCCTCTTTCAAGACACACGTATTATGTGACTGTACAGTAGCACACAAAACACTAGTAAATGTGCCTAAAAAAGAAAAACTGCTGGCAGTGTTTGAGGCACCACATTTAAGTTTTCATTTTTTCACAGTAAGATTGAGGGAAAAATAAGAGGTTTGCCAGAGCTTTTTCTCATTTATGCTTTAAATGCTTTAGCAGCACTGCTAACATGGATGGCTTTCTACCTCTGTACTTTCTTTGATCAAAAATGTAACATTTAGGTTTTGTTTTGTTTTTTGTTTTTTGAGAATTTCTAACTAAATTTGAATGGTACAATACTTGATAAATGTGTTGTCACTAGCTATGTGAACACAAAAGAAACTAATGGGAAGGTAGGTTCTGTGACGGTGAAATGAACGAGATGGAAGCAACTGCAGGTGAACACAACGATTTATTAAAGACAATGGTGAACACAAACTCCGTGGTGAATGAAGGGATCTCTCGGCTGGGTGGCGCAGGGGCTAGATGGCAGATGGTGACGTGGTGAAAACTCCCGTGACGAAATACACAATCCAACAGCGATCAACGACGAAATACACAATCCAACAGGGAGACACGACGACAACCAACGACACAGTCCAGCATCCGGTGCAACAATCAGACGGGGAAGAAGACAATGAGGTGAGTATATGTAGCTGACGGGAATGAGAGACACCTGGTGCGGGGACTGATTGGCAGCTGACGCAAACGAGCATGACGTAACCACAGGACACCAAATCACGAGACCTGAGAACACAGCCGATCCATGCACCGTGACAGTACCCCTTCTCCTAGGAACGTCCCCTGACGTTCCCAGCCTCCTGTACCTGTTGATTGAAATCATCAATAAGAGAGTGATCCAGAATGTCTCTGGCAGGTACCCAACTTCTCTCCTCCGGACCGTAACCTTCCCAGTCCACCAAGTACTGGAATCCGCGTCCCCTCCGCCTAGAGTCCAGAATACGGTTGACCGAATAGGTTGGTTCCCCGTCTACGAGCCGCGGCGGTGGGGGAACCGGGACAGGCGGATTAATACGAGCAAAAAACACAGGTTTGATTTTTGACACATGGAACACGGGATGAATCCTCCTGTACGCTGGAGGGAGATTAAGGCGGACTGCCACCGGACTAATGATCTTGGTGACAGAAAACGGGCCAATGAATTTGGGAGCAAGTTTATTCGAAACGGATCGGAGAGGAATGTTCTTAGTAGAAAGCCACACTTTGGAACCGACGACGTATACGGGAGGCCTCGACCGGTGGCGATCGGCTTTGGCCTTGGTGCGCGCTCCCACCTGGACCAGAGTCTCACGGGCTCTGGACCATGTGCGACGGCACCTCTGGACAAAGGCGTGAGCAGAGGGGACCGCGACTTCGGCTTCCAGACTAGGAAAAACAGGTGGCTGGTAACCTATACTACATTCAAATGGGGAAAGGCCCGTGGCCGATACTGGTAAGGAATTGTGTGAGTACTCCACCATCGACAGCTGCTGACTCCAGGAGGAAGGATTTCGAGCGACCGTACATCGCAGTGTTCTCTCCAAATCTTGGTTGGCTCTCTCAGTTTGCCCATTGCTTTGAGGATGGAACCCCGAAGAGAGACTAACAGTGGCCCCCAGAAGTCTACAAAATTCTCGCCAAAATTTGGACACAAATTGGGGTCCTCTGTCAGAGACCACGTCTGTCGGGAGGCCATGTAACCGAAAGACGTGATCAATGACCACTACCGCTGTCTCCTTGGCTGAAGGTAATTTGGGCAAGGGGATGAAATGAACCGCCTTCGAGAACCGGTCCACCACGGTCAAAACTACCGTGTTACCCTGAGAGGGTGGGAGGGCGGTAACAAAATCTAGCGCAATGTGGGACCAGGGTCTCGAAGGGATTGGCAGCGGTTGTAAGAGCCCATCTGGGGGTCTGTTAGAAGTCTTACCAATGGCACAGACTGAGCAAGCCAAAACAAAACTGCGAACATCACGAGCCATGAGTGGCCACCAAAATCTTTGCTTGACCAAATGTAAGGTGCGACTTACCCCTGGATGACATGCTACACTGGAACAATGACCCCACTGGATAACTTCGGACCGAAGACCTTCTGGCACAAACAAACGGTTAGGTGGGCAACCGGCCGGAGGCGTTACCCCATGTAAGGCTGTTTTCACCTTCGATTCGACCTCCCAACTGAGGGTAGAGACAATAAGTGTCTCGGGAAAAATACCCTCGGGAGTGGACGGGCGATCGGAACGGTCAAAAATTCGAGATAAAGAATCGGGTTTGACATTCTTGGAACCCGGGCGGTACGAGAGAGTAAAATCAAAACGTCCGAAAAAAAGTGCCCACCTAGCCTGCCTCGAGTTCAGTCTTTTAGCGGTTCTGATGTATTCTAGGTTCTTATGATCGGTCCAAACCATAAAGGGTACCCCCGATCCCTCTAACCAGTGGCGCCACTCCTCCAGTGCTAGCTTGACTGCCAACAGCTCTCTGTTACCAATATCGTAATTAGACTCTGCTGACGACAAACGATGGGAGAAAAACGCGCAGGGATGCATCTTGTCGTCCGAGGGTGAGCGCTGGGACAGCACCGCACCTACCCCCACCTCTGACGCGTCGACCTCTACCACGAACTGACGTGACGGATCAGGGGTAACAAGGATGGGGGCCGAAACAAAGCGGCGTTTGAGGTTGGCAAACGCAGCTTCAGCTGCGTCTGACCACCTGAACGCCGTTCTGGGAGAGGTCAAGGCCGTCAGAGGCGCGGCTAGTTGGCTGTAATTGCGAATAAAACGCCGGTAAAAATTGGCGAACCCCAGAAACCTCTGTAGGGCCTTACGGGAATCTGGACTTGGCCAATCCACCACAGCCTTGATCTTCTCGGGATCCATGCGCATGCCCTCGGCCGACACAATGTACCCTAGAAAAGGAACAGACTGTGCATGAAAGTCGCATTTCTCCGCCTTGACAAAAAGCCCATTCTCTAGCAGCCTCTGAAGCACTCGTCTGACGTGTTGAACATGTTCCTGGAGAGAAGAAGAAAAAATCAATATGTCGTCCAGGTAAACATATATGAATTGATCGACCATATCTCTCAACACATCATTAACGAGTGCCTGAAAGACCCCTGGGGAGTTGGACAAGCCGAAGGGCATGACCAAGTACTCAAAGTGCCCCCTGGGGGTATTAAAGGCGGTCTTCCATTCATCTCCCCTCCTGATGCGAACCAAATGATAAGCGTTACGTAAGTCCAATTTCGTGAAGACCGATGCTCCCTGCAACCTCTCGAAGGCTGAAGATATCAACGGCAAGGGATAGGTGTTCTTTACCGTGATATTATTCAGCCCTCGGTAATCAATACAAGGTCGCAGGGATCCATCCTTCTTCCCCACAAAAAAGAACCCCGCCCCCGCTGGAGAAGAGGAGGGTCGAATGAACCCGGCTGCTAGAGAATCAGAAATATATTTCTCCATAGCCTCTCTCTCAGGAATAGAAAGTGAGTATAACTTGCCCTTAGGCGGAGACGTACCTGGCAGTAATTCTATAGCACAGTCATAGGGACGATGAGGAGGGAGAGAAGCAGCCCGAGACTTACTGAACACTTCCTTCAGGTCGAGGTACTCCGCCGGCACGTTACACAGATCCGCCGCCTTCTCCTGCAACACAGACTCAGATACAGACGGACAGGCAGACACAAGACAAGACTCATGACACTTAACGCTCCACTCAGACACCGCTCTTAGCTGCCAATCAATCCGGGGGTTGTGTTTAATGAGCCAGGGGTGTCCTAAAACAACGGGTGCGTGAGGTGAGTCCAGGATGTAGAAGGAGATGCTCTCACGGTGGTTGCCAGATACCGTGAGAGTGATGGGTTCCGTGATGGTGGTGATGGTGGGAAGCGTCTGACCATTGAGTGCGTGGACTGCAATAGAACTGGTGAGGGGGAGGAGGGGAACATGATTATGATGAGCAAACGAAAAATCCATGAAGTTACCTTCAGCCCCAGAATCCACGAGTGCAGTGCAGTGCAGGTCCAGACGTTGCCATCTAAGCCTGACCGGGAGGAGCGTGGAGGTCGATCTGGACGAGGACTTGGTAGCGGAGATCCCACCCGACAGTAGCCCCATCTTTACTGCCGGGCTGGCCCTTTTACCGGGCAGCTAAAGGCGAAATGCCCCGCCGCCCCGCAGTACAGGCAGAGGCCGTGAGATCTCCGCCTCTCCCTCTCCTCCCGAGTCAACCGAGCTCGACCCACCTGCATGGGCTCGTGATCTTGGAATGGACCGACCGCGTCGTTGCCGCTGGCTCGAGCTGGAGGTCCCTCCCCAGGGGGAAGCCGAGCGGGTAAACACCGCCGCTCGGCTCGGGAGAGTCGAGCGTCTACCCGCAGTGCCAGATCGATGAGGCCGTTGAGATCTGCGGGCAGCTCCAGGGCGTAGATCTCACGTTGGACGCGGTCAGCCAGCCCATGCAGGAACATGTCCCACTGCGCCTCCTCGTTCCATCGGCACTCCGCCGCCAGGGTGCGAAACTCTATAGAAAAGTCTGAGACGGATCTCTCCCCCTGTCTGAGATCCGTCAATCGCCGCGCGGCCTCCCTCCCAGTGGCCGCGCGGTCAAACACCCGCTTCATCTCGGCGGCGAGCGCCGAGAACGAGGCGCAACACGGATCTTGGTTCTCCCATACCGCCGTCCCCCACAATGCCGCCTTCCCCGTTAACAGGGTGAGCGCGAACGCCACCTTGCTCTCCTCACTAGAAAACGTGCGTGGTTGCAACGTGAAATGCATGGAGCATCTAGTGAGGAAAGCCCGGCAAAAGTTCGGCTCACCGCTGTACAGCTCCGGTGGGGGAAGGCGGGGCTCGGACGCCTGAGCCGCTCCGGATGGTTCAGGAAGGGTGGGCGGCATGGGTGGTGGGGTTGGCGCAGTGGGGAGTTGCCAGTGTTGCATCCGCTGGGTGAGCTCGGACACCTGCGCCACAAGAGCTCGGATCGCTGTTCCCGTATCCGCCGAGCTCTTCTCCTGGGATTCCAGCCGAGAGACGCAGGAACGTAAAACCTCCTCGGCCGTGGGTGGGGTGGAGCCTGCTGCTTCCATGAGTGGTCTGATTGTTCTGTGACGGTGAAATGAACGAGATGGAAGCAACTGCAGGTGAACACAACGATTTATTAAAGACAATGGTGAACACAAACTCCGTGGTGAATGAAGGGATCTCTCGGCTGGGTGGCGCAGGGGCTAGATGGCAGATGGTGACGTGGTGAAAACTCCCGTGACGAAATACACAATCCAACAGCGATCAACGACGAAATACACAATCCAACAGGGAGACACGACGACAACCAACGACACAGTCCAGCATCCGGTGCAACAATCAGACGGGGAAGAAGACAATGAGGTGAGTATATGTAGCTGACGGGAATGAGAGACACCTGGTGCGGGGACTGATTGGCAGCTGACGCAAACGAGCATGACGTAACCACAGGACACCAAATCACGAGACCTGAGAACACAGCCGATCCATGCACCGTGACAGGTTCATCTTGTGAAAATGTCTGGTGCTACACCCATACAAAATCTCATTGAAAGCTAATTATTTTATTTATTTATTTATTTAATTTTTTTTTTCAAATACAGCCTCAAATGTGGAACTCCACTTGTTTAGAATTTTTATTGTGTGTGCGTGTGTGTTTCATATAAAACTTAAAAAAAAAAAGTATTTTTGTGCATTTTTCATAACACCTATACATTTGCATTTTATTTTACAGTATGTGTACTTACATGTACTTATAGTGTACTTAAAGCGTATATGCCAAGTACTTTAATATGAGGGTACTGCACTGGGTAGGGTTAAATTTAGGGGTAGTTTCACCTAGTTATTACCTAGTTATTGTAATTACTCCAATAAGTACATAATATGTACATGAGGAACAGGAATGTAAAAATGCTACCCAATAAACTTAAACATAAAATTCAGCAATAATCTGCCAAGTGTCTTCTTTAAAAAGACACTGAACTTATGTCTGTGCTCCAAAGCATTCAATGTTTATGAAAGTTTCATTTTGAAATTTCACTTTCTGGTCATAACTATTCCATTAATATAATTTAGTACCATATATTAAATAAAGAAATAATAATAATAATAATAAACATTGTTGAACTTAAATATAGTACATTCATTTCACTAAAACAAAAACAAACAAACAAAATAGTAATTTTTGACCACCATACAAATAAGCACCAGATATTTGGACCTCAATTCATTAAATTAAGTCAATTCACATTTCTGTAAAGTGCTTTTCACAATACATATAGTTTCAAGCATCTTTACAGAAAATGCATGCTTGAAATGTTACAGTCAAGAGGCCTAAAGTGACTGTTTCAAGGAAAAATCAGTGATGAGGTACTGGAGAAAACCTTAAGAAGCTCTTAACTCACCAGGTGAAGCCCATCCTCTGGCAAATAATGTTCAAATGGCAGTAATATACAGCTCTCTAGTTAATACAAAATATATGGGTAGTCTGTACATGCATTATTTAGACTATGATCACAGCTTGTTATTGTAATGTTTGCAAAATAAGAATACTATTTGGCAGTTTTGAATGTCCATCCAAAGTTGGCAGCATCTGAAGTCTTCAAAGAGCAACAAAGGGAGAAAAAGCAGGAGTCTGCATCAAATCAAGCTTTCCTCCTGCTAAGAAAAACAATCAGACCTGTTTTATCTTCTGCCAGACCCCCCACACTATTTCAAATAGCTTCCTTTGTACAGGTGCTCATTATTGATAACCACATATGGAGCAACTAGAGGTTAGTGTTTTGCTGGTAAGCATCCTGCTGTAGATCCTATAGCTACATCATCTACACAACTGCTATCTCCATATATGTCACTAGTATATGAGCATTAATATATATAAATATTTATAAATGTTGATATTTGTAAAAATGTTTCTTATGGAATGGATCAAATCCAATGATCAGTATTTTTTTCCTGGTACTTCTGTTCCTTTGTTTTTGTATTCATTGCCAGCACTTTCCCCTGCTAATGGTCATATGGTAGATGAGTGAAAAAGTGACTGAAATAGATGAAGAGTTTTGGAACAGAGCTTTTGTGCACAGATGTTATTTGTAGAAGTGCACCTAGGACTTCAGTAAATAATTAATGGCATCCATTAGAAAGAGTCTGAACACAGTTCCCTGTGACCTGTGTTCCACGGAGCTGTCATTAATGAGCAGAGCTTGTTACACATTGGTGTGCTGTGGATCGTTGTCTGTTAAGATTGTTTATAGCTAGAGAAGGTCAAACTGTCACTGTGACACAGGTGATGCTAATCTCAGTGCAATAGTCTCTCTCCTACACACAAAGCTAAAAACATATTTTAAAAACATTTTTTTAAGTGCATTGTAAATGAACGATATAAGCAATGTCTTTTAGCTTATATATATGCAGACTGTCACTATTTCAATATTGTAAAGCAAGAGTGCTGGTGTTCTAAATAATATCACAGCCAACTCATGCTACATGTTTTCAGGCTCTGACTGACACTCTCACAACACCCAATTCAGTCTCACACCAAATAATGACAACATGAAACAAATCAATTAATGTAATGACTGGGCTGGTCTAAGGCAGTATGATTTCTTCCTGCACTTCACAAAGTGTTAATCTGGTGAATTTTGCAACGTCAATGACGGGTCTTAATTGACAATCGGTTGGATATGTTTGCTGCAGCATAAAGAACCTAATGTCACAAATTTCAAATGACATTTGAAATGCAGACTGCGGTGGGGATGAGCTAGAAACTGCTTTAAATGAAAAGCTTTAAAGAATGTAATAGAATGCACAATAATGCACTGAATTATTTAGGAAATTTGCAATATTAAAGATGAATTCTTGGACCATTAAACCACAAATATGTGCAAAATCTTACTCCAGCCAGGTAACCAAAAGTGGCAACCCTGCTGTAGACAACGGCATGAATTGTGAGCATAATATTTATTAAGTTTAATTACCAACAAGTTAGCACATTACATTTTAGTCACACTTTTTTTTTCTTTATTTCTTCTTCTTTTTTTTTTTTTTTTAGAAAATTCAAAACAATGTCAAAGCAGGTATCAAGAAGAACCTCTTCAAATCCTCTATAATGACATCATGGAGCTGCTGGATGTTAGACCACACATGCTGGACACTATCTGAGCCAAACAAGTTTATCTTAGTCTCATCAGACCATAGGACATGGTTCCAGTAATTCATGCTTGGACAGGTTGTCTTCAGCAAACTATTTTTCTGTTTTAATGGTGTATTTATATATATATATATATATATATATATATATATATATCAAACAAATCCAACACAATATACAAATTGAACATGGTTTATTTTTACTTCATGTAAACATTCTTAAAAGTGCATTCAATGGCTTTTGTTTGCCTTAAATGGGTTAGGACTAAACAATATCAAATACTCAATCAGTTCATTTAACAATGTGTCAAACACTGAAAAATGCCTGTATTGTAAAAGACAGTTTAGCTTTAAACAGTAACAGACATAATTTAAAGAAAAACAAATAAATAAAACATGAGCATCTGTACAATACTGGTGATGCACTAAAAAGTGGTCACAAAATTTAAACTTAAAACTGTAAAACAGTCAAGATTCAAAACTTTTTTCTTATAAGAGAAAACAATATTGTTTAGAGGGATAGTTCACACAAAAATGTGAATTCTATTATTTCCATTTATCTGCATGTTTATTACAAGTGTCATTTTTTTTAATTTTGAAAAAGCTTAAATATTACATGAATTTTCGAAATTGTTCATGCAAGAGTCTTGGAGGAATGCATAGCCACTTGGTTGCCTTCATCTCAAACCACGTTCAGAATTTCTTCACAGGAAAATTCTAAAAGAAATGGATATGACAAAAAATTAAATGAATTAAACTGAACTACAGAGTAATATGCAGGTTGGAGATCGAAAATCAATCACACAGTATTTCAAGTTCATTAAATGAACTGCTAACCCTAATACTTGCCAATTAAAACATTTGTTTATAAATTGCTTAACTTGCATTTCCAATAGTCTCCATTTACATCTGTCATTTGAGCTTGTCAGATCAACTATGTCTCTATGTCAAATAAATAAACAGATACACATTTCATAACTTACATGTTGCTTACTTCTGCATGAATTCCAATGTAAGTGCCGCCTCTTCTGTGTATTTGTAGCTCACAACCGCAACAGTGGTCCTTATCTTCTTGAACGACAGCAATCTTGAACTGCCCATCACCTTAAACACAGAAGACATTACAGAATGACCATATACATAATGACAAGCAGTTTGAACACACCTTATACACACAAGGATGATAACATCCAAAAGTAATCAATCTAGTCATTTTGGTAAGGTTACTAGCATGTTGTCTGTGACGTGGCTTCCGATGCATCAGACAGCAACCAACTTCACATTGTTGTGAAAGTCAACAGAATAAATGACTCAATAACTATTTTCTTTCTGATACTTAACACTAATGTTAAATAAAACTGTTAATAAAACAGAATACAAACCCATGATAAGAATGCAGGTGTGCTTGAGATTCACAGTACAGCAGCAATCACGTCCTGTCATTAGAAAAGAAAACGAAAGAAACACAACGGTCATTTTGACATAATGTCATGTGCATTTGTCCATTAGAGTGCGACAGATAACTCGAGGAGCTAACGTTACTGGCACGCTAACCTGAAGCGGCATTCTGGCGCGGCTACCACACGTCGGACACCTCTGTTTACACGGTCGCATCACAGAAAGCTTGCTAGTAACGTTACCGAATTAGTTTCTGTTTTGCATTTTATTTTCCGTGTGTGTGTGTGTAAAACAAGACAATAAAAGGTCTAAACTTACCTCATTTGTCAGAAAACTCCACGAGGAAGATATGTGACGATATGCAGAGAATGTTGAGTGTGACGGCTCCGACTTTCATTTGCCAAACAAGCCAGACAGCAACTAAGTTAACATTACGTAAACAATTTATGTGACATTTAACAACATATAATTTACCACGAAGAGTAAAAACGGGTTTCCCAAATTCCGAAAGCCGACATTGAACTGAAACTTTGACCGAGAAACTCTCTGCGTCTTCTCTTCACTGTTTTCGGACCTGCATAAGCCACCAAGGTTCTTGTTCCCACAATGCAAAGCGGAATTCAAAAATATGGAAAAACACCTGTAAAAACCAAGTACGGAAAATTTCCTTCAATTATTAGGGTATATTGTACTGTATTTTTACAGATTTTTTTTTTTTTACGGTGAGTGTACTGTAACTCAGTTTCAGGTTGTTACTGAACCTCTTATAGCCTAGAACATCTTTGTGGAGAGCAACAATTCTAATTCTCGAATCTTCAGAGAGCAGACAAAAACATGAACATGATGAATAGGACATGTGGCTTTGCATGGTTAAATGTCATAGTGCTGTTATCACTTAGGGTGTACTCACTTTTGTTGCCAGCTATTTTGACAATAATGGCTGTTTGTTGAGTTATTTTTAGGGTACAGTACATATACACTGCTATACAAGCTGCACATTGACTACTCCAAAATATATCCAAGTTTCATTTCTATAGTATTGTTCCTTAAGAAGATATACTAAAACGTTGCTGAAATGTGAGGGGTGTACTCACTTTTGTGAGATACTGTAGCTAACTTACTGAAAGTGTTTATAAAAAAAAGTGTCTGGTGCATACAGAGAAAAAATAGTGTGTTACTACAGGTGGTTTGTCCAGCTCATTCACCTGTGTGTAGCACACTTAGAATTGCACAAGGTTTTTGAGGTTTTCAATAGTTTTCAAGTGGTGCGTGTGGTGAGGTGGCGAGGGGGAGAGAGAGTGTCCTGGTTTCATGAGGTAGGGTTGTGGATGAGGTTTCAGAGGGGGGTCAAGTGATTGGAATTGAGGACTCTCACAGCCTGGGGGGAAAAGCTGTTGAGCAGTCGTGCAGAGCCTTCACGATACTGGTAGCTTTACTGGAGCATCGTGCAAGGAAAATGTCCAGAATGGAGGGGAGAGGGGCACTGATGATCTTTGCAGCTGTGTTTAGTGTCCACTGTAGGGTCTTGCGGTCAGCAGCACTGCAGTTCCCGTACCAGACAGTGATGCAGCTGGTCAGCACACTCTCAATGGTGCCCCTGTAGAATGTGGTGAGGATGGTTTGAGGGAGACTTGCCCTTTTAAGTCGGCGCAGGAAGTGGCACCGCTGTTGCGACTTCTTGGAGAGTGATGTAGTGTTGGTGGTGCAGGTGAGGTCTTCTGTAATAAATGCTGCTGTGCACTTTAGACTCAATTGCAAATGCAAATATTGATTAACTGATAAGCCATTCACTGATATTCAGTTTTATATCAGTCATATATATATATATATATATATTAATTTTTTTTTCTTAATTTTTCAGCATTTGACAACTACTAGGCATTGTGTGATGAAAATGTTAACTCTAGTGATAAACTGCTTAAAATATTTCATTTGTAAGTCACTTCCGCTAAGCAAATAACTGTAACTGTATCTGTGAGACTGAACTGAAGGTTATGTCAGTATTACTCATGGTCATGCATTACATTACAATATAACACAAGAAGACAATTTACCTTTATTTGGGGACATTTTTTACAACTGTTTATTTTATTTTATTTTATTTTATAGGTACAGTGCTCATTAATCAATAGCAAAATATGTCAATAAGCCAGAGTTATCCCCAGTGGCAAATTTTTATCTGTTGCCCCTGTTGTAATTCAAACAGAGATCGCAGGTGTCACACCCCTGAACTCCTTGTATTGGTTTTTCCCTCTTGTGTCCATATATGGTTTTCCTGTTCCTGTATCTTTGACCTTTATTTTCGTGCTGCGTTCATTCCTTGCACATTACGTGACAGAAGACCGGACCAATAAAAAAAAGTTAGCGGCGTGTTTACCCCGCATTTTGTTTTTCATTTTGACCAGTATTTTATTTTATTTTATTTTTTTTTCTTTCATGAATGATCCTGCTGTCCTCATCCTCCTGCTGGAGCAGGGGGATCGTTCTCTCAAGGACCACACAGAGGATTTCGTGTTTCTGGCCAACTACACGCACTACCCAGACAACTGCTTCTGCTCCTTCTATTTTGCTGGACTTAGCACCACCACACGAGCGCTGTCGTCTGGGGATGGTCCTCGAGAGAGCCTCACCGCCTTCATCGAGTGGGTGCTGGTGTCCTGCAAATCACATCTGACTGTGGACATCGTGGAAGATGACACCAGCCCCACTCCGGACCCAAAGCCCAGCCCACCATCACCCTGCTGCATCAGCATCAGCCCACCACAGATGGAGAGCCAAAGCCCACGACGACACGTGAGCCATCGCAAAAGCGAACAACAGAGCCGAGGATCGCCCCGGAGCTAGAGCCCAACACATCTGATCAGGTACCTGAGGCGATAATGAAGCCCGCCGCGGAGGAGATCACAGTGGGGCGTAAGGGACGTGGAAGGAAGCCCTGCCCACTGCACAGCCACTGGGGGTGAACAAACACTGGACCCTGGAGATTTAATTGACTTTGTTTGTGAGTTACCAATCCTTCTTCCGTCATCATCTGAACTATTGAACTGGGAAGAAATCCCAACTTCCCTCTCCTGCCGCCTCTTATTGACCTGTTCCCTGCCTCAATGCCCATTCTGCTGGATTCTGTCAGCCCTTCTGCTCACCCTCAGCCCACCATCTGTGGCGTGGGCTCGCCACTGGTCTGCTCATCTCCAGCTCCATTGGCGTCGAGTCTGGAGGGATCCCTCGACTCCACCTTCAGCCTCCAAGGCCCAAACTCTGCCTCAGTCCTGCGACCCAGCGACTCCACCATGGCTTCCAGCTCCCTCATCTCCACCGGAGCCCGTCAGTCCACCAGCTCCACCGGACTCTTCCTGCCCTCGTTATGTCATTATGAGTTAAGATTGTATTGCCTGTGTCTTAAGTTCATTGTAATCACCCGAACTTTATAAGTTGGTTTCAGTTTAGTGTTTGTCGTCCGGTCTTGTCAATGTGAACATGAATGTTTACCTTCCTGTTGTGGATATACCTGTGAATTATATTAAAGACTTTATCTTTGATCTTTATCTTCGTGCTGCGTTCATTCCTCGCACACTACGTGACCACAGGATGATATGCCAAAAATTTTATTTTTAGAAGTCAGTTTTGGTGTGCTCC
Source organism: Cirrhinus mrigala (assembly GCA_036247105.1). Lineage (NCBI taxonomy): Eukaryota > Metazoa > Chordata > Actinopteri > Cypriniformes > Cyprinidae > Cirrhinus > Cirrhinus mrigala. Next base: position 1,881,250 of record CM070026.1, read on the forward strand.
CGGTTATTGAAACTGGTTATGAAACTGTACTGAGTTTTGCAACATTGTTTATGGTGTCACAGCACTGTGTGGTGGTGTGGCTGAAATTGCAGTGCTGGTTTTGTTAAAAGCATCCCGTTCTGAGTGGCTCTGTGGTAGTGTTTGTCTGGTAGTATCCAGCTCTATTCTGGCAGACAATGGTTCAAAAAACTCACATAATAACAGCATTGGGTTGCCATGGGTTACAGCCTCCAATTTTGTGTGAGGGCAATTATTGCATTCTGAAATTCTTAAAGTGCTTCTCCTTCTCTCTGTTAAAAATCTGTTTTTCTCATTGTCATCATGTAGATTATCTGAAACAAATGCTGTGTTGAAGTGTTTTGATGCTACTAGAAATAGGGCTGTAAAAAAACAAATGAGATTCTTTTTCCCAACGCAACCTTTAACTATTCAGTAAATAATCCTCTAGTATAAATGAATTCAGTTCATAAAAGCATTAAGCTAATGTCAAAGTCCTGTTTTTAGTTTAATGCACAACTGCTGTTTTGAGATATCTACCGATAAGCTGTGCTGCTCTTCTTACTGTTGTGGCATAAATGTAAACGGCTGTGTTATTCTAATTTATTGTGGTCTAAATGAGTGCCTGAGAGCTCTTCGGCAGTGAGTCTCCTCTCAATGTGTGGAGGATATTGGATGTCTCTGTTAATGCATATGCTCAGCCTTAGTAATGTCAAGACCGTCTTTTTTTCTAGCACCAATGAAGTAGGTGGACAACAGACTTTTAAATGATTTTAACTGGCACAGATTGCCAGTTAATCTGTGCTGCATCAGATTAACTGGTGTTGTGTTTGCTCAGACAGAGAGATGTAGACTACAGCTTTACCATACAAAAACCAACTGTAGCTTATATAGACGTACCTAATGACTGACTCATTTTAGTACTTTTATTAATTCCAAAACAAACAAAAAGCAAACAAAAACCACCCATATCAAGAGAAACTACACTCTAAAAAATAATTAGTTGAGTCGACTTAAAATAATTTGTTACCTGGCTGCCTTTAAACTTTTTAGTTTTGTCAACTCAAAGCTTTTTTGTTAGAAGAATTTGTTAAGTTGTACTAAGTGACAACTTGTATATGATTCAACTTAAATTTTTAAGGCAGCTGGGTAACAAGCCCAGCTTTTAAGTTTAACATACCAAAATTTTAGTTTAGTCAACTCAAATATTTAAGTTGTCACTTAATAAAACCTAATATTTCAAGTTGACTAAACTTATTTGAGTTGACTGAGCTTAAAATTGTAAGGCAGCAGGGTAACAAATTATTTTAAGTTGACTAAACAATTTTTTTTATTTTTTTTTTTTATTTTTTTAATTTACAGTGTAAGTCCCAATAAACAGGATCACGGTGAGTTGGTTGTTCAGTTCACAAATTGATAGATGTTAAATAGACCAACTAAGTTAAAATATCGCATATTACTCTAAAAGAGGTTCTTTCCCTATGGATATTACTTTGATATTTTAATATACAGTAATCCCATTTTATTATGATCAATGGGTCCATGAACAAATGTTTACTAGTAGCAATAATTGTGTGAGAGAGGAGAGGAGGATGTTTACGTATTGTGAGCGTGTTTGTCTGGAGGAGAGGGAATTTGCATACAAGAGTTCTCATTAAAAATCCTGCAGCGTTTCTGTGGTCCTTCCTATAGATGACACAAGAGCATACCGCTTAAAGGATGAGCACGGGAGAAGGGAGCGAGTGGTGGGAGAAAGGGAGTTAATTTAAGAGAGAGGCTAGAATCACACATTTAATCCTCTTTACACTCAGTCATTAAGCAAATGTAGTTTTAAAACCAATTTACAGGCAGCTACATCAATCAGTGCGATGATACACTCAGCTTTGATCATGTCAGAGGTGAGAATGGTGGCTGGAGAAATAAGGAGTGAAGGGGAAAGACGGATGTGTGGAAAAATAGTGAGAAAAATGGAGACAGAAAAAGAGAATAATGACAAAGAGGATAGATCTGGACAGATACAGACACACAGTGAAATACTACAGGACAGTGAAGAGATGAATCAGATTTTGAGGAAAAGAGGAGAGAGAGTTGAAGATTCATTATGAAGCTGTAGAAATATCTGATTGATTAAGAGAGAAAAAACTTTGAGTTCTAGTGCTGTACATGGGGCAATGAAACAATGAATTAAATAGAAAAATAATATGAAGAAGAAGTAAAACATTATTACTAAATACAATAAACAGCTCAATGTATTGAGTTGTTATAATAAAAGTTAAATGCCATTAAAGTTTAAATAACTGGCAGGTTTTTTTTTTTTTTTTTTGAGTCATGAACTGATTCAACCACAAGGGGGCATAAAGGTTGTTGGTGGGATGATGAGCCACGCCTCAGAAGCGTAACTTATCTGTCTTGTCTCAATTACTCCTGATTATTGGATTATTTATGTATGTGAAGTGAATTAATCCTTTCAGAGTACACTATTTTCATGTAAAAACAAGTGTGTGTTTACAAGTTTTGTCTTGAACAAATCATTTGTTGCGGGAAAAAAAAAAGTCTTTTTTCTGTCTTAAGTGTGACATTTCTTCACAACTGAATGGGCCGAGATCATTAAGAATTACATTGTTATGTGTTTTTTAAGATTAATTTTATGCAATTAACTAACCAGTCATTGCAGTCACCATGTTCTACCAGCTAATTAGGTGCCAAGACCAATATATCTATAGCCAAGAAATAAAAAAGGGTCTGCAATCCATTAAATAAATAATTGAATTCAAATTGAATTGAATTCTTAAGAGTGCAGACCCCTTTTTCTGTGCATGAATAACTAGCGAAACAGCTCCAAAAGTGTTGTTTATGCATGTTTTGGTATAATTTGTTCCAAAAACTGTAAATTGTAACGCTTTGCTTCATCCTAAACACTTATTGTCCTTGAGTGAACTAAAATAATACTCCAGAAAATGTCAATATCTGTGAATAAAAAGGAAGACTACAGAGTAAAAAATATTTTATTCCATCATTTATTTCACGTGCAAATACAAACAGGATTATTCTTGTAATTGTCACAGAGAAACAGTGATGTGGTTTTTACTGAAGGTAAATTCAATATTGGGAAATAAAATATTTATTTTTAATTTTATGGTGAAGTTATATTATTAAAATTACTTTAATGTCAAGAGAATGTATTATATTTTTCATATTAATATTAATAAAGACATTGATGGACCAAAGAAACACCACTAACCTGTGTCTTGTCATTGTTTATCCTAATTATTCAGGGCATTTAATTTGCCATTACATTCCATGCCTTAAGACTTAATGTGTACTGTAATGTTCATTCAAAGAGTATTGATAGGTCTTCTGGCTTATGGCATCTGCAACTGAATCATCCATCTCAGCCATAGTGTGATATAGTGTAGTTTCCATGACAGAGTTCAAGATAAATCTTTTCATCACTACTGGAGCTGCCAGTTTGCTAAGTTTCAAAATGATTGTTAAACAGCAAGCACAAACTATGGAAAAGAGACAGCCTTTCTGGTATTCTTAGTGTCCAAATTTAGTCACTTGTTTTTATTTACTCCTCACCCGGACTATATTAGTGGACTGATCTCGGGAATACTGAGTGAGGGTGTAGGGGGCAATTTTGAACATAGCTCTAGTAAGTTACAGGCAGAAAGAGTTTGATCAAGGTTGGAGCTAAACTCTGCAGAAAAGTGGATCTTGAGGGCCAGAGTTACCCAGCCCTGCCTTAAAACTTCAAAGGCAAGCATGAGGATTTGAGTGTCCCAGATGAATTATAGTGCCTAAGGCTGGTGTAGTCAACCCTGCTCCTACAGAGCTGCCATCCTGTAGGGTTCAGCTCCAACCCCAATCAAACACCCCAGGAGAAGGGTTCAGAAAGATAAGATGGGGCTAAACTATGTATAGCATGATATATTCTGGACCTCAGAGTTTTAAAGAAAATACCTGAAGAAAAACAAATTCAGAATGTTGACACAAATCCCTGCTCCGTTCTGTACAAAGAGGAGACTGGTTCACCTCAACAGATCTAAAAGATGTTTTTTTTTTTTTTCCATATTCAGATCCATTACCAGCACAGGCAATTTCTAAGGTTTGCGTTTGAGGGCAAGAAATGTGAGCTCAAGGTTATACCATGGGGTCTTTCACTAGCACCCTGGATTTTCAGATGTTTCAGGTCAAATAAATACTGGGGTGGACCTTTTGTCGAAAGGAAATCCTTTCCCAGGGGAATGGAGGCTCCACCCAGAGCTGGTTCAGGAGATATGGCACAAATATGGTCAGGCAAGAGCGGATCTGGTTGCCTCGAAGGACACATTGTCAATAAAGTTCTTCTCAATAAAGGGGATGGATACACCACTAGGGATGGATGCCTTAGCACATCCCAGGCCAAACACCCTGTTCTTATCCCACCGATAAACTTCATCCACCCCACACTATCCAGAATTAGAATTATTGCATCATCTAAGACCGGTTATCAGACCTATGGGATCTGTGCCTGGTCCTGGAAGCACTCAGGGAAGCCCTATTTAAACCCTTGGAGCATGCATCTTTACTGCTTCCCCTGACTTCTATGAAGCAGGTTGGAGAGTTAAGCCGGGCTCACACTGTGCAATTTTGGCCACGATTTGAAAAATTTTGAAAATCCTACAGGATTTCTATAATCCTAGGCTAAAAGCTGTAGTCTTTGATAGCTGGTTTAACATATTCACTGACAGCCAATCAATGGCCGTTGCAACGAAATTCTGGCAGTGTCAGAAGATTTGGTGCACAGCTCTGCAGTGTGACTTCTCCTACAACGAACATCATACTGTCTCCATTTTTCAAGACACATCATGATCAGAATTAATGCTAGAGATTTCATCTAACCGCTTAAACTGCGGTGCTCCCATACACCATGCACACAAATCATATGATATGCTGCCTTTGCTACGATAAACACTGGTTGTGCCACTGGGTATGAAAATACACTGGTATTGCCGCCATTCATAAACTTAATGATAGGCAACATTTCAGTGCCACGTGTAATGCAGCTCGCAGTCACTGAACGCGTATAGGTTGATAACGCAAAACTCCGGACAGGTTTTCTTGCGCGCACCCGCTTTTAACGCGTCTTGACTGTCGTACAGTCTGACATTAATAACAATGAGATTCCACAGTGTGACATGGTCATCATGTTCGTACAGTCTGGCAAGCAACAATTGTAAAGGACTATTAAAAATCGCACAGTGTGAAACCTGTTTTCATTCTACAAGAGGAATGGCTGCTTCTTGGGCATTATTCAAAGGCATCTCTATGGAAGATGTGTGCGGCAGCTGACTAGGCTTCTCCACATACATTTATGAGATTTTATAAACTTATAAACATTATAAAATCTGCCTTGGTACGGACAGTGCTGAAAAAAAAAAAAAAAAAAAAAAAAAGAGTAGAAGGAAGAGAAGCCTGCTAAGTTCAGTGAGTTTAAGGTATGTTATGTCTGAATATTGAATATGTTTTATATATCCTATAGTGAGATTTTGAGTGAGTTGACTGAAAGAGAACATCTGGTTATTGTTATAAACTAGTTTCTCTGAGAGAGATCAGTGAGACGTCTCACCAGAGGACCTATTATTCATTCGTTTGGAAGAACTGTAAAGTATGTCATACTGGGCCAGCACTGCTGTTTATATAGGAAAGGTTGGGGCTTCCCAGGAACACAGCTCTCTGGCTCATGGCCCATCTTTTTCCAGGACTTGATGGACAATGATTTTGTAACAAACTCTCAGGGTCGTTCGGATCCATTTGCAGGCTTTAATCGGTGTGTCAAACAGGCAGAGGGTACAAGAACCAGCAAGCAGGTATAATACAGATAATCCAGTAGAGTAGTCGATAACAAACGTCAATGGGGCAGGCAGCGGGAATCAAACACGAGAAAGGCAGTCCGGAATCAAAACACAAGTAAACAATAACACTGGGGAATGCTCGGAAATATCACCTAGGGCAGATATGACTTCGCGATGGTTTGCAGAAAGTTCGCGCCTTATAAAGGCGAGTAATCACAGGGAAAATGAGAAACACCTGAGGCGGAACTAGCCGAGGTACGTGGGCATAAAGAGTCCGGGGGGGGGGCCTAGAACGCGGGCGAAGGTTCCCGCTGCGGCTGTGCGGAGAGGGCCACAGAGGCGCTGTTTGTGACAGAGCCCCTCCCCTGCGAGCGGCTCCTGAAGCGAGCTGCTCCTTGACGCCGAGGTCTACCACGGGGGCGAGGGGCCGGTTTCTCCGGGTGATCCTGATGAAAGTTAGTGATGAGTTGTGGATCCAGTATGTCTTTAGCACTGACCCATGATCTTTCCTCGGGACTGTACCCCTCCCAGTCGACAAGATACTGCAGCAATCCACCTCGGCGTCGGGAGTCCAATATCTGGTTCACCTGATAGATGTCCTCATCATCAGGTACAAGGGGAGGGGTCTCTGCTGGAGCAGCCTCGTCCTGGTCCCCCTCTCCTCCTGGGTCCGCAGCGGGCTTAAACAAGGAAACATGAAAGGTGGGTGAGATACGATAATGGGACGGTAACTGTAAACGAAAAGCAACTGGTGAAATCTGTTTTATGATTTTGAAGGGACCCACGTACCTCGGATTTAATTTCTTGCAAGGGAGGCGAAGCCGAAGATCTTTCGATGAGAGCCAGACCCACTGGCCAACTTGATATTGAGGGCCATCTCTCCGAAGACTGTTTGCCTGGCGTGTTACTCGCTGGATGGCTCGCCGAAGGCTGGCATGGGTAGCATCCCAGGTGGCTTCGCTCCTCCGGAGCCAGGAGTCAACAGTCGGGAGGTTGGTTGTTTCTCCGGACCATGGGAACAGAGGGGGCTGAAAACCCAGTATGCATTGAAACGGGGTTAGCTGAGTGGAGGGTTTTTTCAGAGAGTTCTGGGCATACTCCGCCCAAACGATATAGTCACTCCAGTCGGATTGCTTCAGGTAGCAATAGGCACGGAGAAATTTGGTCAATTCTTGATTTAATCGTTCCACTTGTCCGTTGGATTGAGGGTGGTTGAGTTGGGAGCAGAAAGCCCTCCACACACGGGAGGTGAACTGCGGTCCACGGTCGGACACTATATCCTCGGGCAATCCGTAGAAACGGAACACCTGGTGGAGTAGAATCTAAGCGGTCTCACAGGCGGTGGGTAATTTGGGGAGTGGGATAAATTGGCAGGCCTGCGAGAATCTGTCAATGATGGTAAAAACGGTGGTATTGTGGTTGGATGGGGGCAAATCAGTAACAAAGTCTACTGCCAAGTGGGACCAAGGCCTCTCTGGAATGGGCAGGGGTTGTAAAAGACCTGCTGGGCGTTGGTGCTGGGACTTGATTTGGTTGCAAACCACACAATCTTTGACAAAGGAGGTTATTTGTTGATTCATGGATGGCCACCAGAATTTATTGCCCACGAGTTCTTGGGTTGCTAGGATGCCAGGATGACCTGCGCTGGAGTCTTCATGAATCAAGGAGAGGAGACGTTGACGGAGCAGAGCCGGGACGTAAGTTCGTTCTGGTGGACACTCGGGTGGAGCTGGTTCAAGCTGTTGTGCCTCTGTTACTTCGGCCATGACATCCCATTGAACGGGAGAGACTATCAGTGTGGGAGGAATGATTGAGGATGGTGGCGTGTCAAGTTGGGAGTGGTCATATTGTCTGGAGAGTCCGTCCGCTTTGCCATTTCTCGACCCAGGTCGATAGGTGACTTGGAAATGAAATCGTGAAAAAAACAGGGACCATCGTGCTTGGCGGGCATTGAGGCGTCGGGCAGTTCTCAGATATTCCAAGTTCTTGTGATCTGTCAAAATAACGAACGGGACGGTGGCGCCCTCTAACCAATGCCTCCACTCCTCCAAGGCTGCTTTCATGGCAAGGAGTTCTCTGTCCCCCACATCATAGTTACATTCAGCTGGGTTAAGTTTTTGGGAATAATAGGCGCATGGATACAGTTTTGCTGGATTCCCATGGCGTTGAGAGAGAATAGCTCCAAGACCTGTGTTAGAGGCATCCACCTCCACTATGAACTGCTTACTGGGGTCAGGGTGCCTCAGAATGGGGGCTGACGTGAAGCGAGTCTTGAGTTCCTGGAAAGCCTGTTCGCTGGCTGGTGTCCAGACCAGTTTGGTAGTGCCTTTGCAGGTCAAGGAAGTTAGGGGGGCGGCCACCTGGCTGAAGCTGTAGATGAATCTCCTATAAAAGTTGGCGAAGCCTAGAAAACGCTGTAGCTCTTTGAGTGTCTGGGGACGGGGCCATTGCAGAACTGCGGAGACCTTGTTGTCGTCCATGGTTACGCCCTCGGCGCTAATGATATAGCCCAGGAAGGAGATGGTAGAGAGGTGAAACTCACATTTGGAGAGCTTTGCGTAGAGCTGATGCTGAATTAACCTTTGGAGAACTGCTCATACATGATTGATGTGGTCCTGCTGGTTCTCCGAGTACACCAGGATGTCGTCTATATACACGATGACACGAGATTCGGGCTGCGCGGAGCTGTTCCAGCGCCGATGGTACCAACGGGAGGGGATAGTGAAACTTAATTGTGATTTCATTAAGAGCTCGATAGTCAATACACGGCCTGAGGGATCCGTCCTTCTTCTTAACGAAGAAGAAGCCGGCCGAAGCCGGCGAGGTGGAAGGCCGGATAAACCCCTTGGAAAGCTCCTCCTCAATGTACTGCTGCATGCATTGGGTTTCTGGTTGGGATAGTGGGTAGACGCGACCTCTAGGGGGCGTAGCACCTGGCAGGAGATTAATAGCACAGTCCGTTTCGCGTGAGGAGGCAGCTGGGTGGCCTTGATCTTGCTGAAGGCCGGATGTAAATCCTGATAAGGCTTAGGGAGTTCTGCCAGGATCGTGGGTTCCGGTCTCGAGTCTGAACTGGTAGTGGAAGTTCTCAGGGGATGGATCAAACAGTCCTGTTGACAGGTGGTAGACCAGTGAGTAATCTCTTGCTCTCTCCAGGATATTCGTGGATCGTGAAAGGTCAACCAGGGATGACCCAAGATGACAGGGTGGTTGGGTGACTGGGTGACGTGGAGACGTATAACTTCGGTGTGCATGGAACTGGTGATTAACGTGATGTCTTCAGTGGTGAAGCGAATTCTTCCTGCCCCTAGTGGTCGTCCATCGAGGGCTGCTACGGCCATGGGTGGGTCACATGGAAGGAGAGGGATATCATGGCGATTAGCAAATTCTTGATCGATAAAATTACCCGCAGCTCCTGAGTCAACAAATGCTTTAGTCTTTATATTACGGCCATGGATCACAATGCAAACATCTAGTAACAGCGAAGGGCTCAGAGGAATGAGGCTTACCCGAGAACTGGAGGGTCTAGGAGGTCGTGAAGGGCATTGTGAGCGGAAATGTCCAGGTTGACCGCAGTATAAACAGAGACGGTTCTTCATTCTCCGGTCGCGCTCTTCATCCGTAAGTCGAGTATAGCCGATCTGCATGGGCTCCTCAGTGGCAGGGCTAGGTTGTGGAAACAAATTGGCTGTGAAACGGCGCCCTCTACAGGAGCGGAGTAGATTGTCCATTCTGATAGCCATTTCCATAAACTCCTCTAAATCCTTCTCCTCGTCCCAGCACGTGAGTTCGGCCTGGAAATCCATCCTCAAGCCGCGCCGAAACATGGCCTTGAGGGGCTTCCCCTCCCAGCCAGCCTGAGCTGCTAGCGTGCGGAATGTGAGGGCATAATCCGCAGCGGTAGAGGACCCCTGACGAAGGGTTAACAGCTCCTCCTCTGCCTCCTTACCATCCTCTCCATGATCAAACACTTCCTTGAACTTCCTCAGAAAATGTCGATATGTGGGAAAAGTCATCTGCTGCCCCTCCCACAATGCTGTTGCCCATTTTAAAGCTTTGCCGGTCAGAAGTGAGCAAACCAATGAAACTTTACTGTCATCTGGAAGTTTTGTGGCTGAGAATTAATATAAATGGCACACTGTATAAGGAAGCCCTTGCACTTGCCTGCTGAGCCATCATACTTCTCTGGGAGTGATAGACGAGCCGAGCTTGAGGTTGCCGTGGCAACAGCGGGTGCGGGAGGGGACGGTGGAGCGGTGGCCGCCGTGGGAGGATTCGCAGGAGTCGTGAGACGATTGACAGCCTGGGTGAGTGCCTGTACTGACCGTACAAGATCCTCCGTTGTAGTAGTGATGTTGTCCAATTGCTGATGGTAAGTGAGGAGCACATTGGCCTGACGAGACACCTCGGTGACGACGCGGTGTAAAGCCGCTGGATCCTGGCTTGGCGAAGTCATCTGTAACAAACTCTCAGGGTCGTTCGGATCCATTTGCAGGCTTTAATCGGTGTGTCAAACAGGCAGAGGGTACAAGAACCAGCAAGCAGGTATAATACAGATAATCCAGTAGAGTAGTCGATAACAAGCAGACGTCAATGGGGCAGGCAGCAGGAATCAAACACGAGAAAGGCAGTCCGGAATCAAAACACAAGTAAACAATAACACTGGGGAACGCTCGGAAATATCACCTAGGGCAGATATGACTTCGCGATGGTTTGCAGAAAGTTCGCGCCTTATAAAGGCGAGTAATCACAGGGAAAATGAGAAACACCTGAGGCAGAACTAGCCGAGGTACGTGGGCATAAAGAGTCCGGGGGGGGTGCTAGAACGCGGGTGAAGGTTCCCGCTGCGGCTGTGCGGAGAGGGCCACAGAGGCGCTGTTTGTGACAGATTTAATCTGTATGTTTTGGAGTATTTCGAATATTTCAGACCAAAATTGCACAAAGTTGGGTAAAGTGGTTGTTAAAAGCCTACTGATTGGTAAATTCCCTTTTTGTTCTGCAGAGAACTTCATATTCTTAGGTTACATTTTCCAGGTGTGTTTGATCTGGCATGGAGCTAAACTCTGTAGAACAGTGGCCCTCCTTGACCAGATTTGCCCACCAGTCCTATAGGCTCAAAACCTACAGTGCGCTTCTATTACCGGACGATGAGGTCATGTCAATGTAATACTGTAACATTTGCGTTATCCCCTGGTTAGGTTTCTTCCTGTATTCCTGGAGAAAAGGGTGCGCACAGATCCATGCACACACTTTCTACATTGTTAAGATAAAAGTAGGTTCTTTCTGTTTACAGTACTCATACATCTGGCTTTTCCTCTTTCGCTCACAGCTTGGTGGTCAAGAAAGAAAAGTCATTTTACAAAAAAATTAAAAGCAGACTCTAATTTTGTACCAATATTGGCTGAGCTCAGCTGGCCATGTGTGTGCGTGTGTATGCATAATATTCTCAGAATCCATAAGCAACTCGCTCCGATAAGAGCGCTTTCAGTTTGAAATATTTAGACAGTGATAAAATATTTAAATAGTGTGGCGTGATAGGGATTCGTATTCTCAGTTGAGTTGGACCTGTCCCTGCTTGTGTGCCTGTGTTGGGGAATTTCAGCATTTAAATATTAATTATGACTCAGACCAAAAGTATGATCTTAGACATGTTGTGTAGTTAATTGCTGCAAGTGTAACTGGTACTAAATAAAGCTCTTGTTCTGGTCTTCAACAGAAACATAAAGATTAGACAGGTTAAACATTATGCACCACAATAAAAGCTATGCTCTTATATTATTTCCATTTTCATAGCTTAGACACTGTTTTGTTTTTAGAAAATATAGTTTTATTTTTCAGAGTCATCACAAACTGAATATTTGTAGCTACAGTATGTATACATATCAAAACCAGAGGATTATATACAAAAATTATTACAAATACTGGCTTGCTACTAGGAATGAACAGTGTGAAATGAAACAATATATTCCACGGTGATGAACCCTGATGCCGGTCCAGATGTCCAAATTGTCCTTTGCAGCTGGTGTTTCCATTGTGAGGGGCTTTTGACGTCACTTTGCTAACTGGCAGGGATTCTTTTGTTGCTATGGTGAGATTCTGTAACCCCAGTCACAGTGGGTGTTGGTAAGACAGGACCTTAATGAGGCACGCAAGCAAACAAAGGTTCTTCTCTCCAAGAGACACAGCTAATTATCTCTATTATTGTAGTTATGACAGAGACAACGTCAAAGGGTAACATTAAAGGAATGTTAATCAAAATATTTTTTTTTCGTGTCCATTATTCTATCATTCATAATAATTTCTTGCTGACACATTTGAATGTAAATTTTCTCGATGATACATGGTATTCGATAACAAATTTGCCACTTTTTTCATCTAGAATGTGACCGTGTGGCTGTGTATTTGTAATTAGGGCTGTAAAATTGATTAAGCATGATTAATTGCTTCCAAAATAAAAGTGTGTGTTTACATATGTGTGTGTGTGCTGTGTATATTTCTATATGTATATAAACACACACATGGATATATTTAAGAAATGTGTATTACACATATTTCTTATTTATCCTGAAGAATCCTAATGCTACACATTTTACATCACGTCAAATTAATTTGTATAGCACTTTTCACAATACACCCTGTTTGAAAGAAGCTTTACAAAAAAGATGTGTAAATGTTTTTACAACTTACAAAATCTTATAACTTTAGAATCTGTTATTACAATTGTTTTTAGCTGAGTGTTTGTGCAGAATATTACATGTGAACACATAACACCACAGTATCATGTTATGATGCGCTGACATCAAGTAATAACAATGTGTGAACATTTGTGGCTGCATCCTGGAGAATATAACCAAACAAGAACTGTAATATGGAGTATTCTTTGATTTCCATGGAAACAGGATGGAGTGAATTGTCAGTCACACCCTGACTGGTCATATTACACCAGATGGATCTTTACTGACTGGGAACAGAATTTGGCAGCACTTCCCAATGGTACTCCTAGAGTTTCCCGGATGAACACACACAAATGCTGCTCACTGTTCTCACCAGGCATTTTCACATGGACGGTAGGGCCTGGGCTCTGTTACTGTCAGCAAACGCGAACATGCAAGGAATTTAAGGCTGATAACGTAAGGTTAGAGTAACATTTGGTTGGGGCTTGGCATAATTATAGTTTAGTCTTTCCCTCAGAGAGTTCACGACTGTTTCTTTGCAGTACTTTACCGTAGATTACCAGATTTGCAGAAAAATGTGGTTCTATTTTTGCAGTTTAAATTATAATAGACCATGAGACCTAAACGACAAAGAAAATTCTCATTATTTACCCTGATGTCATTGCAAACCTGTCATTGCAAACCTCTATTTTTTCAAAGAATCACAAAATGATAAAGTCTGAGAAATCTTCACACAGTTCTTTTTATTTAAAAAAGGAAGAAATAGATTAAAATATTATAAAAATGGTCCAAATTCCAAAACTTATGATCAGTAAATATGACAATTTTACTTTCTCTGTTCATCACATAAAGCTGTTTTAGAAGAATATCGCAATTGGAATAGTTTGCAATATAGCAAATGAGTACTTCATATTATTACTTTTACTATATTTTTTCTTTTCTGAAATTTACAATGTATCTACAAACTGTTGTTGTCTGAAAAAGAGCAGTGTGAAAATTTCACAGAGGAAAGTAACAGCATACGGACTGTGAGGAATGTGATGATGAGTAAATGATGACAGAATTATAATTTTGGGTGAGCTATGCCATTAATATGAGTCTGTTATAATTGACCTAGTTACACAAAACAGGACAACATTATATGGAAAGGCTGTGTTTATTCTGAGAAACAGATAAATTATACATAGATAAGTTATCTTCAAAAATATCAGTGTGTGCATGTTTTAAACAATAAATTATTTAAAGTAAAATAACTAGCAGTGCTGGTACAACACACATACTGTACTCACACAGACAATAGATCCTGTCTGAATGTTAACGAAAACACTACAAACACATTTGAACAAGTTTCACTAACCTGTTAGTTACCGAATTGTACCCATTTGTTTATTTACCATTACGACTCACTTTTGTACTTCAAATTCATGGTGAAACATCATTCTGTGGTTTCACTTCGATGGCCCCTTTAACACATTCTGCTGACTTTAAGTAACGGTGTACCTACATATCTACTAACGCTCAGAGTGTTAGTGTAGAGTATTATTAAAGTGGTAGGATTAGGGTTAGAATAAGTTGACGTGCTTGCAAAGTTACGTTTAGTCAGTCGAAGGTCTGTTGTGCGACCATCACAGTACAGAGTCAGCAGATGTTAAGCAGACAGTCTACTGACACTCTAATGAGAATTAGTTGGCATGTAGGTGCAACGTTACTTATTGGCATCATGTTCAAAGGGAACCATCAAAATACAGTGTTACCCATTCTGCAGCATAAAAAGCAGCATAACTGAGCTTTCAGTTCAAGGCCTTAATTTTCAAAAACAGCAAGAACTGTCTTCTGTATTGCAGGCGGACTGTGAACGCCAAAAGCCATTGGAATGATATTTGCCACCAGCTCAGTTTTAAAATCTAGTCTCTGAGGTGCCTCTCTTCAGACTGCTGCTCATAAACTCATCATGCTCAAAGCTCAAGTTATTGTGAGACCTAGAGATCATGAGAAGTTTCTCCTTTTTAGTGTAGTCCTTCTTCACGGCCACTGGGGGCACTATTAGCCGGTCCATAGGGTCCTCTTTGTTCTCCAGTTTAGTGTATCCTTTACTATTACTGCGGTCCAATCTGGGCCAGCTAGGGTGTTTCCTCTGTTCAGGCTGGACAGTCAGCATTGTGGGCCCTCTCTCTAAATCTAGAGATTTGGAATGGGCTGACAACATGTGGAGAGAGTTGTTGGAGCCGAAGTCTTTACGCGCTGCTCCAGGTGACAGGAATCTACCGCTGGTGGATCCAGGAGACAGTGAGGAATGGGACGATGTGGAGCTTGGGGATTCAGTGGCTGAGTTGCTCCGGAGCAGGTGGGCGCCCGGAGGCTTGAAAGCTTTGGCGACGTCGGGAACAGGGACTGTTAACGACTCCATTGACGAAGGTCTGGAGTGGACCCTGTTCTGCTCTAAGTCCTCCGTGATGCTATCGATGTCAGGCTCGTCGATGACGCAGTTGTTGAGTTTAATGACGGGCAGCGTGAAGGCGCTGATGGAAGAGGAAACGATGGAGCGCGTTTGGCATTTCTTGAGCGCGCCACGCTTGTCCTCCCACCGATGACTGCCCTCATCCTGGAACCCAAAGATACATTCAGAACGGCCCTTGTAGGCAGGCGACAACAGGCCTAATCCACCTCTGGCCTCACTCATTAGACCCTCGTCATCCTCACCCGAGCTGGTCCTGTGGGAGAATCGGACATCCCCATCGAGACCAGAAAAGGACATTAGCGTATTTGCTGCGAGCCGTGAGGCAAACTGGCTGTCCAGACCGAAGGAACGGATCTCCGTGTCTGCGCAGGGACCCACGTAGGCCCCGTTCGTACACTTCTGCTCCTTAATCCGCAGGCTGTGAATATCTATGACAGTCGAGTACATGTCCCTCATGTGGATGATCTTTGTCTCACGATCCCTGTTCTCGTGCAAGATGGCATTAGCACAGATGAAGATAAAAATCCCAATTCCCATTGTGAAAGGACCCAGCATTTTCATCTTCTCTGAATGCAGGTGCTGCTCCAAGAATTGCGCAATGGAGCCCACCTGCTCTCGGCCAACCTGCGTATCGTTCACGGACAACTTGCTCTCGGGTGCCTTCTGGTGGTCCTTATGAGGCCAGTATCCTAGAACAGCCATTGCGATGCCTGCCATGAGAATCAGTACTCCCAAAACCAGGAAGAATCCCGAGGCTGAATACAGTCTGATCTTCCCTCTCACCACCACCACATCAGCTCTAGGTTTACGCTTAGCGCATTTCTTCTCAGGTGCAGGGGTGGGGCTCTGGATTGGCAGATGATACTGAGAACGGGTGGAGTCTTGTCTTTTCAATGCTGCGAGCCCCGTGATCACCCCACCTGTTGCAATCATTGCTACGGCAATAAAAGCCTGCAAATAAAGGAATAAACAAGTGTTAAAGTAAGCTAGAGGCTTCAGTTCTGATTCAAGCATCTAATCTTTGATCTCTAAGTCAAACTCAAGGCAGGGGGACCTTGATCCTGGAGGGCCGGTGTCCCTACAAAGTTTATCTCCAACCCTAATCAAACACACCTGAACAAGCTAATCAAGGTCTAAAGGATACAGGTTGTTTTTTTTTTTTTTTGTTCTGTTTTTTTTATCAGGGCTGGAGCTAAACTCTGCAGGGACACTGGCCCTCCATGATCAAGGTTCCCCACCCCTGCTCTAGGTATTAGGGAAATTTGTTCACTAAATGCTGGTCTAAGCACCGTTGTGAATCTTTGTCAATGTTTATAGGTTACAGCATTATGTTGTTACCCTTGCCTTGCTTTGTACACAGAGCAAGCAAAACAAAGTCATGATTATGAAGTACATAACAGAAAAGAATAATGAATCAATAATGAAACATAACATAACTTATAACATAATGGAGATTTGTTAAGAGTATCTCCTCATGTCTTGATCCCTCTACCACTGAAATGAATGAGGAAATCATCCTTTGAAAGTTTATACTCTATAAATAAAACATTGAAGCATTAGCCAAGAATGGCTGAATATGTACAAAGCAAAGTCTGGCAATGCAATTTTGGCAGCCAAGGGCAGTTAAATATGTGGACACGACAAAAACAATACACAAATCAATTCTCTTATCAAATCTAAAATATGTTAAGCATCCTTTACTAAAATGGCCAATCTCATTTTTAGAGATTTGTCTGCCATTAGGGAATAGCAAGTAAATAGAAGCATAAAAAAAGAACCACACAGACAATTCACAAATACAGCCTAAATGACTGGGTCACAGTGAGCCATTATTATTTGTAAAGATTGGAATACTGCATGTTAATTAACATTTTTTCAGACAGAAATCCCCTGAGGCTCACTGCACTACTCTCTGCAGGGTCACTAGACTTGGATGGATTCTACACATGCAGTCCTACACCATTTTTTTCATGCTGTCTATTTATTGACTTGCAAGTAAACCCTTAAACCACATATTTATGTTGGAGATACAGCTTTGTGGGCAGCACGCTGACATATCATGCAACAACGCTTTGGCTGACCTGAGTTTGAGTTCTGGCTTGAGGTCCTGTTCCTGTCCTATTGCTTCCTGATTCTCCTCAAACAGTCCTTTCAAACAATGGCCAAAATGCTCAAAAGATAAACAGCAGTTTTTTATTGTGAGCTGACTTTTTCCAGTTTGCATTTCGATATAGTCATTGATATTACAGTACACTCCTGACTCAGCTATCACATCAGTTGAATTCTCTATTAATGCACCAAGTTTCTATATTTCTTTACAACCATAAGGTTGATTTCAGCCTGCTTCTGAAAAATACATCATATTTTGTCCCACTTCCATCCACAACTTTTGCAATGTCACACACCCATCTGCAAAAGCCCATAAGTCTACAAGGATTTTTCAGTCATGTAAGATTCTGTCCTGCTCCAGTGTCATAGGCTACTTTTTTTCCCAATAACCACTGATAAAAACTGACAGCAAGAGAAAGAAAAAACACATCACATGCATAAAACATGTTTTTTAAAAAGTTAAAAAAAAAAGTTAAAAAAAAAAAAAAGTAAAATGACCCATATATTTAGGTCAGTAGCTAAAAAATAAGAAAATACATACAGATTTCTAACAAAAAGCAACAGGCAATAGGAATGTGCTGTCTGTCACTGTAGCAAACAACCAAAAACCTTGACAAACATTTGATTCACCTTTGTTTGGTTTCAAAGCATTATCATCTGTAACTCTAGGGTATATCTGGCTGCATGTCTCTCTCTTTCAAACGTCAAGAGATGAAACAACGAAAACATTTTACAGGCATAAGAGGTTAGCTTTCGTTTAGTGGTCATTTCTGATGGATCAGTCAGTTAAAACAGGTGAGGAGCAAAATGATGGGTAAATGTTAAAACACAGAAACTAATCAGATCTTGGAGACTGAAGGTTAACCCACCAAGCACACCCACACATTCAGACAATAGGAAGAGGTAGTGGTGTTTTTCTCTTGTGATGTTGACTCTCTGGGTAAACTCATCAAATATCGGTGGCAGGGGGCAGAGAGAGAGAGGGATGTCGATTAAAGCAAGAGGAGTCTTCCAACCTCTTCTAATAAACGACTAAATAGATGACTTTATATGGTCAGTCCACTATAAAATCATTAGGGAGGAGACAATACAAAGATTGAACCAAGATTTTATCTATTAAGCAAGCATCCATCCATATTAGTTTCATATCTAATCACTAAACAGTTGGTGCTTCAGACCCTGCAATTAGCTGGCCTTAGTATGGTGTTTTATTTATGATCCGAGAGAATGAAGCATGTTATGTCAACAATGATTGTTGATGTACGACACAAGGCGAGCAGTGCAATCCACTGCACGTACACAAAGTTATTATTCTCCTAAAGGAAACAATGCCACAAAGCCACAAAATGTTAAAAGAGCTGGAAGCTTCAGGATAGAAGAGGTGGAGATTATATAAACAAACATGAGAACAAAAGCACACATTATGAGATCATAGCCAACAGTCATCTGTTGTCTGCTACAGTCTGGAAACGGGTACTTTGCTCTAAAGAATGCTTTAACTCTCTGTGAGCCGTTACTAATTGCCTGTGTGTTTATCAGCAGCTTCAAACATCTAATCTTCAAACATGTGTTCCACAGACTGCACAAAAACATTCACTGCTCGTTATCTCTTTATGGATATTTTATTTTAGACAAGGGTTTTCAAAGCTACAAAGGAACTGTGATACAAGAAAGCACTTTGAGGAGCAATTTCACAATGTGCTAATACAAGGCAACGTTGAATTGTAACTCGATTTTTGTAGGCAACGTCACACCTAGCAACCGTTTTTACAGAAATTTTGCTCTCGTCTGCCAGAGGTCTGTAACACACCATGGAAGAGGGGTGACAGACAAAACAGTTTTCACATTTCTCTCATTCCCTGCCCCAGATTTACAGGATTAGAATGCTATATCACATTTTGAAAATTAGGCTACCTCTAATATCCAGTTTTTTCCAAGACGGTGGGTAGAGTGGTTCTGCAAATAAAAAAGGTTGTAGGGAAGGTGAAATGAAATTAGAAAAATATTGATGTTGGGTTGTTCATCTTATTTTGATGTGTGTTTTGTCTTATTTCAAAGTAGTTTAGTCATCCTGAGGTCGACTTCCTCTTGGAAGTTTGCCAAGACTCCCTATAGTGGGCCCTGGACCCTGATTAAGAGCCACTTTATTAGGTGTAATAGGCTGAAAAATTAAACACATTATTGCAGTAGCTCAGTATTCTATTCTTTTCAGGTCATTCTTATTCAGAAACATTGCTATTGCATTGTTAATATCTTGTGCTGTTATTTGTTTCTCATTAAATTTTCATCAACAGTATGTTTTAATCAAATGGTTTAATTATGGTCATTATGAGCATATTCACCTTATCTTTTTATAGGACAAAAGTCAAAAAGCTGCCATTTTCGTCAGAAATTACATTGAGGAGATGGACACTTTATGTCACATCTACGACTTGGCACCACTGATACTATCATGCACAGTTATTGCACTTGAATGTGCTTTTTTTTAATCTTAAATGAATACTCAAAATTTTTCATTTCAATATAACAGCTCTGCTGTGTGGCAATACTCTCTGTTGTTCAGCATCAGCACCATTTTACCAAAACCCCCATTAGAATCAATGTGTCAGTTTAGGGCTCCACAGTGGCGAGGAACTTCATGATGGCCCTGAGCTTTCCGTAGCTGTCATGACACCCTCTAAAATTCTATAACATGCTTTGGTTAAAATTTCTCAATGGTAGTGTAAAAAACACTCTTTTTACCTTCTCAAAATCAGCCCTGTTCACAGCAGCCTGTTTTGTTGCATGTTCCTTTAAATGCTAATGAGCTCTGCTCACCCTGCCTCTCTCTTCAGTGAGATGATGAGCTGTAATGTTTACTTCAGCCACATTTAGCTGCGAAACTTCTTAACTAGCACATTATTTGGAGAGGCGATTTGTAAAGATTGATAAAAACCCTTAAACTCACTTCTGTAGGTGAAGCTGGATCACTAATGATTTGCGCGAACTTCAAAAACAACATTCAAAAACGAAAGTAACATTAATCCTCTGTGTCTTCAGTGGCTCAGATGTCGGGAGTAAATAATGACTGCTGTGTTCATTATTACATCCCAAAAAACACATTTTATGCCCTCTTAGGTACAGGCAGGTTTGTTAAACTCTGCAGGACAGTGTGTCTTCCGGAGTGGGGTTCAAGATTGCTGCTTTGAAAGGCTAGAACATTCAACTCTGTGCCAAACATAAAAACAGGCAGAAACATGAACCATTCCTGGGGCCTGTTAACACTCAGCACTGAGAGATGAACCCTGGTTTTTTGACAGAATCAGATGAAAAACTGGCTCGTGGGATAATTACCCAAAATCAAAACGCTGGTTTAGAGAGTAGTCTAAGCCACAGTTTTCTGCAATGGTTTGCAGACAGAAATTGTTTCACATTTAAATAATGAAACAATGTTCACATGGTTTGAAGTGAAGATATGGCTCTTAATAAAGTGTTTTGGGTGGCTCAGTTCACAGTAAACACTTTGCAGCTGCTCCGACCTTGGATCACTTTTAAAGTGCACCAACCTTAGCTCAGTTCAAACATTTATGTGGACATAAAGCTATTGCATTTTTCCAGTTTTGTAATGAGATGCAGTTTTCTGCCAAAATCTTGTAAAAGCTTGCAGGTTTATTGTCAAACTACAGCATAAGAAAGAGATTAAATTAAGACAGAGCAATACACAATTACTGCACTGCAAAACAAAACTTCACTCAATATAATAATTAATGCCAGTGAGCTGTTGCTTTGGCCTTCTTGTAGTACTGTAACACTTGAGTGGTTTCTTAAGCTTTCTCAGGGACATTTTTTAGGCATGCAGATCTCGCCTAGGGCTCCACAGTGGCGAGGAACTTCACGATGGCCCTGAGCTTTCCGTAGCTGTCATGACACCCTCTAAAAGCAATTCTTCCACTGCCTGCTGTCGTCAGTAACGCTGTCAAAATGATCACAACTAAACAGAGTCCTACAGGAAGCCTCAAACCATGAATTAAGAAAGTAAACAGGGACAATTTTCGTTTTATGCTTAAAACTGTTTTTTTTTTTTTAAAAAAATAGAGAAGACACTTACTTATTTAGCAAAGAATTCTCCATCTAAGATACTTTCTGTGTTAAACCCTGGTATAGAGGTTTCTATGGTCTAGATCTATTTTGGACTTTATTAAAACATCCCCAAAACACCCAAAGAGCTTCTCAGTTTATCATTGTTTTATTACAAAAACATGATAAATAATATGTAAGCTAATTTCATATATGTGTGTGCATATATTTCTTTTTCATTTTTTTATGAGAGACAATCCATATATAGACTGAGAAACTGTCTTAACGGTGGCTAGATATTTGTATGAATATATATGACTACCCACGATCATCTGCTCTTCATAAGCACAGTTCAGTGTGTGTGTGTGTATACATGTGTGTGGGGGTGGGAGGCAGAAGTAATAAAGTCCTCTGCGGCCCAATCACATCGATCATATGCTCTTCAATATTGGGCTTGTTTTCATCTGCTCATCTGTCGGATACTGACCTTTAACAAACCTGCTGAACATTTCCTTTATGGCATCATGCAGATAAACAGAGCCAGTTCGATGTAAGTAGATAAAAATACTTGAGAAAATGGCAGAAGTGAAGAAATAATTGTGAAATTTGTGCGTAATGACGAAAACGCGCTTGCTGTAATTTAAAAAAAAAACCAAACCAATCCTCACCACTTCACTCAATAAACTTAGCAAATATTTTTGCTGGTTTGCGATTAAGTGAAGGATAACGCTCAGCATTAATATTTTATTGACCAATAATACACACCTGTGTGCTGAGATCCTCCTCCTGATGTTATGTGTCCATTACGCACAAGTAGATCTCACGCTCACCATCATATTTCCGCTTCACAGTGGAGGACAATTTCGCTAATACTTTGCTCTGAATGCTGTTTTTCTGTAGTTTCATAATCCGATCGATGAGATTCTCTTTGTTTGGATGTCAGGAGAGAAAACTTCCATCCGAGCGCGCTCATCCTCTCCATCTCAGCCCAGCGCGCGCCAGCAGCTGGATACGCGCTTCTGACAAACTTCACGATTCTTACGCAAAAATATGGTCGGGTTGGGAATACCTCGAAGCAGAACAAGTTTGTCTTTCTTTCTTTCCTTTGTTCCCTTTCAGCCCCCCAGTCGAGCGTTACTTCGAGTCTATAAATCCATTAGAAACAGTACAAAGACGAACGTGATTTCCGTGATTTCACTCATGTTTGAATAATCCTATCAAACAGACGAGTTCACGTCGACAAAAAGGTAAACGTCACTCATATTTGCGTGTATATTTCAGTATATAACAAATACCAGTGTTCTTTGTGAAGTATCTCCTCAGAGGCGGAGAGCTCGAGACCGAGGCGCGAATCATTTGTAACGGGCTGAGCGCGAGCGTTGCCTTTGTACTCCCACGTGACGCCATTCCAGATGACGCACACTGCCATCGAGAGAGTGAGAGAGCGTGCGAATTTTAATAATTAATTTGCGTGGGATTGAAAAAAAATAAAAAATACTCGCAAACACGCTACGTATGTTACAGCAAAACAACGCTGACACGATCATTCCTTGAATGCAATTATTTCAGTAGGCTGTATGCACAGGGTATATAAACAACCGCAGCTCCTGTCATCAAAATATTTTATTACAGTAGATGAACTTTGTTACAGTGCCAAAATCTGGCAAACCTGTCACTTTCTATATTAGATAGAAATATGGATTCACTGGCCGTAGTGAGATTTGGATGACATGAACTGGAACAAGGACACAACACTATTTGGATCCAACGATTCATATTTAATTCATCTCAATAGTGCAGATTACCTCTATGCTTAATGTTGCAGGCGTACTAATGTGGTACATGCACTTTTTAAAAACTTTCACTACTATCTAGTGACTTCTAGTGCAAAATCTTTGGCATTTCTTATTCATTATACATCGTTACTTATTTCTGCTATATGGAACAATGATAATATCACTCATAATAACAAGTCATTGTACATGGAGAACTGGGTTCAGCATAATATATTATTGTAAACCAGCTTATGGACAAGAAAAGGCAATTATACACTTACCCTAATTTAAAATATGGCTTTTTTTTGTAAACAAAAACAAACAACAACAACAACAAAAATCAGCAAAGTAATTAAGGCTTTTCCCAGTGTCATAGCAATTTCAAGCAAATTCTCTGATGTAAATATTAATAATACAACCTTACAAAATCCCCAACTTTTTGTAAATGGTCTCTCCTTTTTGACAAATGTTTTAATAACGGCTATATAAGAAACTCCTTTAATGTTGGATCCAATCCTCCATGTAAATCCAAATGGCTTAAACCTCATTGTATATCTTGGCGCAGTATTCACGTTACCTTATACATATGTAATTTCTAAAAAATAAAGTAAAATAAGTACTTTACAAAAATACTCTCAGATGTTACCTTGTAAATATAGCTGTTAGCAGATATATTCAGTGTTTCTGATAAATGTAGCTTTTGTAACACATCTGTTGAATATATCAAACATTTATCTTTCTATTGCTATTTTTCTACTTCATTTGGGGTTGACTTTAAAATAGACATAACAACAAATTAAACAAAGCCCTTTATTTAGAACCCCATGATAATTTTACTTTGTTTTCAAAATACATTATTAATCTGTTAATTATCTTAGCAAAGTTTTATATTCATAAGTAAAAAGTAATTGAAAAGAAACCATCATATCTTAGATTTTGTAACACTGATCTTAAAATATACTTTGAAACCTTTTCTAATTTGAGATCACAAAATAAGAAGCTTATAAAATACAATACAAATTCTAAAGCTTTTCAAATTTATGTAACTGCCCAAATGTAAGGAACCTTTTTTTTAATTAATTATTATTATTATTAATATTATTTTATTTTTATTTTTTTATGCTTTGAGATGTGTGAAGTTGCCCTGTGTTTGGCCTGTGCTTTTGTGTGATGGAACTAAAAAAATTAAAATAATAATCATATTCAACATACCAAAACTGTTATAAAATGGGGTATTAAAAAATGTTTTTTGTTTGTTTGTTTGTTTGTTTTAAATGTAGTCCTCAATTTATGTTTAATCTTTGGGAAATTCATTGAATTAAACTTCATCGTTTCCCCTTGTTTTATACACAGTGTGTTTACAGGGTTCCCTGGGGCAGTTTTTCTTCTACACATGGTGGTTAAAGAGTTAATGTACTAAAATGTTTTATCTAAAAGACTACAGATGTCGGCATCTCTCTGGTTTCCTGTGTTTATGCTATGCATAGCTGAGTTCACAAGGCTTTTTTCTCTCTCACACACATGAATGTATAATCTCTCACTTTCTTTTTTCTCTCTCACTCTCTAGCAAAAATGCTATTTTTTCTTCTTTTAAATTTGTAACCTTTTCTTGTGATCAGATGTTTTGCAATTCATTAACGGTTTTTATTTGGTTCATTTGTGATCTGCTTGTTAAGCTGTGACATATTGAATACTGAAGTGAAAACAGTAAAAGGAAGTGTACACGAGCAGCGTTTGTTGTTTGTTTTTGGCCTCTGAAGGAGCGTTTTGACCCAGAAACTGTGACATCAGATTAAAGAACTAAATTGGGACAAAACAGTACAGAGAATTGACAGCAAGCAAAGTGAAACCACATTACACGTCGGAGGTCTGCCCACGAGGCTGTCGGCTCCGACCCTTAACTGTTTTAATTTCAATTATGAATTAGTGTAATTGTCTGTGTGTGTGTGTGTCTTCCTGCTGTGGAGAAGTACCACTCACGTCTGGAGCTCCACTCTTTGCTCCTGCTCACCCACACACACACAGCTCTCTGAGGCCCTTGTTTATTTGATTGACACTGTGGTTAACAGGGATGCAACCAGCTTTTAGGAAATAAAGGATTGTTATACAGCAAGAGGGAGGCATGTCTAATAAACCCACTGGTTGGAGCAGATCTGGCAGTTTAATCCCGTTAAAAAGGCATGTTTTGTCCTCTCATCTAACATCTCTACATGCATGCATGCATCTCAGAAGGAAAACTGCACATCTGGGATGAGTTTCTTTGGCTTTCAGCACAGGCCCCGTGTGCCTACCCTTAAACAAGAATGAGAAAGAATAAACGGGAGTTTTTTAAAATGAGTAATTTTGGTATTCATGAAAGCATAGCTGAATTCGACTCAAAATTGGAGTCATGAACCAGATCGTGTAGTCTGTGTCTGATGAATATTTTATTCAAGCGGAGCGTAGGCAGCTGGGAGCTTGTGTAACATATTCCTGCTGTATTAATGTGTTTTTCAGTGTTGTCATCACAACAGATGTTTCAGGTGAGTACATTACATCCACACACACACACTCTCTCTCACAGTCTAATGGGTCGTTCACAACAAGGATGATATGAAGTTTTAATTGTCATTCTACTTCTATGGGAGTGGGGAAGTTCACACCACAGCAATAACCATAATGACACAGAGGGAATGATTTTACGCTGATGAATCATAAAATCACTTAAGTCCAATCAGATTGCACCCGACTTTAATGAGCTTGAGTATTTAAAGTCTCCCACTTACAAAGTTTCATAACGTGGTTTTAGGGGCTTACATGATTAAGAGAGCACAAGCTTAAAATCACATTTTTAAAATCTATCTAAAATGAAATTTCTGTCATCACACAAAAACACCAAAGGGCTACAAAAGATGCAGAACGTCTGAGCTGCTCTTTCCATTCAACAAAAGTAGATGGTGATGCTTCAAAAAGCAGCATAAAAAGTCTTCTAAAACAATAACGATTGATAGAAGAACTGAAATTTGTTGTACACTGATAATCTTCGTGTATTTTGGGAATCTTATATATTCACACTTGGCACATCGAGATGCATCACGCCAGCCACAGAACTTTTTTGCCAAACATTTTATTCTAGAATTTTGGATTTAAATAACATAATTTACTACATATATGAAAATGAATAAATTTACAGTGCACTAAATCTTGACAGGTGTGGATTGTTTATATATATATTTTTTAACTGTAAAAGAACTAAACTCTGTCCAAAATGTGAAGTGAACAAGAACCTGTTTCTGCTAATCATGTGCTTACATACATTTCTTTAACAAGAACGCATTTTGTTGTCAAAGGCGAATCCAACACAAGTCGTCTGACACATCGTGCTGGTAAATAAGGCAAAATTGCCCGCCCCTGTGAAAAATTACCCACATTTTGGCTGGTGACGGTGATAATTTTCCCACCCAGCTCACAACTAAACATGACGTGCCAAGTTTCAATATGTGAACTTGAATGTGAGAAAAACATTTGAGAGCTATAGTCCAGAATTACAACTTTAGCAAGTAGCAAATTTTTTTACAAAAGAGTGATACTTTTGATATTTATCTTACTTCTGTTGTGCTTTAAGCTGAATCCATTTTGGAGCTTGGTGGTATAAATCATCTAGTTTTGTTCCATGGAAAACAGCAGCTTGGACATTCTGCCTAACATTTCCTTTTGTGCTCCATGGAAAGAAATCAAGTTGTTTAATAAAACAGAAGTAAAACTATTATTATTTTTTTTTTTTTGGCCTGAGTTGCTTCAGAAAAATTCTTTGTGAAAAAAGGGTTAAGACTAGATGACACGATGATACATTTAATTGTTGGGAAAATGTGCACTGAGCCTTTGAGCTTATAGAGTGCTCATCATGAGCACCTTACAACAACATCTTCATTTCCTACACAAGCGGATAATTCAGCCAGCATCACAGAGGAGGTAGATAGAGACGTGAGTCTTAAGAGCAGTGGAGGATGAATCTAACACTGCAGACAGCGTAGGTGTGATCACTATAGTCAAAGAGAGTCTAAAAATAGGCATGTTCTTCAATTAATGAGCGCTTTTCTGCACATGCCGGAAAAAAAAAAGAAGAATCCCACCATTGCATTGACGCAGGATTTTGGTGTTTGCTCTCTCATTTCATTATTCATGAAAAGACGATCGTCTTAAGAGACATCTGAGGAAAGCCTGATGCTGTCATAAATCCCAGATATGTGATCATTGTTGGGGGAATGCATGCATGCTTCTTACATTAGTTCATCACAGAGAAGCACACAAGCAACATACAGTACATACGCTTGTTCAGTTTTGAACTCATTTTGAGTATGATTATGTAAGGTGAAAGCATTATAACGTGTTGACAGTGTTCAACACTGCTCCAACAGTTTTCTGTTACATAATGTGTGAGTACAGATCAGGGTAATTCAGACCACAGATGGATTACCCTTCACGCGTGGGGATTCATCACCCCAGCATGTACACAAGCAGTGTCTCGTGTTACGTGCCAACACAGGATAGTTTGGAGGTGACAGACACATATAAAACTCTTAAAAAGGTGTTTGTGGGAGCGTATTGGCGAATAGTCACTGCATAAACATACCCAGAAGACTAGTTCACACTGCCTCAGCAAACACCTACAGAGTTAGCACACCAATCCCTAACCACTGGAACAGAGTGTTTTTTATGCAGTTTTTTGTAGGTAGTGTGAACAAATATCAATACCTAACACTCTTTCTGAAAGATGTCCATGTTTGGCCCAGAATCCAGTAACTATAACAAATGGGAAAATGATTGTTAAGGAAAATATATAAGTGTTTTGTCGTTGTATACATTTTTGAAACTTTTTTTATTATCATGAAAAAGTTTGTTTAATTTTATGTTTTCTATTTTTTTTTTTCTTTTTTTTTTTAGTTTTTATGTGTGTGTGTTTGTTTTTTTTTTTAAATATATAAATTTGCACTTCCAATCTAGAAAGGGGTGCTTATATAAGAGAAAGGTGTATGAGCAGTATGAGATGATATAATAAAGATGTTGCTTGTTAGGAAATAACAATTGGTCTGCTTTGGACATTCTACAAACAATAAGTAACTTTGCAGCAATTTGTCAGCTAACTCTCAGAGTATTAGTAGACTGTGAGCTAGGGTTAGTAGAATTAGTAGGGTGTTGTTGAACTATCAAAATAAAGTGTTATGCATTTGCGTCTCATCCTTGCGAGTCAAGACATCAGCATCAGTGCCTGCTGGTAGATGGAGTAATTACACCATTATTTTAGAAAAAAGAATCTTTCTCCATTTTTATTTATTCTTGTTTTTAAATAAAAAAGCATAATAGACGCTTTCACAATACCTAAATGAATATAATGTAGTAACAGCATGAAACAGCTTAAACCCTGCAATAATTGCAATAAATGTTTTTGTGAAAAGTTCTCAGAGTAATCAGTCACATCATGACATTTACAGTATGGTTTAGGTAAGTGGCTTGTTAAGTGCTGATGGAAAGAAGAAAAAAAGTATACTGTATCTAGAGCTGACAAATGAGACGTATCACAATGCTAAAATACACTTCTCTTCAGGTTTAGTCAACACACCAAATTAATACAGTGTACCAAACAAACCAATTACTGTAGCTCTGATAGTGTGACATATCTCTTTTCTGAAGTATTCTTCTCACTCTGTTGCTCTTTTCTTTGCTGCCTGAGATATTTGGGCTGTAGCGTGAACGGATGAAACTGGTCTCCGGCAGTGTGTCAGTTCTCATCACAGCACATGTGCATCTGTGTCTTATGTTAAGACATTGGGACATTTCTCCTCAAAACAACTTTTGCTCCATCAGAACACCAGCCATGGAATACCATCTGTTTACAATCCAAACAGGCAAGTCATATTTTCCATATGCTTTAAAAACAAAACAAAACAAAAAAAACAGTTGGAGACACTTTTCTTTTGACAACTGCAGTCATTTATAACTGTTAACCTAACAGAGCAAAGACTAACATGAAACTGTTAAAATAATAGTAAGTTTAACAAAAAAAAAAAAGGTTTAAATGGGAAAGTAAAACCTGTTAATTGGTGAGCTACAAATTACTACGCCGCGGTGAAAGATTATTGCAATGAATCGTCTATACTCAAGAATATGGGTGCAAATGTGAGGTTTATTTGGAGGTTGGTGGAGGTTACACCAAAGTAAGCCAGTGGAAGAAACCATCAAACAACAGAAAAGCCCACGAGCATGCATACATTTAGTGTTACCCAAAGACCTGAATGAAGCTGGGGATATATAGGGGTATGTAGTGGATTCACAACAAGTCCTAAATTTTACAGGGACTTTGCCAGAATTTAGAAAACTAAGTGATGGTAATTGCTGATAGGCAGTAGCTGAAGGAGGTAGTGATGAGTTACAACTACACTACAGGGGCACTACATTTACTATTTAATTATTTTGATTTATAGCTTCTGTCTATAATATTCAAGTAGTCCAAAAGATGTTTTTCAGGTATGATTGATTAGGGATGGAGCTAAACTCTGCTGGACACTGGCCCTCCAGGACCGGAGGTACCCATCCCTGATCTAATCTGATTGGATGGTTTTAAAATAACGTTGGCAAAAGAGGGCACACAGGTGTTTTTCATTAGTCCATCTGGACACAAAGTTATGTTTACAAGGTACTGAGATCATAAAACAAGTGCTTTTATAGAAAAAAAAAATTCAAGATTTGTGACAACAATTATGTGCACCATTATGTGAATTACTCTTCCAGACTTTTTAGACCAGTGGTTCCCAACCACGTTTCTGGAGCCCCATTAAAGTTCACATTTTGCATCTCTTGTTTGTCTGACACAGATTTCAGGTCTCAGAGTTTCCGCTAATGAGCTGATGATCTGAATCAGGTGTGTTTGATTAAGGAGACATGGAAAACATGCAATGTTAAGGGGGCTCTAGGAATGTGGTTGGGAACCGCTGCCTTAGACAGTGTGGTTTAATCTATCTCACACCCTTCAAACCTGTGCTTGGTTTCTTTACATGCCAGTCAATCTGCTTTCCTTGAGCAGTTGTTGACCAGAATAAACTGCTGTATGGACAAGACCCTCTGACATCCAGTTTACACAAGACTACCCTGGTATCAGGGCTGGCCCTGGCCAATTTGCTGCCCTAGGCAAGATTTTGCCTGGCGCCCCTTGCTGGTAGGTATGTTTTGATGCTGGAATGCTGGTTAGGTAGGTTTTGATGCTGGTTTAAGCTGGTCCTTTGCTGGTTTTTGCTGGTCATGTTGCTGGTCAAGGACCAGCATAAACCAGCAAAGGACCAGCTTAAACCAGCATCAAAACATACCTACCAGCATATGCTGTTTTTTTCACCAGGGTAGTATTTATATTTTTATTAATGTTAGTTATTGAAAATTAACCTTATTTTAAATTGTTTCCAGTGAAACTATAAAATATAGGTGCTGCCTAAGTCACATTATAAATTAAACACAAACAGCTAGAATAATTACATCTGGTATTTTAGCACAAAACTGTATTCATTTTTTACACTTCTCTAGCATACAGTAACGTTACTGTTTAATCTTCAAAATAAATTTGAAAACTGTTCGACTTCCAGTAGATGGCAGCAATGTTTTACTAAACTGTAGCCCTTTCTAACATTATCACCTCAAATTAAACCGAGAAACGTACATCTTTAAACTGAATTTTACATAAAATGTTGCTATTTTAATGAGCCCAGTTATATAGAAATATTACTAAATAAGCCGATTCCATTAGCCAAATACCATATATTCCCAAATACTACAAGTCAAGTCAAGTCAAGTCACCTTTATTTATATACCGCCTTTAACAATACAGAATTGTGACAAGGCGGCTGTACAGTATTAGATAGGAAACAGTACATCAACAATGCCAAAGGCAACAGTAAACACTCACATTTTAGGTAAAGGTAGTTAATCAAAAACAATAAAATAAAATGCAATATTGTGTTGAGAGAAAGTGTCCCCAACTAAGCAAGCCAGAGGCGACAGCGGCAAGGAACCAAAACTCCATCGGTGACAAATGGAGAAAAAAACCTTGGGAGAAACCAGGCTCAGTCGGGGGGCCAGTTCTCCTCTGGCCAAAGGTCCCGTGGTCTTGTGCCGACAGCCGTCTAGGTGACGAGGTCTTCACTGTGGATCCGTCTCTGGGGCTCATCTAGTTGATGTGGACTCCGATGACATTCAGGGCTGTAGAGGTCGTCACTGGGTGCTGATCCACCATCTGGGCTGGGTTCGGACTGGATCCGGGGGACTGCAGTGACCATCTGATCTGGATACGGACTGGATCTGGTGGTTAATGTGACCTCGGGATAAGAGAGAAACAGACTAATATTAGCGTAGATGCCATTCTTCTGACGATGCACTGAGTACATCGGGTGTTATGGGAAGTGTTCCCGGTTCCGGTTGACCTAATTAATGCAGCCTAACAATCCTTTAACGGATTTGAATTATAAGAATATGTTGATGTGTTATGTGTAAGCAAGGTTAAAGAGATGGGTCTTTAATCTAGATTTAAACTGACAGAGTGTGTCTGCGTCCCGAACATTGTAGGGTAGATTGTTCCAGAGTTTGGGCGCTAGATAAGAAAATGATCTCCCGCCCGCGGTTGATTTTGATATTCTAGGTATTATCAAATTGCCAGAGTTTTGAGAACGCAGCGGACGTGAGGGACTATAATGTGATAGGAGCTCGCTCAGGTACTGAGGAGCTAAACCATTAAGGGCTTTGTAAGTAATTAGCAAGATTTTAAAATCTATACGATGTTTAATACACAGTACTACTAGCGTAAAAATGTTATTAAAATGTGTTATCATGTGACACAAAAAAAATGACACGATATGTTACAAAGTCTCGGATCTCTGGAACTCTATTGTTATTACCCTATTTTAAACTTTTAGACTAACATTAAGTTTGTTCACAAACTTTTACCTCATGTAGTTTATTTATATGAACATCATTCATTACATCCTATTACCTCTGTCTTTGTCCCGGTTTTCCCCTTCTTTTCTTATTTTTCTTCCCTGGGCACTAGATGGCTTCGGGTGAGTCAGGAGAATTTTTTATTTATTTATTTATTTTTTTGTGATATTTTAAATTCATAAATTCACTTGTAATATTTTAAATAAAAAAATAAAAATAAAATAAAAATAAAAGTACTTTACTCATTTTAGTGCCCCTAGTGGTCGGTGGCGCCCCTAGCGTTTGCCTATTCCGCCTATGCCACGGGCCGGCCCTGCCTGGTATTACCCTTTAATTATTGGCATCGTTTGCTGGAACTTGTGAAGTCATTGTATAGCCTTTTATTGTTCCCTTTGCATTGTGTTATGGGTTATGGTTAGACTTAACATTTACTTAGCACTTAATAGTGTTGTCAGCATGGTATATCTACATCATCATTTAATATGAAATACAATGAAATACAGGTGACAAACTAAAGTCGTGATCCCATAATGCCTGCAGCATTGTCACTGTAAGGTTTTGGCAAACACAACTACTAGATTTTTGTCATGAACTGAACGAAAATTGTGTACAGTGTACTACACAGAAAATAATAAATTACACAGCAATAAGACCTGCAGTTCATATTTGATTATGCTTGAGCACACTGAATGTCACCAGCAGTCCTTCAGAACATTAAGATTTAGAATGTGAGGTCTCCATGGCGATGCTGATGCATGTTGCCGTGACGCTGAAGAAGGAAAACAAGTTCACGCAGAGGAAACATGATTTGAACTCACAAACAGTCTATTTCTGCAGCTACTATGCGCGGTCTACCTGCTTTCTATGATGATTGTAATGATAAGGATGAATTAGGCCTAGTTAGTTTAAATGGAATCAGTATTTTGATAATGTTTTGTAAAATGGGATTGTGCAGTCTCCAGCTCAAAAATGGGACACACTGCTTCTTAGCTAATGGCTTTTAATAGTGCAATGCTGAATGTCAATAATCCCTAAATGGAGCAAATACATTTGAGACGTTATGCAGTCAAATTGAAGAATATATTATCTTTTCCTGTTTTGAGCTGTCCATTACCGTCTGAATTGATGCTTAGTGTTCGCTTAACAAAAAGACCCTTGCTATGCCACTGAATATGTAACTACAGACATTGTTTCATGTTAATATGTAAGTTCATCTGTTATTGTTCCAGTTGCATGCCTTATTATGTCACACAGACTCTGTTATGATTTAATTATGCATGTGTGAAGATTACCAAATCAGTGTGCCAGAAAATTCACACTGAGCGCAGATACAAACTGCATTATCCACTTATTCATTTGCATAGACCATACGGTAGTACAAAACATAGTCATTGAGGTCTATAAAACCTAAAGAAAGCATTCCCATCCATCTCAATGGCAACTGCTCTACTGGCGCCAGACCCTCTGGAAGCATGCTATTTGAAATCTGTCATCTTTGTTCATGGGTCTGTAGAACAAATTTAAGCAACTTTATCACCTTAGCTCTTAATGCCATGTGACATCAAAGAACTTGTATTGAGAAGAAGTGAAAGCCAACAGAACGTTCCATTGCAACAGCGCCGCCCAGCAGCAGCCCTATGCTTCCACCATTTTGGAGTGAAAGCGACTCGGCAGTCCACTAACTTCTTGCTGTCACTATGGCAATTATCAGCTGCTTTGTTTATAAAAATGTACATTAAAGCTAAAATACACAACCTGAATGATGGCATTTTCTAATATATTTTTTTACTCCTTTCCGTTTATGTCCTAAGAATTTTTGTGCTTCTGTTAACTATTAAACTATTAAACTATAAGTCGTTTATTTTTTAAAGGATTTTTGTATGTTTTGTACGTACTGTAATCTTTGTTTGTTATTGCAATAAAAAATGATGACAGGACAGAATAACGTACAATCACTAGACAAGTGATTATCAAAAACAGACTTTGTCTTTCATTTATTATTCACAAAATCTTTGCTCTCTAGAAACCAGTTTCGATTGAAATTCCTATTTTAAGTGCAAGTATTAGCATTATAAATGCTGAATTAATACCAACATATAAAATTACATGAAGGCCATGCAACAGAAAATTGGGAATGTTACACAATAAATATAAAAGCTTCACAGTAAACATTTTTTGCAGTATTGTCTTATATTAATGTCCGTTAAGGCATGACTTTATACAAAAAAAAAAAAAAAAAAAAAAACATGATTACGTACAAAAATTTAAAGCAGCCACTGTCTCCAAATTTTTTTAATTATTCAGTTATGACAGATACAGCAATACTTCATGTTCTGTAAGATCATCATGTGTGTAGTGTGTTCCAGGGAATTAAAACGTACAATATAATGTATACATCCAATATATATTTCAGACCTATAATAGTAATAATGGTAAAGTGTAACGTTGCATAAAATGAAAATACTCCATAAAGCAGGCTAAAACTGCATCAAATGTATAATTAATGGCTGGATTCCACAACTGATAACATAAAACGAATATAATAATACAATACAACATTTACTGTAGTAGTCATAAAATGTACTGATTTGAGAAATTTTCTATTGCGTTTCTGATTTGGCTGTGAGATTCGCCAATTTTAAGTGCGTAAGATGTGATGGATTCTGATCCATCAAAAAAAAAAAATAATAATCCAACCATGTAGAGTGACTTTTTGCACTTTTTCGTGTCACACACTACTTTCCTGCAGTCACTGTGCTCTTTTATTTCCACTTTGACTTCTCTTTCGTTGTCATTCTGTCTGCTTCTGTGCTGTTGTCCAGTTGGAATTTTCACTCCGAAATGGCGGTCGCGCTACCGAAGCACCACCTAGTGGCTGTTACCAAAAATGCATCAGAGTTTCGCCTCTTGGTATTCTATACTCTTTGGTGACATAGTACTGGCGTAGCAGGAAAATTATGACATGGCAAAGTTGGTTCTCTGATGGAATTGCCACACCCTTCACAATATCAAAGGTAATACTCAATTTAAATCAATTCAAAGCTTTTAGAAAAATCAAGCACATGAGTATTACTTTCCTAAAACAGTTACTAAAAATTTTAAGGACCAACTGTCATTGAAAAATACTTTCATTAGGCAATGCATGCATTTTGCATTTTAGCTGTTATATGTAATGGCTGGAACTTACTCTGAGGTAGAAGGAGGGGGAGTGAGGAAGTGTGGTGAGGATTCAACAGTGACACATGAAAGGTGTGATGCTGTGGTATGGTGCCATTTGGAGCCGGCAAGTGACTGGGTTAATCTGTTCAAAGATAGTGAAAGAACCTGTGTATCTGGGACTTAACTTTGGACTGGATGTCACCTGTTGAGAGCCAGTCCTTCTCCATCATTGTGTAGGTCAGCTTTGCTTTTATGACCAGTGACCAAGCCCTCAGTACATATTGGAATGATTCTCAGCTTACAGTGTTCTGTGTTTGCTGGTGGTCATGGCAGTATGTCTGCAGGAAGTGTCTAATCTCCTGGATCTTTCTATCCAACAGACACACTGACACCCAGGAATAAGAAGAATACCTTCCATACTTGAGAAATAAATTGAGGACTGTGGTCAGACACTGTCTTCAGTAGTTGTACAGTGCTTCTGTGGTCTATAGGGCAGTAAGAAGACCCTTAAGTAGAACCATTCAGGTCTTGGAGAACAGTAACAAGGACACAGGTCCTTGAAGGCAGGGAGGGTTGTGAAGAAGTCCACTCCTAGGTGTGACTGGAGATGATGGGGAACATGCAGCAGAATTAGTTTGCCTGCTGATGAGGAGACATGGAGATAGGACTTTCCAAGCAGGCCTGGATGAACTGTCAAAATGTTAGTTCACCCAAAAATAAAAAAGCAGCCCATTAGCTCAGGCCTCCTGTAGCGAATCGATGCATTTTGTTAAAATATCCATATCTAAAACAATAATCACTTTAATCTAGTGTGCACCAACTGCTTGTATACAGAATCAGCTCCGGGCAGATGACGTAGGACATCACTGTTGCGCAGGCACCAGTGAGTCTTGCGAAAACCAAAGTTTGTTTACAGGAGCAAAGGATGCAAAGTTTCCTTACTTAAGCAAAGGAAAAACAGTCTCCTCTTGGTTTATATCAAAATCCTCCGACATTTTTCTTTACAAATCATCATTTTGAACTTCTAATTTGTGACCGGTACTTTGTTTACCTTTCTCTACAGCACGTTTGCATTTGTCATGTCTAAGCGGCGCATGTGCAACGCCCGTCGTATTACATCATCCGCTCGGAGCTGCTTCTGTGTACGAGAAGTTGGCACAAGCTAGATTGAAGTGATTCTTACGTTTTAAATATGGATATTTTTCTTTAAAAAAGTATTTGCTACAGGAGGCCTTAATTGTTGGATATTATTGTAGTGTTATAGGAGCCGTGTGAGGCACTTTTTATTATGGATGGATGCACCTTACTAGACTTGTTTTGGACTGATGAAGAGAAACACACACCTATTGCCATAACAGAGCTTGGAAATGCCTGGATAATTTTTAATATAACTCAGATTGCATTCGTCTGAAAGAAGGAAGTCATATACACCTAGGATGCCTAGGAGGGTGAGTAAATAATCGGCTAATTTTCATTTTTGGGTGAACTATCCCTTTAAACTTCCTGGGACATACTGGGCCACCTGTAGCGATTCTGTAGGAGTGAAAATTCTGATAGATCCCAGGATGACCAGGGCAGAGTGCAAAGAATCCAATGGAGTTAGCCAAAATGAGGTGGGAATTTGATTTGTCCTTCCAGTGCACCCTTGCAAGGCTGGTTCTGTGATTAGTGGCTTCACCA
This sequence comes from Cirrhinus mrigala, assembly GCA_036247105.1. Lineage (NCBI taxonomy): Eukaryota > Metazoa > Chordata > Actinopteri > Cypriniformes > Cyprinidae > Cirrhinus > Cirrhinus mrigala. The sequence goes on from CM070026.1 coordinate 1,917,950, forward strand.
ATCTGGTCATCCAGGGTTCATTGGTTAAGGTTGGCAATCATAGAGGGATAACTGAAGATTTCAGATTCTTGTGCAGTAACATAAGGGGAATGCTAAGGGGCAGAGCGTATTTGATGTTCTTGGACCTCCAGTCCTTGGGAAAGAGACATCTCTAGACATCCAAAATGAATAAGGATGGGAGTACTGGCTAAACCGACCGTCTGCAATACGGTCGCTCCTCTGCGCCTAAGGAAGATTAAGGAAAACAGTCTGACCCCATAGAATAACGAGCACACTCGTGCCCTAAAGAGAGCAGCCTGGAAAATGGAGCACAGCTGGAGGAAAACAAAACTAGAGGTTTTTTGTATTGCCTAGCATGAATGTACCCTATCGTACAGAAAAGCGTTAAAACCTGCAAGATCTGATTACTTTTCGACTCTTTTAGAAGAAAACAAACATAACCCTAGGTATTTATTCAATACAGTGGCTAAGTTATCAAAAAAATAACCAACAGGCATTGACTGTGCCCCTCAGCATAGCAGTAATGACTTTATGAACTACTTTACTTCCAAGATCGATACTATTAGAGACAAAATTGCCTCCATGCAGCCGTCAATTACAGTATCGCATCAGATAGTGCGCTACAGATCTCCTGGGGAACAATTCCACTCATTCTCTACTATAGGAGAGGAAGAATTGTATAAACTTGTTAAATCATCTAAACCAACAACTTGTATGCTAGACCCTATTTCATCTAGGCTACTAAAAGACTTGCTTCCAGATGTCATAGATCCTCTTCTGAATATTATTAATTCATCACTGTCATTAGGATATGTCCCCAAAACCTTCAAACTGGCTGCTATTAAGCCTCTCATTAAAAAAACACAACTTGACCCCAACTAATTAATTAATTACAGACCTATCTCAAATCTCCCTTTTCCGTCAAAGATACTAGAAAAGGTAGTATCCTCACAATTATCTTCCTTCCTACATAAAATGATATCTGTGAGGATTTCCAGTCAGGTTTTAGACCGTATCATAGTACTGAGACTGCTCTTATTAGAGTTACAAATGATCTGCTCTTGTCATCTGATCGTGGCTGTATCTCTCTGTTAGTGCTACTGGATCTTAGTGCTGCATTCAATACTGTTGACCACAACATTCTCTTGAACAGACTTGAAAATTATGTTGGCATTAGTGGTAGTGCATTGGCAAGGTTCAAATCGTACTTATCTGACCGCCATCAATTCATGGCAGTGAATGAAGAGGTATCATATCGATCACAAGTGCACTATGGAGTACCGCCAGGCTCAGTACTAGGGCCATTACTTTTTGCGCTTTACATGTTACCCTTAGGAGATATCATCAGGAAACATGGTGTAAGCTTTCACTGTTATGCTGATCATACTCAGCTCTATATTTCTTCGCGGCCCGGCGGAACATACCAATTTTTTGGTTTGGATTGTGTAGTTGAGATTAAAAACTGGATGACAAGTAATTTCTTACTGCTAAATTCAGAAAAAAACAGTGTTAATTATTGGACCTAAAACCTCCACGTGTAATAACCTAAAACACTGTCTAATACTTGATGGCTGTTCTGTCAATTCTTTGTCATCAGTTAGGAACCTAGGTGTGCTATTTGATAGCAATCTTTCCTTTGACCACATCTTTAGCATTTGCAAAAATGCATTTTTTCATCTCAAAAATATATCTAAATTATGACCTATGCTCTCAATGTCAAATGCTGAAACGTTAATTCATGCGTTAATGACCTCAAGGTTAGATTACTGTAATGCTTTACTGGGTGGTTGTTCTGCAAGCTTAATAAACAAACTCCAGCTGGTCCAAAATGCAGCAGCTAAAGTTCTTACTAGAACCAGAAAGTATGACCATATTAGCCCGGTTTTGTCAACACTGCACTGGCTCCCTATTAAACATTGTATATATTTTAAAATCTTGCTAATTACTTATAAAGTCCTAAATGGTTTAGCTCCTCAGTACTGAGCGAGCTCTTATCACATTATAGTCCCTCACGTCTGCTCCATTCTCAAAACTCTGGCAATATGATAATACAGTACATAGAATATCAAAATCATCCGCAGGCGGCAGATCATTTTCTTATTTAGCACCCAAACTCTGGAACAATCTACCCAACACTGTTCGGGATGCAGACACACTCTGTCAGTTTAAATCTAGATTAAAGACCCATCTCTTTAACCTGGCTTACACATAACACATCAACATATTTCCATAATTCAAATCCGTTAAAAGGATTGTTAGGCTGCATTAATTAGGTCAACCGGAACCGGGAACACTTCCCATAACACCCGATGTACTCAGTGCATCGTAAGAAGAATGGCAACTACGCTAATATTAGTCTGTTTCTTTCTTATTCCGAAGTCACCTTAACCACCAGATCCAGGCCGTATCCAGATCAGATGGTCCCTGCAGTCCCCCGGATCCAGTCCGTACCCAGCCCAGACGGTAAATCGGCAACTAGAGACGACCTCTACAGCCCTGAATGTCAGCGGAGACCACATCGACTAGATGAGCCCCAGAGACGGATCCCCAGCGAAGACCTTGTCACCTAGACGGCCATCGGCACAAGACCACGGGAACCAGAGTCCTCTGCGTCTGGCCAGAGGAGCACCGATTACCTTGACGTAGACAGAAGAGGTGTGATGCTGGGTCCATGGTTCGATCTGTATCTTCTGAAAGCCGCTGGATTTTTGGGAGACAAAGTATTCTGTAACGCGGACTCGTAGGAAGCATTTAAAATCCAAATGCGAGCTTTATTTTACAGTTCGTGGTCAGACAGGCAGGGTCAGTATCCAAACAGACAGTGTAGCGAAGGCAAAACAATAGCGTAATTCACATAAACAGGCAGAGTCCAAAAATCAGAGAGAGCAGTCCAAAAAGTGACAAATGAACAGGGCTGTGAAACTTGGCAAAAACTATGGCAATGAACAGACAAAACAGTGGCAAAAACAAAGGAAAACATGACAAGAAACCAAACCGAGAAAATCAAAAACAGGGTAATGAAAACAGGAAAAACGCTTGGTAGAGTCCACTAGAGCAAAACAATACTTCACGGTATCTGTTTGGTTTAGGCCTCCTTTTATGGCCACTAAACAGGAAGTAACCAACGAGGCAGCAGAGGGAGCAGCAACAGTCAGTTCATGGGTAAGGGCTCCCTCTGCTGGCGTGGCGTTACAGCAATATTGTTGATTAATAAAAACGAGACTAAATGTGGTTTACAAAATAAAAACTATGCTAAAATGTCTCTTCATTTTCGTTGACCAAAACGAAATGTTATAACATTATTTAATTTTTTTTTTTAGTCGCGTTATTATTATTATTTTGCAGTATTTCTGAAGTGGGCTGCATCAAGTTGCACTGCGCAGACGCAGGCGACGTCACTTCCTCAAGCCCCACGCTTCCCTCGCCTTCATGGTTTAAAACAGAAATACTTCCAATATTGCGACATAACCGCAAACCCCCATGCGTATGCATCTTAAACGCAGGGAGAGGCGAAAGAGGAATCAACTCGGTATGCCGCTTTGTCTGAAACACGTCTTTGTGTTTGTTCACCGTTTCATACACACATCTTGACTATACTACTAGGTACTTACACTATATTGACTGGGTTAAACAGAATTGCATTACTAATTACTAAAGAGACTAAAATACAATTTTCATTGACTAAAACTAGACTAAAATGTCATCAGTTTTCGTCAACTAAAACTAGACGAAAATAGTCATGGATAATTATGACTAAAATAAGACTAAAATGCTCAGACTTTTAGTTGACTAAAAGTCTATCTGCACCACCTTGAGTCTGATGTTGTAGCTCAGGAATTGCACAGGAGGTGGGTGGAGGGGACACTTCTCAGCTTTGAGGAACAGACAAGGTTCTCACTTTTCTCGAGTACCAGAGTCACATGCTGATGGTGTTCTGTCAGGTCGCGGAAGAAAACAAGGATATCAGTGTTGTCTAGAACAAAGGGAAGTCTCGGAAAACCCTGGTAATGAACCCCTGGAAAATGGAGGGAGCACTGACTAGCCCATATGGCATGACCAAATACTCAAAGTGGCCTGCAGGGGTTAGAAAGTGGACTTAAATTTATCTCCCTTCTGTATTCTGACAAGATTATAAGCACTGCAAAGGTTGAGTTTTTTAAATACTGTTGCTCCTCTCAGCAGTTCCAGGTTGAGATCAGAGAAAGAGGGTATATTATATACTATGCAATTGAGAGTGCGGTAATCAATGCAAGGGCACAAGACTCTGTCCTTCTCGGCCACAAGAACTCCTCCTTTGAGTATCTACATATATAATTTAGTCTGACATTTTGTTGGTTTGTTGAGTGTATGTTGTGTGAAGATGAATTAGTCATTAGCCGTGTGAATGGGACTTGAGAGAGCATGGGTGCAGTCCCTCCCACCCAGTTATTTGCATCACCAGCATCACCAACAGAGACTAATTTAAAATGAGCAAACAGCATTTACACATAAATAGTTCAGATATTGTCTGTAAAATCGTGAATCTTATTCTTAAAAATTCTCAACAATCCAACCCTAACCCTGGTTACGGCCCTGATGAAGCACAAAATAATGTACAACATTCATAATGTTACATTTCCTTGAGTGCAAAAAGCACATATATTTCCCATAAAACTAAGACTGTATGATTACAAGGGCAGGAATTTGCCTTTAAGACTGCAGATAAAGGGGAAAGGGGTGAAATAAATCTGGGTGAAATGGATGATAACCATTAATCTATAGATTCATAAGGTTAGAAGAAAGGACGTATACATGATGAATATAATGCTTCCTTTTAACATCAGTCATGTTTAGACTTGCCCTATTAGCAGTAGAGGCCTGTTAACAGATTCGTCCCTAAAGAATGTTGTTCCAACATTTTTGTCAAAATCTCCAGGGCAATACAAGTCATTGGTAACTGTAGACATAGGAGTGAATATGATGCAAGTAGTAGTTACTAGGCTCATTACACTAAAGGCCATTTTCCACCTAAGCATCGAAAATGAGATCTTCCTTTCTTCAATACGCAGCTATTTCCTTCAGAGCAGTGTTTCTCAATTGCAGTCCTGGGGTATCACTGCTCTGCACATTTTGTATGTCTCTTATTTGATGCCCTCTGTTCAGTTCATGGATCTCCCTCCTAATGAGCTGATGATTTAAATCTGGTGTGTTAAATGAGAGACATACAAAATGTGCAGAGCAGTGGTACCCCAGGACTGGAACTGGGAACAACTGCTTTAAAGCTTTTAGCAAAACCAAACAAATCATGTGTTCGGTAAGCTCACAACGTTCGCAATCAACATTCTCTATCACCTGGATTTTATCCAGAGTTTATGATTAACCTCAGAACACGTGCACCTAAAAGTGTGACATTTGCAATGAATGGTTAATTAAATGAAACATGGATAGGGTCAGTTTAATTCACTTCTTGTTATGCTTGTTAAGGAAAATATAATGAACTAAACATATTCGCAAGGTGAGAAGAAACACCAACTACTGCTGCAAAAGTTCGAGAAAGCACCTATACACTTACTACTATAAGCCTTCTCCCACTTCTCACTTTTGTGGCAGTAGTGCCGTTTCTTTACACTAATATTTTTATCTCTGTCTATTTTACCATTTTTTCATATTTTTAGCCAAGGTTTTCATATTTTTAGCCAATTTTGTGCAGTCCAATTAAATTATGAGTTTAGGAGTACGCTACTGCTGATGTGACTTTCTTGTTTGTTTTACACTGGAAATGCAAAGTCAAGTGGATTGCATTGTGGGATACGGTGTTCAACGATGTGCTCTGTTACAATGTGCACATTTTGGCAAATGTAGTAGATCATCAAAGTATTCCATGCACAGTAATGTAAATCATATGCAATCAACCAGCAATAAAATAAATGGCACATTATAATCCTAATCAAGCAAACAATAAAAAAAATAGCATTGTGTTGACAAAGTTGACAAAAAGTTGACAATTCGATCATTAATTTTATTTGCAAATGAATTACAGCGAAGTTTAGTAGTCCATCCACCGGTCCTGCACTTCCACTCTAAACCATTGCTTATTTACACATTTTATACTTCAATTTGAAATCCCCAAACTAACTATTCATTAAACACTCTCATGACATGAAAAAAATTGACATGATCTTCTGAATATGGGAAATCATACAGCTGAGTGCAGTGAGTTTACTCATTTTAAAAAGTGAGTAAAAACAGCATTTCAACACGAACAGTTTAGGTTTGCTAATATACATGTCCACAATCACATATGTTCAGCACTTTTTGCTTTAAATAGTCAAAGTGTTAAACTTAAATAAATAGATGTGAAATTTCATGTATTTGAATGCTGCACACCTCAGCAACAGAAATAAAGTTAATACTCACGTTTGTACATTAATGAAAAATGACACTTTTTCTTACACTGTGCACATGAAGGCATTCTGAGTATTAAGTTACATTCTATTACAAAATTACCAAATATGGCTCTCACAATTATTATTTGTGCCTCAAGTGTAGTTTTACCCTCTGTTCTACATCCGTTGTACGAAAACAAATCAAGAGCGCTACGCTTCTACTCTAGTCTGCACTCATAAAATTCATGACTGTAACTGTAATGAAGGTCCGTGACATGATGCATTAAAATGACATCACAGCACACTGGAATCAAGAACATCAAAGAGGATCCGTGTGTTCATCTAATACTCTGATATTCAATTCCATTCTGCTAATCCTCCATCCAGAAGTCTTCCAAAACACTTCAATTATCTACAGCTATGAATTAAAGGAGAAATATCGATATGAGTTGTAACAGAAACTATTCGAGTCAAAAGCAGACATTGCGCGGCTCTTTAGTGCATGTAGCTGCATTCGTTTAGCACCTGAATTTAGAAAAGCGCTAGTGCTCCGATAACCCCTCAGTAAAATATACATTCTCATCGACACTTTGATGAAAGGGCACTATATGAAATCATCATGTGAGTTAATAAGTGCGTACAAATATGATTATTAATGACAGTGCAGAAACGTTCTTGTGCTGTCTGAAAGAATGAATTCTCAATGTCATTATGCGTGTTTAACCTACTCATTTTGACGTAATTTACATGGTGTTGATCATGTATAATAGTGTGGTGTGTACTGTATGAATCTTCATGACGAGCCCTTTGACTGCAGCAGTTCTGAACTCTCGTGGCTGTCGGTCCCTCTGGTCAGAGTTCGTTGCAGGCAGAGTTCTCTGTAGTTTTGAACATTAAAATCGAGTTGTATATTTTGAGAGCCGGCCCTAGTTTAATGCTGAGGATCTTCACCAGGTCCACCTGAGTCAATAACAGGAAGGCCTCGCCATCAATTTGCTGAAACCAAACAACAATAAATTAGCTGATAAACATACACAGCTGTCAGTGCAGAAGATGCATTTGATTCAGTGTAATTATGAGGTGTTTTGTTCTACAACAGTGTTAAAACAGAATGTCCTGAACTACTGCTTGATGAAATTCATGCAGAACAAACATTTCATTTCTGTTCACAAACAGGGACATTTGGGATTGTTTGAAATTTGGTAATGTTATGTCACCCTATATAGTTATTTTGCTGAAAATTCAAAGGAAAATGTTTTATATTTTAAATAATAATAATTTATTGATGCTGATGTATACAATCCAGCGATTAAAATACTGCATAAATGAAAGTGCTTAATGTCATTTGATTGTTTTGTCTTCATATTTAGATTTCAATGGACACAACCGAAAAGATGACATAATAAGGGATGCACTGATATTAAAATTAAACAAGATGTTTAATATGCTATGGCTGATTTAAAAAATGAAATAAAATAATTAGACAATATTAAAATAATCATTTGTGTAAATGCAAATTACAATATATATATAGTTTATATTTAAGAATGATTTAAGATATTAATTTTTTTAAACATTAATAGACATAACTGCTTCACAATCAAAAGATCTGTAGGGAACCCATGGCGTATTAGTCCTCTGGGTTTTGTACCGCGGTATCAATGGCATGGCACAATCCCTAGCAGTTTCCACATGCTCCACTGCTATTGGACGGGATATACTGTACTGTTATACTGCCAGCATTACCCTGTGTGAAAGTGAAGTGTGTGAGATGATGTGGAAATGTACTCCAGGTGCCAATGACGTTTAAACTACGCAAACAGAATTCACGTATTAGCCTATAATTAGTAACACCATTGCATCTGTTTCTTGAAATGACAAACCACATCCTCCCATTCCAATCAGAAGAGCTGTTGACACTAAAAGTGCCTCGTTACAATGATTTCAGGTTGGATGTGACACATCCAGTGTAGAAAACATCCAGCCGCTGTGTCATGACATGATGTTGGTCACTTTCAACATAGCCACAGTGTTTTGTGTCACAAGATTTGAGCAGTTGTTTCAACTTAAAGATTGAGCAGAAGGAGCAAACAAATCACTGGACAGACCTCTGCAATAAATCTAATGAGATCACAGCACAGTGACTGAATGGAATGGGTGATTATGTGAGACAAGTGCAATCTCGGTAAATCCAAAGCAGCTGTCATATTGTAAGATCTTTTCAGATGAATGTTCGTGGGGTTCAAAAGTCTAAGAGCACACGTCTGAGGCCTGGAAATAAACAACATGCTAGATATTTTACAAATAATGGTTATGACATACACTGAAAAGAAAATGAAAGATTCTGCAAATTTCTGTTTTAGAAGTCAAATGTCCATGTCATTTGAGTGCTACTGCCATTAATGAAATATAGCCACATAATAATGTTTGTGAAATATTCAATTGAGCGTTAAACTCAAACGGTTATGCTAATGATACATATTTTTAATAGAAAAAGTTCTAAGCAATTAAAACATTTTTATAATCAGTCATGTGTGTGGAATGGATTGGCTGCAGGTAATTACAGTCATGCTAATATTCAGAGTGTGACATTGATTTTAATAGTTCAATAAACCGGAAGTTAATGTAAAAAACACAATATTATAAGCAAGAGATATGTGAAACATCCCAGTGCTATTCTAATCAATATCAGCATTTCACATTATAAAACAAACTGTTTTATAATATAAAAGAACATAAAGTAGAAGAATGTTCACCAGTGCTCTGAGACTTTACACCCCAATGTATGACAGCACTCATTATTGCAGCTCTCATTTGCACATATAATTAGAAGACACAGGACAAGACACAGAAACGAACACGAGGAGGGAGAGATGGGAAACAGGAGCACAAGCAGCTCAGAGAGCAGGATTATTTAAAGCAGCAGCCCTCTGGCCTCTTTAACATTCTTGTTAGCGGTAAACAGGCATGATGCTGTGACGTGGGATGACTTGACATGCCTATAAATGGTTTCAATGAGACCTCCTCACATATCCCATCATGCCCCATGCGCTCTTCCTTATGCATTATATTCTGTTCCTAAAATGCTTCGGTTACTCCGGCTGCCAAACCTCTTGATGGAGGACTAGTTAAATATTTCCCAGAAGATTCAGTCATTCTGATTGCACTCGTGATTAAAGGGAATAATTTACCTCCTCTCTGAAGGTGCGCACTTGCTCTTTGCATCCTGGAAGTCCTTGGATAAACTCAATCACCTACAGAATAACAATGAGCATTAGAGGAGGTACAACAGCTGAAGTTAACCGAGCCCAAAACAAATCAACTGTTCTAAAAAAAAACCTTGCATTCATTCAACAAAGCGTAATCGTCTTGAATTTGAATAGCGAGTGGGAAATGCAGATTCACGTGGGAGCTCTATGTACCTCATCCACACTCCACGCTGCCACTTTACTGGCCGTGATGCCTGCCACAGTTGGAAGGAGCTTGCTGTGCTGATCCCAGCAGTGAGGCATGCTGGGAGATGGGCTGGAACACGGCATGAATACAGACTGGTGCAAAGCCTGCTGTAGAGTCAGCTCTGAAAGAAACAGAGAGAGGGAGTCAATTCCATAGGAAACTGAGCATCATTATGACCTACTCAGGGCATCACCCTAGAGGAGGATACTGGGTACTGCAGACAATGCTTGTAGTAATATAGTGATATTAAATAATTACGTAAATAAGGGATATGCCAATATTTCTCATCGTTATTTATCATGTTATGGATGATAACTATAAAAAAATATTTTATAGGAACCGATAAATATACAATTTGAAGTGAGAAAAAAAAAATATAATCCTTCATAAGGAAAAATGTCTGGGATACTAGCGAGATATTAAAACTCGGGTTGGTATATCTAGTTTATTATGCATTTCCAAGTAACCCTAATAAAGGTTGTTTTCCCTTCGTCAAGTAATGAACTTAATCCTTTATTACAGGGGTGTCCAAACTTTTTTTTTTTTTAAAGGGGGCCAGATTTGATGACCTCTTCTTCTCCATATATACAACAAAAATATATTTGGCCTATATTTCATTACTCTCTTCCATTACATTCATTTGGCCTTTACAATACCAGTCAAAAGTTTTTGAACAGTAAGATTTTTAATAAAGTCTCTTCTGCTCACCAACCCTGCATTTATTTGATCCAAAGTAGAGCAAAAACAGTACAATTTTGAAATATTTTTACCATTTAAAATAACTGCTTTCTATTTGAAGATATTTTTAAAATGTACTTTATTCCTGTGAATTCACAGCTGAATTTTCAGCATCATTACTCCGGTCACATGATGCTTCAGAAATCATTCTAATACTCTGATTTGCTGCTCAAAAAACATTTATTATTATTATTATGTTAAAAACAGCTAAGTAGAATTTTTTCAAGTTTCTTTGATAAATAGAAAGTTCAGAAGAACAGCATTTATCTGAAATAGAAATCTTTTGTAAGATTATAAATGTCTTTATCGCTACTCTTGATCAATTTAAAGCATCCTTGCCAAACGCATTTGTTCTGAGCTCATGCTGCGCTGTCTTTAGGGAGAGCTAATAATGGTCCGTGCGCCGGCGCGGTTCATAAGTTGCGCTCTCCCGTTTTTGGTGCGTTTAGGAATTTTCGCGCGGTAGAGAAATGGCAGCGCATATATTATCCAATTATTTACTGCTACATCTGGTCAAAAATCAAGTGCTGTCACCTTGTGTTGACATTGTGAAACTTAAAATTTTGAATTTGAATTATGTTTGGCGGACCACATATAATACATTTCAGTTGATAAGCTGCAGGCCGTTTGAAATTCATCCACGGGACACATTTGGCCCGCGGGCCGGACTTTGCACACCACTGCTTTATTGTAATACTGCACTGTTTTTCTGTATCAGTATTAGGGGAAAAATGCTATCATTTTCACAGCTTTGTCTCGATTAGGCAGAAATGAGTCCACAGTTAAACATAAAAGACACTAATAATCAACATCCAATAATACTGACAATACCTAATATGGTTACAATATACCACACATAAATGTGTTGGCAAATTATTGTGCACTAAGCACAAAAACTATTTGTGTCTTATGTTACATGTATGTTGCAGACCAACTCTGGCAGCTCTGTTGTAAGCCACTTTGAATAAATGCATCTGCGTTAATTTATTTATGTAATGTATAAATGTAAATGTAGGTACACTCCTACACACTCTCTATATACCTTTTAACCGAGTGATGTTTGTTAAACGAATAGTGCACAAGAGCAGTTTGAGGGCTTTGTAATCCCAAGTAAAATTAAATTCCCCTTGGAATTGCCACCTTAATCATAAATGACAAAATCACTCTTTTTGCTCCCTTAGGTCCCCATGAATAGAGTGACCTTCCAGCAGCACCCTTCAAGAGTGCAAAAAGCCATTTAAATTCACCCAGAGAGCGTCACGTTCTCAGCAGATATCGGTAAAACTGGTTCACAGTCCATTTCAGAGTGGCAAGCACAGGGCTGACGAGCTGTTATGCTTCGCGCCGGAGGCCAGACACTGAGATAACACCCTTCCCCACTGTCTGCCTTTCATGGCTAATTCACACTGACGGACCCCTTCTTTGATGTGTGAATAAAAAGAAAACAGAACATTTTAATATCTTTTTTTTTTTTTTTTTTAATACAACGCCAATGAAGGAAAATTAGATGCATAGACAAGGTCAGTCTGTACATGTATCAAATGAGTAGTCGACTCTGAGGTTCTACAAATTAGCCAAGGTGTGGTAGCGCAGTATTACTGTGATGTTAACACATGTTAGAAGGTTAAGCAAAAAATGGACCCTCCTAACTTTGGTTAAGCTTTTATGGCCATGACTGGACAAGAGACTCTTCTGCCCTCCTCTGTCTTCACTCTGGCTATCTGTGGGGTTCCTGATCGGCTGGCTTCATTGTGGTCACCCTGGCACTCCGCTGGGGTTCCCAACCCACCAGAGCCTCCCTGGTCCATCTCTCCAGCTCCACCCTGACCATCCACTAGGTCTCCCAGTCCACTGGATCCTCCCTGGTCCCACCCAGCAATACCATCCGCCAGTGTGTTTGGGCTGTGTGCTCTTTGGTATGGCTGGGCTGATAGACGATGCCATCGTCCATTGCTGATGACTGACAGACGTCACAGTGTTGAGCCGGCATTGGAACTCCTTACAGAGTCATTTTTGTTTTATTTTCCAGCCTGCTTTGCCTGTCTCGGCACTACCCTGGCACTCCACTGGGGTTCCTGACCCACTGGAGCCTCCACGGACTGCCAACCTGCCGGATTCCTCCATAGTCCAGGTCCTGCCCTCCTCTGGCTTTGCCCTGGCCATCTGCGGGGTTCCTTATCTGCCAGAATCATCCTGGTCTTTTCTGCCAGCAACACCCTTGGCACTACACTTCCTGACCCACCGGAACCTCCCTGGTCTGTCACTCCAGCTCCGCCCTGGCTGTCCACCAGGACTGCCAACCCACCGGATTCTTCCTGATCCCTGATCCGTCCCATGACACCACCTTAGCCATCCTCCAGGGCTTCAGTGGGCTTGGGCTGTGTGCTCTATGGTCCGTGTGATATGTTGTGTGTGCACAGCGTGGTCTTCAGAGCCCAGCAATCCTGTCTAGTTTAGTTTTGGTTTAGTGTCAGGGTTTGGACCAATATTCCTGAGGTCCTGTTGGTTCCCCATTATGTCGTGTCCTGTCCTGTCCTGCCATATCTTGCCTGGCCAGTGTATTTCCCCTTACGGAGTAGTTTTGTTTAATTTTGTAGTCTGCTCTCCTTGTATCATCTATGGTACATGTCCTGCCCTCCTCTGGCTCCGTCCTGGTCATCTGTGGGGCTTTCCCATCTGCTGTAGTCATTCTGGTCTTCCCTGCTGACACCACTCATTGGCACTACACTGGGGTTCCCAACCCACCAGAGCCTCCCTGGTCTGCCCCCCCCAGCTCCGTCCTGGCCATCTACTAGGACTCCCAATGTGCCGAATCCTCTGTCAACCCTCCCACAACATGAGATTTGATTTTTATGTGTATTGTAGTGTTCAGATCCCAGCACTCCTGTCTAGTTTAGTCTCAGTTTAGTGTCTGGGTTATTAAAGGGATAGTTCACCCAAAAATGACAATTCTGTCATTAATTACTCACCCTCATTTTGTTTTGTTATTTAATAAAAGCCCTTGAGGAGGGGAGCAACTGAACTTGGTTCGGACTGAATGTGACAGTCTTTCATGACTTTTCAAAAAAACATGCCTGTACTTTAGTGTGAATAGCGTTCTCTAAATGACACTGTGGTGAACCAGAGAAGGTAATGCTGAATATTCACTGCAGAATTATAAGGCTATTGCTGCTCACTTTCTGACATTAATTAGTGGAACACATAGCCAGTGGGCACCATCTGATGCCTGTTATATAAACACCATAATCGTCTCTAATAATGGCTCTATCCATTTCATTAGCTGTCATAAAACCTCTTCCTCAAGGGAATTCATAAAAATATGATGTTGAATACATCTAGATATCTAAGTGGCAATACCATGTTTGCTCTTGCAGTTTTTAAGTTCCCCTAAATCACCCTCAATTCCAATGTATGCTAATGTATTCCAATGAAAAACGACATAAACTCAGATGCTGAACTCAAAAAGACAAATGAAGCAGCACTGAGAGTGCATATGTCAGGTACTGTCTCTGCAGCATGTTTGTTTCATATAATTACATTATTGAGGGAAGAGTATCTGTGCTATGCTTTTTCATTCCAGTGCATTATGGGATGCCGGTGCAAAAGTCAAAACACATTATTTGTATACAGCTGTATGCAATGCAGACTGTTTCAAAGCATCTGCGCATTCATAAACAGGAAAATAACAGTGTTAATGTAAAATGAATCAATTATGAAACAAATCCAAATTAACTGTAAAGCAGCTCTACATGTTCATTCAATTCAGTTCACTAACAATGTCGATGCTGCTGAGTTAGTGTCATCACCCAGTTCAATTATTCAGTTCAAATTTCATCCCCATCTGATAGTGTCAGTGCAGTGAAACTGATAATATCAGAATTTTAATTTTTGGCTAAACCATGCTTTTAAAGTCACCCCGAGGTTCGTTTAATTGTGATTATGTGTTAAAAGAAAATATTTAAAAATTATGAGTTTAACATTTTTTTTTTTTTTTTGTAATATATCAAGGTATATATAATGGGGAATGTACTGCATAGTGGGAATAACCTACTTATTCAGTAACTCCCACAGTCTGGATTAACCGTATTGATATTCAAGGATATGCCCATGTACACACAAATCAATATTCCCACACATGTTCACACTCTCCTGCTCCTGGCCAGTTCAGATCAAATGTTTTTGGCCAACACTCACATCATCAACACATCTGTCCTCACTGGCATTTTCCCCCAACACACTCAATCAGGCTCGGGTAACTCTACAGCTTTAAACCCACTCTAAACCTACACACAATCCCTGAGGCTTGTAGGAGCTGCCTCCAAACCGTCTGTCCTCATTCTGTGGATCCGTCAGCAGCTCACGACACCATTAATCACCAGATCCTCCTATCGCTGGACATCACAGCAACTGCACCCCTGTTGCTCTGAGTCCTGCTTCACAGGTAGATCCTTCAGGGTATCTAGTCAAAGTCACATCAACCAGCCACAGCTACAAGCTCTGCAGCCCAGTCATGCTGATTTGCATTATTAAACATCAAGATGATCAGGTCTTTTTACACAACTCCTTGTCCGGGCTCTTGTCATCTCCAGACTGCATTATTACAATAATCTTCAACCGAACCTCTGCAAACGATCCACAATGCAGCAAGTGCTTTTAGTCTTTAATGAGCCCAACGCACATTTCACCTCTCTTCTCTTTGTGAAGATAAAAAACCTTTATTACTGCATCCTCAGGATAAAACACTTTATTCCTCCTATATGTTTTTATTCCTCATTTGCAAGTCACTTAAATAAAAGCACCTGATAAACGAATAAATGCAAAAAAACGTTGCTAGATGAAATGTGATTCCACTTGTCTGCTTTCTACTTTGTCACTGCTAGGCAGCAATAAACAACTTCTCCATAGAGGTCTTCAACATCCTCATCATTTTTTCTTACGTTACAATTATCCATGGCTCAAGCCCTGGTGGATTACCACTCGCGACGCCCACGATGCATCCAAGTACAGAAGCTGAGGTTCTCACATCTTTCATTCTCAGACTGCCTTTGACGCCTGTGACCGGACCGAGTTATAAAGCTTTTAAACTGAAGAACAAAGAACCAGGGATTTGAATCCAACCCTCTTCCTCATTAGTGACTGCCACTAAACCTTTAGAGAAGCAGATAGAAGAAGAGCCCAATTCTTCTGGAAAGAGACACAATCCCAGCAAGAAACAGGAAGCCAGAAGGAGAGAAGGAGTGAGTCATCACAGAAAGAAATAGAGCAGTTGTGATGAACTGAAATGATTTTTAGCTCATCTGTGAATCACAACATTGAGTTTCACATGCTTCAGACGCTGATTCTGAGGGTGTTCTTCACACACTGTACAAAGTGGTAATCTGCAGTTGTTACCGTGAACACACAAAATTGTTCTGTTGGTGTAGATGTATATAGGTTGATTTGGTATAGGGATGTGACGGTGAAGAAATTTTCCCACCGGTTAACCGACGTGTGACAACACCGGTAATACCGCTATCACCGGGGGAGGGGTTAGGGGGTAGTTCGTTAAGAGTTTTCCCTCCTTTCCGCACTTTTCTTTGCTTCGCTCCTAAATAGCTTGTTAATGACCGTGCACTGGCTGCCTATTAGATTCCGCATCAGCTACAAAATAGCACTTCTTACCTATAAGGCACTTAACGGTTTAGCTCCTGCTCACCTAACTAGTCTTCTACCACGCTACAATACCATCACGCTACTAAGGTCACAAAACCTAACTGTTGGTAGAACCCTAGATACAAAAGCCCCTAAAGGAGGTAGAGCTTTTCACATTTGCACCCAAACTCCTGATCAGCCTTCCTGATAACGTTCGTGTTTCAGATCCCCACACCTCATCTGTTTAAATCTAGATTAAGACACATCTTTTTAGCCAAGCATTCAAATAATGCATCTCATAAACTTTTTCTGCAGCTATATCTGCTCAAATGTTCATTTTTAATCTTTTTAGTCTCTGATTAAACAAACCATCCCTTTTCTTAGTTGGAACAGCAGCTACGCTAATTATGTTCCTATTTGTTCTCTGTTTTGCCATGATTGACATCCCCATGGAACTAGGAATTCACGAACTCCATGTGGATCCAGAACACTACGAAAGATGAGCCAGACCCCCCAGAGGACTTCAGATGATTGCCAACCCTGAAAACATACAGCACTAACCGAATTCTGCTACTAATTTTATAGTGTTCTTTGTCTGTTTTGATTACGTCATTAATTATCTTTTACCACACATCTCACCAAAAGTTACACTCAAGCAACAATACATTCATTTAAAAATGTCAATGTGGTGTAAAGCTGCTTTGCAACGATATGTATCGTGAAAAGCGCTATACAAATAAATTTGAATTGAATTGAATTGAATTTTACTTTCACTTTCAAATTAGCATCAATTTGGCGTCAATTGATCGAATGGACAACAACAAAACAGTACAACAAACTCACTTATATTAAACATAGAATGATCATGTATTAACAAAACGAATGAAAATACACAATGGTATAGGCCTAATGTAAAATAACAAATAACTTCCGCAAAGTTTAATTATAAAAAAAAATACTTAAAATCAGCAAACACAGTGGAACCAAATAAATAAGAAACGAATGACCAACCAATGAGTTTTCAAAATCACCTTTTAGATAAACAGCAAACAGTCATCAGGCCTTTCAAAATCCAAAATATTTTTAAAATAGGCGCTTTTGTATTTCTATCGAACCTAAATCTTTTGCCAACATCTTGCTTTTCTCACCTCACTCGTCAGCTCAACTCACTCTCTTCATGATAAACGAAATCAGACTCCTGCCGTGGATCTGTGATGCGACTGTTGTTCGGCATACTGTATTGAGCAGCCGCGTTTAGTTTGTAATTGTACTGTCTGTTCTCTAACTGAACTAAACAATTTTTATTACTATAAAAAATAAAAACGACGGTGACGAAACCAATGTTGCGGCTTAACACTGGGTAAAACCGGTAACGCCGGCTATTGCAACATGCCTAATTTGGTATGTGAAATACTATTTCTGACTTGAATAAAACCACTTAATTTAGGTCTTATCATTTTTAGTTGACCTCTTTTTTTAAATGCAGTATAACCTGTTTGCCCCCTTCTTGATATTATTCTCTAATATCAAGTAAACACAGTAAATAACTTTAAAATAGAAGAAAGATTGTGGATTTTGGTTACATCTTGAATTCAGTCTTTCAATCTGCATGTAGTTTTTTCATGTTTTAAACTCAAACCATCAAGCTTAAAACTTATAATTTTTCTTATAATACTTTCATTTTATTTGTAATTACGGTAAATATTGCCACACATATTAAAACCACTTTAAATGACGCTGCTCATTTGTCTTTTTTGTTTTTTCTCTTCACATTCTCAGGTCTCTTTATTCGCTTGTCTATTTTTTCTACTATCTGTGTACTGTTGTTTACTGCAGTTGCTTTAGTTGTTGAAGCTTCTTCTGTCTCAAAGATGAATTTCTTGTGTGTGTAAACATACTTTGCAGTAAACCTCATTCTGATTCTCATTCAGTCAAACAGGATCATAATTCTTGTTTTCATTTCAAGGCTCAATACTAGTCTCAGCCTCAGACGTCACGCCCACGGAACGTTGGCTAAACGTCTGATGCATATGGTACACTTAACTGGAAACACTTCAGGAATGTCGAAGTCGTCATCTGATTGGTTGAATTTTATCGGATTTCCGGGGGACGCGAGTGTCGCGTTTATTTTCGGTCCGCCGGGAAACAAAGCGCAGACGTGTGATTGCAGAAGAAAAACTGTCGTGTTTACATGAGTGACAAAGAGCATTTATCAAGATCAGCTAAACGTAGGATTCTCAAAAGTATGCGAGGTTCACGGCATAGACGCTTTAAGAGATGTCCAGGAGTTTTGTTTGAGGCACTTAGTGGAGACAAAAAGAGATATTTTAGCCTGTTTGCCGACGGGATTTGGGATTTTTCTATGCTGACTGACTTGTTGCACGCCGGTCTGTTGTTGTGGGGACATTTCCACGCCCCGAAACGTGATGCTGAACGAAACGAACTGTGATTGGTTGTTTGACATGTCGGTCAAACGGCCTTATGGGCGGGCCTTGGCCAAAGAAAGCTGCTATGAATTCCAGACCTTCAGACTGACGGCTACGCGAGACTAGCTCAATACTGACATCCACCAAATGACATGCAAACGTACCATGAAAATATAGTGAGGGTGGTGTAGATCTACCTTTGGTTTCGGTGACTGATGATACCTCACTCTCTACTTCCTCTTCCTGCGGCAGCTCCTCGACTTTCCGGACTTTACAGGGCCGACCAACCCTGAGGGAGAACATCATCAGGTGATCATGACATCATCAGAGGGAGACACGCAGGACGATGGGATATGTGACAGTAACTGTGTTCAGAACAGCATACTACCATAGTAATCTTCCTATTGCACACTACAAATTTACTACAACACCCCAGTACTGCATGTGAGAACAGCTGTTTTTGTTTCTGGGATGAGAGCTGGACACCACTCAACAAATGAAACACGGAAAAGTCACGCGATATCAGATTGTGTAGGCGGTATAAAGCATACACTGCACAGTATGCAGCATCCTGGTATTCCATTTCGAACACAGCCTCAGTTTTTAAACGGCTTACTACATAGTGTATCTGGCAAAACTCATACAAGGATCATCTATTCTGCGTATTTCTATCCGAGGTATGATTTTGCGTACATTTCTTGTGTATTATAAAGCTCATTATGCAAATAATTTCTGTAAAGTAAACAGAAATTTCTCAGGGCTATTTGTGAACAGCAGAACAGGAGAAATGCAATCTCAGAGAGAATCAAAGTGTATCTTCAGAGATGTTGTTAAAAGCATCTCTGTCATGACACAGTGAGCGATGGCACGGACCTTCCGCGCAAGTCATCGCAACAGTTTCCAGCAACATGTTTGGCTGAAAATGAAGCTTGTTGACTAACAGGTCATTATGTCAACAGCACAACTGAGAAGGATCCTTTTACTCTGAGTAAACAATGAATCAGCCTGTTAGACAGTGTCAAGGACAGCTGTTTGTGTTGATCGGAATTTGTGTGTGTCAGAGTACAGCAGTGTGTGAGAGAGTCAATCTGTCCAGACCTGATGTTTTTTTGTTTTGTTTTGCATAGACAATGAAGTCTTTGTTACGATGTTTTATTGCCATTCAACACATTTCCCCTGACATTCTCATTATTGCAAGGCAAAAAAAAGCCTCATTACTGCTATTGAAAACACTGTCATTCTCATTACTAGAATACATTCCCTAGTAAAAAAAACAAAAACAAAAAAAAGTCATAGATTTAAAATGCATTCATTTTATACTAAGTATAGTTCAAATCTATTAACATATTTACTGACATGCCGCTCGAGACTTGCTGACTGCTAATTAAACTTTATTTGGAGTACTACTTCTTAGTATTAAGCCTAAAATATATTTTAAGCTTCACTATTGATGAAAGCTGTATGATCTTTAAATAATATCTATAATGTCTTTAAATGCTAAATATTCTAAATGTACCTAAAGTATACTTCCAATAGTTCCACTTTAGCACAATCAAATATACTTGAGTATATCTTTAGTTGGACTTCAGCACTACTTTTACACAATTAAAGTGCATTAAAGGAGAAGTTCACTTCTAGAACAGAAATTCACAGATAGTTTACTCACCCCTTTGTCATCCAAGATGGTCATGTCTTTCTTTCTTTAGTCAATAAGAAATTATGTTTCTTGAGGAAAACATTTCAGGAATTATCTCCATATATGGACTTCAGTGGTGCTCCCAAGTTTGAACTTCCAAAATGCAGTTTAAATGCAGCTTCAAATGGCTCTAAATGATCCCAGCCGAGGAAAAAGGGTCTTATACAGCAAAATGATCTGTCATTTTCGAAACAAATTGACAATTTATATACTTTTTGACCTCAAACACTCGTCTTGTCTCGTCTCTGTGATGCGCACGCGTAGTCTGTGTAATCCGGGTCAATACAGTTAGGGTACGTCGAAAAACTCCCATTTCGTTTTCTTCTTCAATGTCAAAATCGTCCTACATCACTGTTTTACCTTTTTTTTGTAAAGCGTGTTTGATCTTCTTTGCATGTTCCCTTTGTAAACACTGGGTCGGTACTTCTGCAGCGATGTAGGATGACTTTGAAGTTGAGGAAGAAAACGAGATGAGAGTTTTTCCAACAAAACCTAAAACAAAAAAAAAACAGAGTTCACGCAGACCTAGACAAGAGGAGCGTTTGAGGTTAAAAAAAAGTATATAAATGGTCAATTCGTTTTAAAAATGACTGAATGTTTTGCTAGATAAGACCCTTCTTCCTCGGCTGGGATCATTTAGAGTCCTTTGAAGCTGCATTGAAACCGCATTTTGAAAGTTCAAACTCATGAGCACCATAAAAGTCCACTATATGGAGATAATTCCTAAAATGTTTTCCTCAAAAAACATAATTTCTTACTGACTGAAGAAAGAAAGACAAGAACATCTTGAACAGCTAGGGGGTGAGTAAATCATCTGTAAATTTTTGTTCTGTAAGTGAACTTCTCCATTAAGTACAAAAATAGTTGTTCCAATTTAGCAGACTTTGAATATACCAGTTTAGTATACTAAAAGTACAACTGCAAGGTATTTTTATTAAATACATTATATGTAAATGTATTTGTAGTATACTTAGCATTAAATAAATGTATTTTAAATACATTTTAGCATATTTATTTTTCACTGGAATAGTTACTTCTTATGTTATTTCCAGTGCTGGGGAAAGTTACTTTTAAAAGTAATGCATTACAATATTGCGTTACTCCCTCAAAAAGTAACTAATTACGTTAGTTACTTTTTATGGAAAGTAATGCGTTATGTTACTTTTGCGTTACTTTTTTAATCTGGGCAGGGCTTGCTTGTTAATAAAGTTCTATTTTTGGCAAATGTAAAAGCCTTTTCACACCAAAAGCCTCCGGCTTTGAGAAAAGTAAATTCACATCTGTACAGTAGACCGCAGAAGAAAAAATTTCAACTCTTCAGCAATAAAAAAAAAAAAAAAAAAAAAAAAAAAAGGAAAACAAATGTTAGATTATCTTGAGTAATTTTTGCTTATTAGTATGGTTGAATAGATCATCGAAGGTCGGCAGCAAAAACATCCGTTAATAAAATCGGATTAAATGCATAAAGGATATTTGTGTTATTTATCATATTTAATTATTGCATGTTTGTGTCATATTCTGAGTTGAATTTCACTGTTTTTATTCATTTTGAGGAATACTGAATCTGTTTTTTGTGAGTGAGATGAATTAATGCATGTTCACATTTATTATAGAACTAACATCTCTCATCAATAAATGTGGGGAAAAGTAACTGGAGTTACTCATTTTAAAAAAGTAACTCAGATATTTTCGTGTCAATTAAAAAGTAATGCGTTACTTTACTAGTTACTTGGAAAAAGTAATAATATTACGTAACTCGCGCTACTTGTAATGCGTTACCCCCAACACTGGTTATTTCAATTGTAAAGTCACCATGGTTTTATTTTTTTTTTATACTTTTTATACTTGTATTACACTTTCCCCGCCACTGACAGAATTTTCTGGTTCTCTGTGTTTTCACTGTTGTGAAAATGTGATCAG
Source organism: Cirrhinus mrigala (assembly GCA_036247105.1). Lineage (NCBI taxonomy): Eukaryota > Metazoa > Chordata > Actinopteri > Cypriniformes > Cyprinidae > Cirrhinus > Cirrhinus mrigala. The sequence continues at coordinate 1,940,182 of CM070026.1, forward strand.
TGTGATCATCAAGCATTAAACAGTGTGTAAATAAACACTGCCTAATGTTACCAAATAAAATGTCGATCCAGGATCGGATGTGTTGATGGAAGCAATCGACTACATCTATGTACACAGATTTTGACTTTGACAAAAACACTTTTTTTTTTTTAATCGAAATGTTGCTTCTTTTGAAACTTACCCAAATTCAAGCGTTGATTAAAAAATGCATGAAGTTACAAACTTTTTTTTTCATTTTGTTCTTTCTTTTGACATATGGCATGTTCAGATATTCATCTAAATATTCTGGGGGCCATGAAAATTGTGTGAAAATGATCAAAAATTCTGGTGGTGGCTGGCAATTTTTTTTTGTAAAAAAATGCTGGCGGGGAAAGGGTTAATCAAATGTCCTTTATTACATTAATGAGAATAGCAATATAAAAGTTTAATTTTTTTTTTTACACTAAGTGAATCATCAAGAGTGACAGAACCTAACCTTCGTTTGGTCTCTGTGCCGACGGGCTTCTTTACCGGCGTTTCCATGGCAGCAGTTGCCGTGCTGGGTTTATCCGGGTGCGATGGGGCAGAGGTGACGGGTTTGCTAGAGAAACAGAGGCGAGACAGTGATAAATGAACACATCACTGAAGGTGTGAAAGAGGCCAGACGTGGCAAAGTCCTCAGTTTTATCTCAAACAACACAGGTGTGCTGTTCAGGGCCTGACAGGATATGATAAACAAATCAAGTGCAAATATGCTAATTTATGCTAATTTAGTTACAAGAGCAAGTGTTAGTCTTTACTACGCTCACCTTAAAATAAATAAATGAATATACCAATTCAAATTCCAGATTATAATTTGAGCAGTCATACTATACACTCGCATCAAATTTTCCATTTGATTTTTAACTTGATTGTCCACTATTTGGTATTCAAGTTTCTTGCACAAAAAAAAAAAAAAAAATTCCTAATTTACTAAATTTAGCTGAATGCGTTTTTGCATGTTTGCCTATGAGAAATGGAGAACGGAAAAAGAACAGAAATATGAATGTACAGATGCAGACATCATAGCCGGCTGATTTAGTAATGTATTAGGTTCAACTGAATCATTTTTGGGCACTAAAAAGAAAAGAGACGTTGACAAAATGCAGACCACTGATCAGTAATCAGTGCTTATTTATTTGAGAGAGAGAGATTAAACTATTTTCGTGTGTGCTTCTAATGCAGATTGTTGCACCATAACTTGCTTTAACTTTCATGATGACCCTGAACGTATGATGTACAGAATGGTTGCACACCAGTCTGTTATTGTATAACAATTTACACGTCATTCAGACATCCCCATGGCCAGTTGAAGCAGCTATAGAGACCAAACCATATGCTCTCAGTCAAAGATCTGGCAAAAAGAGTCTAACTGGCTCTCATAGAGAGAGTGTGATCTTCAGTCATTTAGTGCACGATGCCCAGTTTTTCCTCTGTAACCATTTACAAAGTCAGCAAGTATATGATGCTTAGTGTTTTAAAATCTGTTCAGATTAAAATCTGTCCTTCAAGTGACACTCATGCTGAAGATTCAGACTTGAGTTTCTCTCTCTGACATGGTTTGCAAAATGAACGACCGTTTAGATTAGTAGGCCAGAAACATCATGAGCTGGCTTTGAGGTCATAAATAAGAAATGCATTTAAACAGGCTGTCTGTCAACTAAAGTTACAGCTCGAGAGTGTAGACAGCTTCATTAATTATAACGGGAGTCATTTAGTTTTAATGCATCCAAAATGCCACTCACATCTGCTGTAGACTAGAATGAAATGGCCTGTTTTTGCTACTGTACCTTTAAAACTGTAAATGTAAATGAACTCTGTAATGAGTAATAGCTAAACTCTTTGCTCTTTAATCAAGTTACTGAACACTGAACAGGTGTTGATGTGGGCGATCATATACAGTTAAGTGCATATTTTTGCATAGTATACCATAAATTTGCATAGTGTTCCCAGTTTAAAACCTGTTGCAGAACTGATAGGAATATAAAAGATTCAAGTTTACACGCCGAGCTCTTGATGCACTGCACTGCCTTCATTAACGTCGTTGGATGTTTGCAGCTTTTGTAATAACTGCGTATGAGTCACTTAATTGTCTTCAGTGTGAAAAGATGGCTCTCAGTATCACACAGTCATGGTTGTGTTGTGATAATCATTAATATTTCCCAGTCAGTTCTGCAGGTTGGCTTTGCTGAAGCGGGTTTTGCATGACACCCAGTAGTGTAAATCAAACGATTACTTTTCCATCATTAAAGCATTTTACATATTTCAGCAGATCCCATCAGGGAAACGAATACTCACTCATTAGCATCAGCTGAAATCTCTGCATTCGGTTCTGCTCTGCGTGGCCGACCTACTCCGCTTCCCGGCATCTCTCCGCTCAAGCGGTCCGGCAGAACCGAGTCCTTGTTCAGGTTGATATCAGAATACGGGCAACCCACAGCACTGAAACACCAGGAAACACAGGTCATTTTACAAACATAAAAACTGTCATTGTAGTTCAGTAGCTGCTTTGTATCTATCTTAGTCACGGATCTTAAATTCATACTTCCACAAATTAAGGCCTAAAAAGTCTTAAATCGGAGCAGAAAGTCTTAAATTCATAAAATCATGGCATTAAATTATGCATGTACTACCTATCATTTATTCTGTGTGTTGCTCAAGGCAGTGTTTCCTGATGAAAAGTTAATAATTAATTATGGCAAGTGTCAAATTAAAGTAAATGGGGCTGTGTGATAATCGTGATTATGGCTCAGTGTGATTATCAAATCAAAGTCTGTGATTTAATCAAATATCTGTCTGCTGTGCTGTGTCTCAGAGTGAAGAGCAGCACTGTGTGATGTTTTGACATTTTTTTAGCTTGGTTTACAAAAAAAAAAAAGTAATGAACTTCATTTTTGCATGTGCTGTGACTTTAACATTTGGGAATGCAATGTGCGCTAAAGCGTACTTTATTTACACATTCGCGTAATTTGCAACATTGCATAAACTTTACTATTTTATTAGTATTCTGCCAAAATAAAAGCTTGACTTTGAATGTTTTGAAAGAATTTAAGACAACATTAGTACTGTAACTTGTAATGTTAAGAAAACTATCATAGTTATTAATATTTATTTTTCATTTTATGGTATGATTGTAATTTACAGTAAAATGTTTTCTGTCTTTCATTTATAGAGTTAAAACAATAACAACAGTAAAAATAATAATAATAATTAATTATTAATATAATGTTTTTGTGTTATTATTATTATTACTGTAAATTACAATCATCATCTTTAAATTTAATAGGCTCCTGGCAAATGACAAAGTTAATCTACAAAGTCAAAAAAAAAAACTTGCATGTCATGTGATCAGTAACTGACATTAGTGAATGTGTTGTTAAATCACTGAAGTAGTAACTTAAAATTTTAGAAGGAAATTGAAGTAAATATCTTATGTCTGAGGGGTTTCGGCTGGCAAAAAATATTTGGGAATCTCTCGCTTAGAAATTATTGCAAATATGCAGCATGCTTGATTTAGTAAAGTGATATTTTCCATATAAACTTTGATCAGTATGGGTTTTCTTGCCCTGTTTGAGATTTTTCTCGGACTGACTGTAAAAATAGACACATCAGAGAACAGATGTGCAGCACCTTTCCTCAGGCTGATCGCTTTGCTCTGAGAGCTGATCTGAGCCGCAGTGTTGGAGCAGAAAGATCATGATCATTAGTCTGGTGAGCCTGAGCTGTGATATACTGGAAATGATATTCAGGGTAGGGCTGGGTTATCTGGCCAAAAAAATTATCATGGTATTTTTTTTTTACCATATTATATTGATATTTATGTCATTTAAAAAAAATAAAAATAAAAATGTATATACACTTTTTAACCTCAAAAGCTCATCTTGTCTAGCTCTGCCATGCACATGTACTCTGTGTAATCCAGATCAATACAGTTACGGAATGTCGAAAAACTCTCATCTCATTTTCTCCTCCAACTTCAGAATCGTCCTACATCACTGTTATTCCTCAAAAAACAATTTCTTTACGACTGAAGAAAGAAAGACATGAACATCTTGGATGAGAAAGGGGTGAGTACATTATCTGTAAATTTGTGTTCTGGAAGTGAACTACTCCTTTGATGGGAAAGGAAATACTTTCCACATGTTTGCTAGATCTTCATTTGTGTCTTATGGGTTTGGAACAATGTAATGGTGAGAAAATGACAGAAATTTCATTTTTGGGTGAACTATCCCTTTAAAGCATAATAACCAGGTTGTGTGAGCTGGAAGAACTTCAAATAAAGCATTCATTTCAATGCAAGCGCATTGCTGTACACATGATTTTTCAGTGTGACGAGCTGAAATTATGTTCTGTTACTGAAAGCACATCACAGACTGCAGCCATAAATCTTGTATTGAAACCAAAACACTGAAAAGTGCATAATTTCTAAGGATGCTTTTACACTTGGTCAGAAGCTGAGTTCAATTGATTCTCCTCCCCCGCTGGATTGCGTTCACACTGTTTTTCTGGTTTCAAACCAACCGTATGTTTGCGTCATCAGATTGGCAGCTTTTTATCTCTGTTGCTAGGTACAAACAAATCATTGAATACTGCAGCGTACTTTCCTCACTTTTTTTTTAATTAGTTTTTTTTCCAAAGCACAGCCTGGCACATGTACAAATTTAATGCAATGTCAATTTCTGCCAAAGGCAATGGGAAATGAGGTTGAAGTTGAAAGTGAGTTGTGAAATACAGTTTCACTAATTCACACATCACCAATAGCGGTCCACTCTGTCATTTAGTACAGCTGTGTTCACATCAGAAATTAATCATACTGAAGTTTGCATGTATCGTACTATGAACCGGTGGGCTGATGTCCCCCTTTAAACTCTTAAACAGTTCTCTTTCGTATTGAACCGTTCGGTATGAGACTTTCGGTTCGGTACGCATTATGTACCAAATTATTCGATTCGTTGGACTAATCCTATTACATTTGGAAAATAAAAGAGCTTAAAGTTTGTGAAATACAATGTTCTCAGTGCAGCTGTGCTCAACAAGGCAGCCCAAACGACATAACAGGCAACATGATGTCTGCCCCTCCCACCATGAAAGAAAAACACAATACTCCAGTAGGACTGTGATGGTGAGGTAGTTCATTAAAGTTTTCGCTTTTAAATAGCTTGTAAATGTCTGTGTGCATTTCACTTTCACATTCGAATTAGCGGCAATGCAACATCATTTGACTGAATTGACAACAACAAAACGAAATGAAACTCGACTCCTGCCACTGATTGGAGATGTGACAGTTGTTCAGCACACTGCATTGTTCAACCTAAAAAAACCAATACTTTATGATGTTAGTTTTAATAAATAAAAAAAATGTATAAATCAAGGAAATTTCTCTGGCATTTCGTTCTTTTTGCTGTATCGAAAACATACTGAACAGTGACACCGTGTCGTGTTGAACCGAACTGTAAATTTTGTGAATAGTTACACTCCTAATAAGAAGTTAAGATATTTTAGACACAATATTGTCTGTTTTTGCTCATTTTTGCCAATGCATCATGGCAATTAGATTAAAAACTTTAAGCAATTGACAAGTTTATATATCAGTTTATTTACTTATTCATGCATACACACATACTCCCACTGACCTGTGGTGTCCAGAGTAGCGGGCTCCTTTGATGTGCCCCACTCCTTTACAGCCTGGGGTGGGACAGCCACCCTGCTCAGATGTCTCAAACATGTCCTGAGGAGCTATGAAGAAAACACACACACAGAAAAACAGAAACGCATTACACATCACCCTCAATCTGCAAACCACAATATCTGTTTACACATAGAGTTTCAGTGACTGTTTGTGGTAAATAATTACACAGTACACACATGAGCTTCAGCGAGACAAAATGTAATAAAATCAAACGTAATATGCACATATGGGTGTTTCTTCAGCTGTGGACAATTTTATGTCCCAGAGGTTGATTTGTCTTCTAATGAACAGATTCAGAATATGTTGTTTTCGTTGTATGCAATCATGTTAGTTACAAAAAAAAAAAAAAAAAAAAAAAAAAAAGTTTCCATCATTTATTTTCCTGCTTTTATTGCTTTAGATTTAATTGTTTTACCTTTCAAAGTGTTGACACTTTCATATCTTCAATGAAGATATTATAAAATTCTACAAACAATAACAATCCAAACAGTCCCAATAAGATTTAATCACAAGTTCACTTGTTTACAAAGGAGACAACCATGTAAGTGAAGGGTGTGAGTGCTTTATTAATAGAGTACATATAGATTTATATAAAAAGTGTATAGAGACTAATATCATAAAATAAGCTTTCCATTGATGTATGGTTTGTTAGGATAGGACAATATTTGGCTGAGATACAACTATTTTAGAATCTGGAATCTGAGGGTGCAAAAAAATCTAAATATTGAGAAAATGGCTTTAAAGTTCTTCAAATGTTCAAAGTTTTGATATACAGTACTGTGCAAAAGTCTTAGGCCACTAGTATTTTCATCAGCTAAAAATGGTTTAAAGTCAGTTAAAGTCAGTCTGTTGCTGTAGTATGTCAGTAGGAAATATCAGTTTACATTTCTAAACATTCATTTTGCCATTAATTATAATAATCCAGTGAGATTTTTGCATGGAGCACAGGCTGTTGTCAGACTCCTTGTGCAAACAGAGATCTGATCTCTCCATCATTCACAGAAAAAACGGAGACAGACTAAATCCAGAAGAACTGTGGCAACATCCTCAAGATGCTTTAAGAGTCCTATACCTACAAAGCTACAGTACTGTTAACATTTTTAGGCAGTTAGGCACATAAAATGAGGATGCTGTCAAAAACAATCTTTATCAATGAACTTCTATTAACTAAAATAAATAAGCATTTGATGTGACCATCCTTTGCGTTTAAAGCAGATTTTGCCCTATGTGCACTTGTGCAGAGTTTTTCAGGTAGCTTTGCAGGTAGGTTACTTGAAACATCTTGGAGATGTTGCCACAGTTCTTCTGGATTTAGTCTGTCTCAGTTTGTTCTGTTTCTTCATGTCGTTCCAGACAGACTGGATGATGGTCAGATCAGATCTCTGTGTGGAGCACTGGCTGTTGTCAGACTCCTTGTGCAAACAAAAATCTCACTGGATTATTACAATTTTTGGCAAACAGAATGTTTGGAAATGTAAACCGAAATTTTTTACTGACACACTACAGCAAAAGATAGAAATAACTTACTTTAAACCATTTTTAGCTGGTGAAAATACTAGTGGCCTGAAACATTTGCACAGTACTGTATTTATGGTAGGAAATTTACAAAACATCTTCATGGAACATGATCTTTACTTAATATCCTAATGATTTTTGGCATAAAAGAAAAATCAATCATTTTGACCCATACAATGTATTATTGGTACAAATATACCTGTGCTACTTAAGACAGGTTTTGCGGTCCCGGGTCACAAATATAGTGAACATATAGACTCAGATAGAGTATATATAGACTCTGATGGATACATTCTCACTGCCTGGTTTCTTTCTCTTTTCTCACACTCGTTTTGTTTCTCTCTCTCTCTCTCTCTCTCTCTCTCTCTCTCTCTCTCTCTCTCAGTAAGTCGGTCACATCCTGATGCCAGTTGCTGATTTCTAAACATTGCTCCGATCCGTTTCCATGGACACAGAGGAAGGGAACGAGAACGAGAAGAAGATTATCAGCAAGACCGACTGGAGAAAAGCTTATTGTTCAGGAGCATTTTCCCAGAATCCTCTGGAGCTAATAGAAGATATTGACATGAGAGGAAGAGAGAGGACTGTTAGATGCTCCATCCCTCTTTTATGCCCACATAATTCCTTTCTCTTTACCGGCTGCAATTTTCCAAGAAATGCAATGAAAATGGAAGTCATTTAGAGGGTCTGAGGCAGTCTGTTTACAGATGAAAAAGAATGCTGTTTGACTGGCCATTAACTCATCTGTTAGGGCTGGGATTACCGTATGTTTTGTCTGAATCACTGAAACATTTTATTGGAAACAGTCAGTATCCTCTCTCTCGTTCTCTCTCAAAACAAAACAAAAACCTTGTGTAAAAACATCTGCGTAAGACACATTTCCACCGCATTACACATACTATCCCAAAAAATCTAACTTTAGTTTCTTGTTTGGTTTTACAGAAAAATATTACCATTACATTAAAATAGGAGCATCTCCATGTGTCACACAAGTGCAAATAGTAAGTGAGAGGAATGATGAATTTCAAGAGCGTCAGATGATAGCATGCTGCACAATATTTAATAGGTATATAAAACAACTGTCCATTGTAAGTCCAGCAAATATTTCATTTATATTTGCAGTACTAAATAAAACATACTTTCTTTGTGCATTGCTCTTCTTATCTGTAAGAATACATGTGCTGCTGCCTTAAAATCTGGCCAAAGCCAAGCGTCATTGCAGGCCTCAAGTGTTGCTGCTTAACATCTGTAACAGACGTTCCATCGCGAGCTAACAACTATTAGCTAACAACTGCCGTGGGAAGGGCAGTGGTTGTGTGAAATTTGTCTGTACTCACTGATGGGCGGCTGCAGTGGATGTCCGGTTTTGGCGCACCACCCGGCAGGATGAATATCTGGGCTGTCTGCATCGATCCAGTAATCATATTCATCTGTCCAGCCATCAAAATGGATCTAAAAGAGAGCAATGCAGATCACTCTTTAACAATGCAAAAAACGATACACTATGCACTTATACATTATGTACTTATACGCTATGCACATATACCTTTAAATCTTTGACATTTAAAGTTCATGTTAAAGTTTATTATTTGTTCTTGTTTTAAACATAAGCCTCACTGAATTTAGTAAATCTTCTACTAACAGCTTGCACCAGCTCAAACCCTCTTTTATTGTTAAAGAAAAAAAAAAACTACTGTAAGCATTAACTAAAACATTAGTGATGAAACAGTCATTTTTGCAGCTGATCTTACAACTTATGCATTTGTAGGAGTTTCCCTATCAGACACAACATTTATGGCAGGAAAGGATTTCAATCAGGATTGTCAAACTCATTACAGGTTGACAGATTCATTAAGTTGACCAAACAAATTACAATATAATTTACAAGAAAACTAGGATTTATTTTTTCAAAGATGACGCTAGGTTATTTTAAAAATGTGATGTATTGAAAAAAAAAAATCTCAATGTTTTTATAATTATATCATATATTGCCAAGTGTGTTTTTGAGACCTTTAGTACCTTTTTTTTTTTTGAGATTGTCACTTATAAATACATAAGACACTATAATTGACAGTAGTTGTCATTCATTGACTCATTCATTCAAAAGATTTGTTCAAAATGGCTAATTCCTTTAGAAACTAAGCTAGTGATTGCTGTCTTTATGAATGGGCCATTGAATCACTGACTCAAATGATTTGGTCTGTGTTCTTGAATGTGCGCATTGCACTTTTATGGGATTGTGTTCTCATGTTAATTTGCCCTGTTGAGTAAATTTGGCCCACACTTTGTCATCTGATGGAGAAATCACGGGTGGTGTGGTATAGTGGTTTAGTACTGTAACTGGAGGCTGGTTTGATCCTCACATGTACAAGTCATGAGTTGTCAATGTTGTGCCCTTATCCGAGACACCTAAGCCCAGGAGGAATTGTTCCTGTAGGGTCACGGTGTCTTTCTCTGGTGACATTGCGTGAACGTCACTACAAATCCCAACGGTTGTGGTTGTGTGGTGATAAATAGAGATTTTATTCTTACATAAGGTACAAAACACCCCACGGCACTTCAGATGAAAGCAGGAACAGCTTGGCTAGTAGCATTTCAAGGTCCCTCGAGAAGATTATCTTCATATTGCAATGCGCATCTCTCGAGACGTTAACGTTCAAACAGGAATCTTAAAGGAAACGTTGGCAGCGATCAGACGGCTGGCAGGGCGAGTCGGTCATATTGTGTTTTAGACTCTCAGAATTCTTTGAAAAGAGCTGCTGCAATCACAACAATGAGAAGAAAAGAGCAACGGTCCTTAAATGACAGCCTGTCTCCAGGACTTCGATAAAACGGCTTCCTGGGAAATCAGCCGGACAGCAGGAACAGGGACGGACTAAAAAAGCGAGCGGCGTTTTTAGTGGTGTTCACAGCACAGCTGACAGTCATTATGTGGAGGCTGAGTGGACAGGCTTTGTGCCGCCCATCTAGACCAGACTGGCTTTTGTGATTCACTGCGTGACAGTTTGAGATAAAGAAATGTTTCATTTGCATTCTTTTCATCAGTCTCGCTCTCTTTTAATCTCCTTCCAGTTTGTGTGCGTCCAATCTCTCTATCTTTCCTTTAACTTCGTTCACAATCAGCGTTACTTTAATATCACTGATATAATAACGAGCTGATCCTTCTTCCGTTCTTCCACAAAGGCACTGCACAAAGGATTTTGTAATTTGACTTTAAATTTGTCTAGCACAAAACCCTTATTCTTCCCAATTTCTCTTTGGTCGCTGTGAAGTAAGACATGTTCCTGGATCAACATCTTTTGTTGATCCTGGATCAACATTACTGTCCAAAAATATAGACTTAACCCAATCCCTACCCCTAAACCTAACACTACTCATAATTTATTCCTAATATGAGTGGGAAATGATAGCTGATTAACAAGGGCGTAGGAGCACCTAACCCTGATTGTAAGCCTAAAACAGACTTTTCCTGAAAAGTTATCCCACAATTCTGATTGGTTGATTGGAATGCTGTTCCAGGATCAACAAGGATGTTGATCCAGGAACATGTTGTACTTAGTGAAATCACATTTACATCCTTGGTCAAGCATAGCCAGAATCAGGTGATAAGATAAGATAAGATAAGATAAGATAAGATAAGATAAGATAAGATAAAAATCAACCTTAATATAAAAAAAAATATATGAGACTCTGGACCACAAAACCAGTCGTAAGTAGCACAGGTATATTTGTAGCAATAGCCAACAATACATTGTATGGGTCAAAATGATCATTTTTTTCTTTTACGCCAAAAAATTATTAGGATATTAAGTAAAGATCATGTTCCATGAAGATATTTAGTCATTTTCCTACCATAAATATATCAAAAACAAATTTTTGATGAGTAATATGCATTGCTAACAACTTCATTTGGACAACTTTAAAGGCAATTTTCTCAATATTTTTGAGAAAAATATTTTTTTTTTTTTGCACATTAATGATTGCAGATTTTCAAATAGTTGTATTTTGGCCAAATTTGTTCCCTAACAAACCATACATCAATAGAAAGCTTATTTATTCAGCTTTTAAATGATGTATAAATCTCAATTTCAAAAAATGTACCCTTATGACTGGTTTTGTGGTCCAGGGTTTACAATTAATATACTATTATAGTTTTTGTTATTTTTTAAATATATTTTCTTATCATATTTTCTTTGTTATCATATTTACATTTTCTTTTTGATTTTTAGTTAAAGTTTTAGTAATTTTGTGTTTTCAGAATTTTTTTTTCAAGATCTATATAGTTTCTAAGTTTTAGTTTTCAGTTGTAACTATTTTAGTACTGCAATTTAAATGAAAATGAAAAATGTTGCCTTGCCAACTATCTGAAACTATTTATTTATTTTTCAGTTTTAGTAATATAGCTCTGATCTTTTTTTTTTATTTTATTTTATTTTTTTTATTTTACATTTTGTTGCTCAAGATCTGCTGCTTTTGTGGTGTTAATGGTGCTTTTAAAATTCCAGTTATTTGGCTTTGTTCTATGCAATTCAAGTTTGTTTTAAAAACTTCTAATTTTTATAAAGATGTAAATTTAAAACTTTTCAAAATACTATCAAATATTCCACAGACACCCTGTAAACAGGTTTGATTTGAACATGCCAAAAAAAAAAAAAAAAAAAAAAAAAAATCAAACCCTTTTGTCTCTGTGGGATAGTCCGAGGGCGTTGCAGAGAACCATCAAAGACCTGGACGTAAAGGTCTTTTTCCTCCAAGTCAATTACAGCTGCTTCCGGAAATATTGATGGGGGATTTTAAAACGCAGTGGGAATCCAACAAATCTATCCGGTGCATGGCACTGAGCTCCGGTGAATGTCAGTGAACAGAGGTGATGAGACAGAGCAGGACTGGAGGTGGAGGTCATGCACTATACGGCTCGAACACATGAACAAGACGGACACGTGTAAACCAAGTATTGATTGAGTGTTTAAGAGAGAGACTGAAGGACCTCTGCTCACTCTCTCTCTCTCTCTCTCTGTGCAGTGTCACGAATGACGGCTGAGCAGACAGACAGCGTGAGCGGGAGAGGAGGCAGATCTGACAGCTCTCCGTGTGAGTGTGAGACAGACAGTGACATCTGTTATTTCTCTCGGCCCGTGTGAATGATGTGTGCGGATTCTGCTGCCCTCTTGGATCCAACATGTGCAATTACAGCAAGATGGTTACGCTACATTAACCGCCTGTTACACACTGCACTCAAAAATGGCGAGAGCTGGCTGAAATCGCCTTTCACTTTGCTTCGTGCAACATCTGGGAACGAGGCCTGTTGTTTGCTAGTAGGTGTTTCTAATTAATTGCTGAGTAATGTCTACATACAGTACGCATTGATAGTCGTCACATCGGTTACGACTCAACTTTATTGCATTGCCGACAATTGCCTTATGTTGCCTCAAACAACCAATTCTCCTTAAAAATGAATGCCGTCAAGTCGCTTTGTTGCTCACTCGGTGTGAACAGCTGTGAATGCTTGGCCTTGTCAATCTTTAGAGTCTTGCTCTCTCTTTCCATTTTGGAAATCACTGCAGTTTCAAATATATAATGCAATAAGGCTTATGTCAAGCATGCCAAACGCGCTAAATGCATACATTTAGATTTGTGCCGAATGAGAGAGGTACAGTAAAATGTATTATTATAGTGCATTTCTTACACGCCGGTAGTTTCAGTTTTGCTTTAAATAATTTCATTCAGTCTTGGGGTTTACGATAAATATGACACTGATGCGAGTCAACAGTTATGCCATTTTTCAGTACCATGATTTAACTACAATGCTTTCATGAATCGTGATGTGTTGAACCGAAACGTTCAGCACTGCTTCTGAAAGCAAAGAAGTGACAACTGAACACTTACAACTGCAGAAATCTGCATTAGAACAGCTCTGGTATAAACTCCACACGTCACATGCATTCATGTGCATGAAGAGCAGCAGTTTATCAGCCGGAGGACTGACAGATCATGTTCAGAAGGAGATTTCTATATGGAGCAGTGCTTCCCTGCAGCCCACACAAAGGGAAAATCACAGATGACTCATCCTGATCGCTTCTAAACTCCCAAACAGACGGCTGAGAGATCAGATGCTGTCATGGGTTCACCGTCAGCTGAATCAGCACCACATCACTGGATCTTCACTGACAATTAGAGTGATTATGCTGGGAAACTGCACAACACAATGAGCAAGAAATCAGTGATGAAACGCTTTGATCCGAAGTGGATTTCATGGATACGTGAGCGAGATGCAGATCGTATTCAGTCCCTATGTAGGACACAGTCTGATTCAGCACTATGACGAGGTGCAGAACATATGAAGCAATGATTAATAAAATCAAAATGTCCTTTGAAATGAGCTCCATATTCTCCATATTCTCTCCGTATCATACTATATGAGTCATAAAAGCCCGATGTACAAATGGGGAGAGAGGATTTTTACCACCGATGATGACCGGACAGAAGTGCCAGTCAGTGGTCTGTCTGAATAGTCGATTCTGATTGGCTGGAAGGTGTGCATTAAAACCAAGATACACAGGTAGATCCAAGTCAGTTTAATCACCTTTCTATATTAATGCACTGCTTTCACTGACACACATCACTCTCACACAGAGATCGGACGTACACACAGAAACATTCAGGGGAACAGAAGCTTGTTGTAAACACTGCCTGAGACTTTTATTAATTAAATAGCTTTGATACTGAACTGCTATATTTCTTGGCAACAAAGAGGTAAAACTGCTGTTTTTGAAGCAAATAAACTCACAACCTCACTGATTGTAGAGAGAGATGAACAGATGCAGGTAAATACACACGCAACTCTCATATCTCTCTGTCTCTGTCTCTCTCAATTGTAGGGCTGCAACTAACGATTATTTTGACAATCGATTAGTTGGTCGATTATTTTTTCGATTAATCAATTAGTTGGCTTTAAAATTCCAATTTTTATTTTTTTGTCAAGATTACACTATTCCACATTCTGAATGCTATGAAAGCACAGTGCTTAACAATTTATTAGACCACCTGCTGTAATAAAGAGAAAAGACAAATATCTGAAGAAAAACACACTATAACAAGCATAAAATACAGTGTTTCTGCTCTTTATTCTGCCGTGGAGGTGTTTAGTGTCCCGCCAACAGCAGCAGCAGCAGCAGCAGCAGCAAGCGCAAATGCCTTCAGCGCAGAGTTCCGCGTTCAAATGCACGCAGTAAGCTTAAACTGACCGCAAAGCCCCAGCTAAAGCAATTACCATGAATGTGCCGGGGAAAAAGTAAAGAGATATTCAAAATTATTTTTTAATAAACTAGTATTGTCTGAGTCAGTGTCGCAAAGATGAAGTTGACAATCCTGACTCGCCATCTGCTCACTGGACGTGCTTTTAGTGCCTAAATGCATCTTTATGGATTAGGCCTATAGCTAATGAAAGAGTTTTGTTTTGGTTTTGAATTATTTTGTTTTATAGTAGTGAGGTAAATTTATTACTCTTACCTTTATGAGCAAAAATGAAGTTTCACATGGCGCTGGCGCCTCCATGTTCTGCAAAGCGCTTTAGCTTTCACTCTCCGCACAAACGACTGAATATGCGCCTAATAGCACACATTTATCTAGGTTAAACGATTAAACTAATATTGTGATATGCTTTAAGTTTTTTATATCTATGGATTTTAATTTAAATCGTGATGACTTGAGAAGGCTAAATTGATCTGTCTGCCGCTGGCCGCTTGGTCGTTACTTAAAAAAAAAAAAAAAAAAAAAAAAAAAAGCTTGAATTTCACAAACAAAACGTTTTCCAGATATACTTCTAAATTAACTTTATAAACTAAAGAATCGAAAATAAATGTAATTACTTCGCTATTAAAAACAGCAGCTGTGCAATGGGGAAGAGAAAGAGAAAAAAGGTTCCAGTCGGACTCAGGCCAGTAATCCTGATGAGCTGTCGAGGTTGTTAGGAATTTTTTGGAACGAATATTTGTTTAATAGCCTATTTAACACTTATTTAGGCTACTTTCTTATTTAAATGTATTATTTCTGAGATTCATTTTAGCGTTTTGTAGGCTGCTTGTTCACTGATGGAATTGCTAAAATAAACACACACGTTTGTTAATAATGTTTGAGCCTCATTTATTTTGATATATATAAAAACACCGCGCCACCGGCGGTAGTTGGTCCATTACCACCGCGGTGGTAAAAATCTGCCACCGTCACAGCCCTACTTTACAGTTCCTACCCTCCATAAATACGTGCGCTACATGTTGTATTTTAAATCTAAATTTAACATTCAATGACAGATGTTTCAGCACAATGAATGTTTTTGCGCTGAGTATTAATTGTCTCCCTGTCTGTGTTCCAGTCTGACATGCTCATTCAGTAAAGATTTAAACTTAACACAGACTGTCAGAATGGACTTTGTATGCATAAATGGAAATGCTTGTGTGAATTTGTGACATTTACAGATAAGGATATGACCGTAATCTGAAAGTTTTCATGCTGAGGATGCAAACAGATCTGTCAAAGCGCCTCACAGGGCAAGCCATTACGCTATTAGCTTCAAGATTAAAATAAGGAATTCTCATGTTTTGGGATCACTTAACTCTCCTGCAGCATCTCATATGTTTCCTACACTATTTTTAGATGCATTGTGTCTATAGTCATTCAGTGCTGTAATTTGACGTGATTCTGTGAAGTTGTACGTGCACTGTGGGCGGACCGATTAATCGATAATGGGAATCGTTGTCAACGATTTTCATTATCGATAATAATCGATTTTATCGATTAGTTGTTGCAGCCCTACTCGATTGATAACTACATTAAATCAATTTAAATAAATAAACAAACAAACAAACAAACAAACAAACAAACAAACATGAATGAACATGCATAGGCAAAAACAATAGATTTTTTTTGTAATCGCCAATACATTTTTAGGTTTCAGGATTTTTTTTATACCAAACTTTGTATAAAGATTAGTGCTGCACGATTAATCGTATCGCAATCGCAATCGCGATGTCAGCCTGTGCGATTATATGACGGCAAAATGTTGCGATTATATTAAATAAGTGTGGACTTGAGAACACCTACTTTCTGAGACAGTTTGCTGATTTTCCGTACCGCTAACTACACAAACAAACAAACAAACAAAAAAGATTAAAACAAAAAATCTGACAGTCTCTCAGTATAGGCAGTGCGTGTTCACTTGTGTGCGCAGTGTGGATGGATGCCGAGGAGATCGACACTGATCTGGTAGCCGAAAAAAAAAAAAAAAAAATATGGTGATATTTTGGATTTGAGATTACTGACATTGACCAGAGAGAGGTACTGTGCAAGAATTAGAGGCTCTGTTTCACCTGGTATTAACATGCGTTTTCTGATGCGTCGATCTGATCACAAGTGGACAATGCTAAGTACAGGTGTAAACAGGGGTGTAAAACGTTTTCAGCTTGTCCACTTTTGACCACATCCACTTTTCAAAATCCCGTTTGTGTCCCCCTCACTTTCAAATTCGTTTGTTAAATGAATGTCTCGTATTGTAGAAAGCGCTCAGCGCCGCTGAGAATTCGCACGATCCTTAAAACGAAACCGAAAGTAAAACGCGCACGCGCCTTCAAAAGCAATTTTAATACGCGCTTCTAGAGAGCAGTTCCACAGTGCGCGCAAATTAGGCTACATAACATATAGATGTTGTTATTTGTATGTATTCTATAATAGGTTGTGTAGTTGTCTATAGCTCTGTATCATTCTTGAAAAAATTGGTCTCTATTTGCACTTTGAATATTGAGAGAGTAGCCTAGCCTACTTTGATTATGGCTGCACTATTGTTTGCACTTAATACAGCTATTTTTTATTTAATTATTTTATTATTTAATACAGCTTAATACAGACTATTTTTATATATACTGTTTTTATTTATATTTGTAAAAAAGATCTTCAGTTAGGAGGTCAAACGTTCTAGAAGCTCATAATTCATGTACAGTTCTAATGTCTGAAGAGAATCACATGAAATCATACAGGAGAGATGCCAGTCAGTTGAGTTTGTAATGTATGTAAATGCAGGAATGTGATCAGAAGTGGTCGAAAGTGGACAGAAGAGATGGATTAAAACGCCAGGTGTAAACGACTGTGTCTCCATTGTCCACTTGTGATCCGATCGACCAAAAACATATCCAGTTTCCTTTTCAAAAGAGTTTACACAGAGTATATGTTACATTCTTCATAAATGTCCGTTTGTTTGGGCAAAATCTTTAAAATATCTTATTTTTGTGAAAATGTGTATGTTTTTATTCTATTTAATTTAGCTATACTTTTGAGAAAAAAGATTTTCATAATAATACATAATATTTCATAGGAATACTGAAATATATTTTCTTCCCCTATTCACATCAGTTGTCTCCCAAAACATGTAATAAACATGCTTTTAGTCCCGGTATCCTCAACGGAGGACATGTATGAAATCAACGTCCTGTTTTGTAACAGAAAGTCATACATTGATTTAAAACCCCATAACATTTTCTAGAGGTGTTAATTTATAACAAACAGATTAGAATAGATTTAAATAATTACAAAATTTGATCATATTTCCATAAGACTGTTACATTTGCTCACTATATAATGTCATCCATTTTTGAAGACCTAGGAGAGGGAGCAGTCATGGTGAAACATCCAAACATTTGGTATCTCTGAAAAGCCCTGAAGGTGCTCTGCACAGGATATCCAGACTGTGGCATGTATATTCACTAAATACAGTTTCTCACCCGCAGTCGATGGTCGTCCGTATCAACCACTGTGGCCACTCGGATCAGAGCAGGATTCCTCTTGTCGACCACCTCCAACTTCATATTGAGCTGAAAACTGTGAGGAGGTTTCTGCAGAGACAGAGGCCGAGAGAGACTTGTTCAGGCAGATGCTGCAGCCACAGCGTCCTCAGCGCCTCAGGTCCCTCACGGGGGCTGGAGATGTTTGGCAATAAGCACACATGCACTCACCACTTTGAAGGCTCGAGCAGGAGCTGGTAATGAGTTGGTCTCTGCCAAGTATTTCTCCCAGGAGAAGTTCTTCACATCAGGGTATCCTACAGCACATGAGAGTTTTGAGAGAGGTTTGAGAGAATGATGAAAACATGATCTTTCCCAGTGCTCACTGGTTTTTATTGTGTATCATGAGATCATTCTGAAAATGGGACAATCCTAAAGGTAGACTTTGTGGATGGTCCGCTACCTACCGAACTGAGCTAATGGAGACACAACATTAAACACTGTTTGAAAAAAATAAATAAATAATAAAATAATACAATAGAATGACCTACTTCTCCCATCCCATGATACATAACGAATGACATAATTGAATCTGAAATCATGTTAAATACAACAGGGTTTACGCAAGTTTTATAAACACAAATTAAAGACTTTTTAAAGCTCTTTTAAAGCCAGTTACAGAAAATTTAAGGAATAATTATGAAACTGAACAAAATGTGTCAATATGGACTCTAAATGTAAATGTCTAAGCAGCACAGACTTCAAAGCTTGAAAATACAACTTCTAACCAGTCTACATTATTTTTAATTCATTTTACACACACACAGAAGCTAAAAATAAAGTGAATTAATGATTGATTTAAAAAAAAAAAGGATAAATATTCGCTAGTGAGCTTAGAAAAAGCAACTTAATTAAAAAAAGAAAACAAGTTTTTGTAACCCACTGACAGACATTTGTTGTTTGTTTTAAGCATAAATTCACTTAATCTTCTGCAGTTTCTCAAAGAGGAAGATTTCACATCTTCACTTTGCATCTTAAGTAAATGTGTCTTGTTTTGAGGATTTCGATATTTGTATTGGAAAAAAAAAATAAAAGACAAAGTCTAAATTTACAAAGACATTCAACTTTTGCAGCACAAGCAACATTTAATGCCCTTATAATCTACAAACTTAAGACTTTCTGCTCCAGCTGAATTATCTTAATTTGTGGAAGGGTGAAAAGACTTTTTGAGACCCGCAGAAAACCTGATACAACAATTGAATTAAACCTTTAAGTAATTTAATGCAAAATACCCAAAATACATAATTGAGTGTAACGAGATTGACTTGATGACGTAATTCACAATTTGTTGGGATTCTTGCAAAACGCCAGAACACTACTGTTGCTCTCAACTTTACTCATTTTTTACTTATATTGGAGCGCACTCTTCAATTATAGTTTCATTTTTATTCTTTTGATTTGTTTTGAAGCAAAACTGAGTTTAAGTTTAAATTTGAGTTTAAAATGATTGCTTTATCTGCCCAGATGAGCGATCAGCTACACAGTGCTGTCATGGACACTAGCCAAAAGTGATGTATTAATTGAATTATTAAAAGGTTATTATTTTAATTGTTTAATGCCGAATCAAGTATTCCAGAGAGCCGTGTAATATACAAAATAAATGTCTGTGATTTTCTTGGTGCCACGTTACTAACGTGCATCTGAATCCCCAGCAGAAGTCTGAAGTCAGGTCAGCATAAACACACGTCATCCTCTAGAACATGTCCTCATACTGAAGTCCCTCTGAAGACACTTTGAAGCTAGTTTGTATTTTAGCCAGAAGGGCTTTCACATGCCAAGATCTAAATCAGCTCAACAACCTAACATCCCCTTGCATGTTATCGTACCCGCAATAATCAGTAATCTCACTAACACTGATATAGGCTACTTCTGAAGCAGGTAAATGCAAAATAGTGTTTCTAAAATCATTTTCTGGGGGAAAAAATGATTTGTGATAAGTGTTGATGTGTTGCATCACCTGGAGGGGTGGTGAGGGTCCTGCCGTTCTCTTGACACCAGCCAACCGGATGGATATAAGGGCTTGTTGCATCACACCTGCAGAAACAACGAAATACACAAATGCTTTTTAATGCGGGTGGCAAAACAATCTGTTTTATTTGTTATTTATTTATTATTTTATTTGTTTATTTATTCATGCATTTCCTTTTTAGAAATTCTTTTTGTGTTTGGGAAAGACAATGCATATATTAAAATAAAATAAAATAAAATAAAATACAAAAATAAATATGTTTCTGCTTTCCATCTGTGCTAGTTGGTCACAACTTTAAAAAATGGTGGAACACATCAGTCACAGACGAAGGGAAAAACAGTTCTGATAAATCATAACTAAATAATCATGTGTAGTAAAATCGCAACAAAAGCTCATCAACTCCTCAGTGAAGCAAATTGTATCTCTCATCATTAGACTGTTTAAGCATCATAATTACTTATTTCTCTGTGGTTTATTGTCTCCTATAAGCATTAAAAAAAAAAATAAATAAAAAAAAATTAAAAAAATTCAACATTCGACCAAATGCTCAAAATGTTATTTTGTTATGTTCTGGCAGATAATGTGAATACATTTTAATATTGGATTTTAAGGTCATTTTGATTATTTTAGTAGGATAAATATTTGAGGTGCTGTGTTGAGTCTCTACTCGGTCCTGAAGCTAAACTAGTTTAGAATGAGTGATCTAACTGTCATTTCTTTGGGGTAAAGCTGACCAGCCCCAGATTGCTGGGGTCTGGTAACCAACAACATCTGATGCGGTTTCTGATGGTAAGACAGTTTAAACGGAATTATGTGCCGAAACAGGTACCAATTCTCCTGAACTCCTGAAATGATTTGTTTGAATAAAGTGAAACAAATGTGGGGATGAGATGTTCAGGAGGTGCTGTGGGAGCGTAATGGTTGGAGAAGATGCGCTCTTCACCGGCTCAATGCACAGAGCTGTCAGATGTGATTGTGTGATCTGAGCTGAAGACACAGTGTGTGTGTGTGTGTGTGTGGTCTTGTTTTTATATCTTGGTGGGGACCTAAACCTGAATACACACAGGCTCATGGGGACTCGTGTCACCGTGGGGACCTAAATTGAGGTCCCCATGGGGAAACAAGCTTATAAATCATACAGAACGAGTTTTTTTGAGAAAGTAAAAATGCAGAAAGTTTTCTGTAAGGGTTAGGTTTAGGGGTAGGGTTAGGGTAAGGGGATAGAAAATACAGTGTAGACAGTATACAAACCATTGCGCCTATGGAGAGTCCCCACAAGGATAATAAACCAGACATGTGTGTGTGTGTGTGTGTGTGTGTGTGTGTGTGTGTGCTGTTCACTGTGGTACTATACTCCTCCTCCTGAGTAATTGATGAGCAGTTAAAAGCATTCTGCCTGCTCTTCACACACACACACACACACACACACACACACACACACACACACACACACACACACATATACAAAGACACACACTCATCACAGAATGAATGATGAGCATGGAATGATAACTGGGTCACTCATAAGAAGGAGAACCTGCCCCATTTGTGTCCTCATGACTTACGACTGATATAATGAACAAGATACTCAACTTAGTCATTTAATAGATTTAAGCCTGTTCAGCTTCATCAATTTAATCAGCATTTCAGTCGTTTTGTATGTTGGCAGAAAGTAATAGAACAAAAAATGTAACTCTCCCCAAATTATGCTTTGATTAAAATTGAAATATGATGATTCATTTTCATTTTGTCAGGACCATATGGTTTCAACAGATGTGAGCCCCTCTATACTTTTTCAGTATTGTATTGTTCATGTACATGTTCACACTTACATACATTAGTTCAAAAGTGATAACTCTATTAAACCGATCAGTTATTTTTAAAGACAAGAAGAAATATTAAAAATAACTATACATTAAGAATGCACTGAACTTTTGGCCGCTGAAAATTATAGACCGAAAATGGCATTTTTGGTTTTCGGCCGAAAGAGAAAAATGGCTGAAAAAAATGAGCAGTTTCACTCTCCAGCCATCATCACTGCATGGTGTGACGCTCCACTAAATATTCCGCTCTATGAATGTGCGTTCCACTCGTGTACCGCTTAAATAACACGCCGCTAGGAAATTTTTATGTAGTATACTTGTTTCTGTTTGCAGTAGCGTTACTGTGCTGTAACATGCTGTAGTAGAGCTGTACCGGGCAACACTGGTAAAATGTTCATGTACAAGTTAAATCTGATTCTGTTGCATAGGACTAATTAAAAATAATATATTGATATTTAATATTATTATATTTTCTGCCCAACGTTATTGTGTTATTTTCAGTACAAGTGTGGTTATTTTATTGACTTGTGTTTTTGAAAGGGCACCTATTATGCCCCTTATTACAATATTAAAGGAGAAGTCCACTTCCAAAACAAAGATTCACAGATAATGTACTCACCCTCTTGTCATCCCAGATGTTCATGTCTTTCTTTCTTCAGTCATAAAGAAATTTTGTTTTTTGAGGAAAAGATTTCAGCATTTTTCTCCATATAATGGACTGATATGGTGCCCCGATTTTGAACTTACAAAATGCAGTTTAAATGCAGCTTCAAACGATCCCAAATGCGGTTGTAAATGATCCCAACCGAGAAAGAAGGATCTTATCTAGCGCAACGGTCAGTTATTTTAATAAAAATAATACAATTTATATACTTTTTAATGTCAAACACTCGTCTTGTCTTACTCTGCCTGGACTGTTTTTGTTCCGGTTCAAGACATTTAGGGTATGTCGAAAAACTCCCATCTCATGTTCTCCCTCAACTTCAAAATCATCCTATATCACTGTTTTACCTTTTTTGTTGAGGGTGTTTGATCTTCTTTGCATGTTCACTTTGCAAACACTGGGTCGGTACTTCTGCAGCGATGTAGGATGATTTTGAAATGATTTTTGAAGTTGAGGGAGAAAATAGGATTGGAGTTTTTCAACATACCCTAACTGTCTTGAGCCAAAATACACAGAGTTCAGGGAGAGAAAGGCAAGACAAGCGTTTGAGATTAAAAAGTATTTAAATTGTATTTTTTTTAAATGAAAATAACCGATCATTTTGCTAGATAGGACACTTCTTTCACAGCTGGGATCGTTTACAACCACATTTGGGGTCGTTTGAAGCCGCATTGAAACTGCATTTTGGAAGTTCAAACTCGGGGCACCATATCAGTCCATTATATGGAGAAAAATGCAGAAATGTTTTCCTCAAAAAACATAATTTCTTTACGACTGAAGAAAGAAAGACATGAACATCTTGGATGACAAGGGGGTGAGTACATTATATGTGAATCTTCGTTTTGAAAGTGGACTTATGTGTGCTGTTTTACCGGTTTCACTTTCGCTTTCGAATTCTATCACGTTTAGCAAGGAGGGGAGAAGATGGACAGGGTGTACGGCCCGCGACTGCCCCCAACTTTGGTGCAACACCTGTCCTGCTTGACGTAGACACAAAGTATACTGTTTAACGCGTTTACATGTCAGAATTTGAATTTTGTTCTGTTTATAGAAAGGTTGATCCCACTCTTCTCAAACCAATTACAATTTCAGGTGTTTTATGGAGTATTTTCACGCGGATTGGACTTTTAAACTGATCACAATCCTCCATGTAAACTCACCTAGTGAGTGCCAATGAATAGAATATAACTGTAGTAGCCTGTTAGATGATCTCACAGAACTTTTAGCTTCACATTTTTCATAGCTAAATCCAATAAATGTATAAATAGTCAGTAAAACAAGATAAACTCAAGAACAATATTTGTCAAGTAAACCATGAAAACTTGCATAAAGTAATTAATTTACAGGTATAGAAAAATATCAATGAACTTTGAAAAAAGGATATATAAATAAACTTACAAACATTTGTAAAACCAAATCATAGTTGTGCAAAACTTCTAAAAAGCCTCAATAGACATTTACAGCAGAAACACTAACATCCTTGAATGTTTTATGATCATGAAACAGAGCAAGGGTGTTCCTGACGGGACACTGCTTTTGACACAGCCGATCGCACACAGACAAAATGGCTGAGGATACGGTAATATGTGCCTGTCAGTCAATAGCGGTAGGCGGGGCTACCGAAATACGACATCACTTTGTGGACAGGCTCCAAAGTGCTTGCTTTTGGTTGATTTTATGAAGATAAAAAAAAAAGACTGAATGAATTTTTTTACATTCTAAAATGGCTGTGTACACACAAATCCAACACACATTTCTGTCCAAACATCTTCTAAAAGTGGATTTTGCATAATAGGTGCCTTTTAAATTAGTATCATTCAAATTATTGAGTTAAATTAAAAAATCTTACAAAATTACTTTATATCATTTAATAAAATACTAAATGATTATTACAAAGCGTTGTTGATTTCGGTTTTTGGCCAAGTACATCCAGAATTTTTGGTGTGGGCCCAGAATTTTTTATTTCAGTTCATCTCTGCGATACATATTGCTACATGGAGTTTTAACATTCAAACCAAAACCATTCTGAATGTGTCACGTCCAGCACAAAAAGATTAATATTTGCAAAACTATGTGTAATAGAAACTACCAGAATTTCAATTAGTCAGTAAGAATTAGAATTTGTGAGTAAAAAAAAAATCACTTTTAGTACTTCGTTGTGACAACATACAGTACTGGTTTAGGGATAATACTTCAACAATCAGCCTTAACATTTGTGTGCTAATGGAAATGCATAAGCAGTGGCTTTCTTACAATTTGCTGTGCATTTGGTTTGGTTTGCATGCATTGCTAAAAATCTATAGAAAGTCTTTGTAAAATGATCTCCTTTCCAAAGATGAAAAGCAATTCATCAGCAGGAACAAAGCCTAAAAACATGAATTCAAAGATGTGAACTTACCAGTAATCATAACTTTCATCCCAGTTGTCAAAATGCACCAGGAATCGACTATCCACCATGTCTGTAATCGTGGCGACACAGATGAACGAGGGATTCTTCTTATCAATGGCCTCCAGTTTCATACCAACCCTAAACCCTGATGGCGTCACAGTCTGAAAAACACAGCAAACACATTCATTCAATTTTCATAACTTACTCCTAAATCACTACATTAACCAATGATATCATAGCATCTCATGGTGCAATAAAAAGTAAATATTCAGTTTCACTTGTATCCATGTCCTGTTACTGTTACTGTAAATCATATATGTGAAATGTTTAATGTAGTTTAAATATGCTGTGGATGTCATTGTTTTTAACTTGGTCTAGTTTAAGAGCTTAATAACATGAAGTGAAACAGTGCCATCTAGTGAAAAATGGGACACATGTCTTTATCTGGAGTCATGTGATGCTCTCACCATGTTCTGGTTCTGAAAGAGGGCTTTAGGTGCCGTCTGTATTTTATTTAGTTTGATGTAAGAGGACCAGGTAAACTCTTCATCCTTCATCCCTATAGAAACACAAAAACCACACAAGCCATGTGAGGAACAGTAGCACAGTTTGGCCATTTAAACACCTGAATTGATGTCTCTTGCCTTTAGGTGGATGCAACTTATGTCCGGTTTTCTCACACCATCCCACCGGGTGAATGTCAGGAGAGTTGGAATTCACCCAGAAGTCATAGCAGTCTGAATACTTATCGAAATGCAGTCTGATTCGATGTCCTAACACCTGCAAATATGCACAAGTCAGCCAATAGATTAGTAACATGTCTTTAAAATATCATGTTACAACATTTACAGACTATTTAGACAGTATTTCAGTTTTGGTTGTTACCTCAGCGATGGTGAGAACGCAGTACATGGACGGGTGTTCAGGGTCGATGCCCTCCAGTCTCATGCCAACCCTAAAGCCATTCTTACACTGTGGAAATGACTGATACTGCACACACACACACACACATACACACAGATACACACAAGTTCCAGTTATAGAGTCCTCATACAGCTTGAGATGCACTAACACACAAAATGTTCACTAATATAAGTGACTGTTACGGAGTATTCAGGCCCATTCACTTTTTAACATTTTATGTCAACCTTTTGGCTAAACACCAGTTTACACTTCATACCCCAAAATGATTAAAAAAAAAAGTGGTAACTTTGCACGTTTATTACAGGGTTACATTTGCAGGTAAAGTTAAGGCTTTTTAAGACTTCTTTAAGACCAAGTGTGGAAAATGTATATTAGTATATATATTAGTGATGCGCGGATGGCGGTTATATCCGTGGGCGCTGCGGATAATCCGCGGGTCGGGTTAAAAAAAAAAAGCATTCTGATTATTTGCGGGTGGGTCGCAGGTGGATGAGATGAATCAATAATGATATTAACTACATTTTCTAAAATAGGAACCTGTTTTAAATACTTTTTTCAGGCAAACGATTTCATTTTTGTGTGTGTGTCTGTTCGCCTGTTTGAGAAGGTTTGACAGAAAAAAGACATTCCAGATAAAGTTTGAAGAGAGTTACGCCTGTGTTAATGCTATTGAGTAGGGTAATGTGCAGTGGTGTAGTGCAGCACCTGTGTATACCCATTTCTTTATCAGTTGGCTTTGTGTACCCACTTCTAAATCCCCTCTGATGCGCATCATTCGGTGGTGTCCTGCATTAGCCAAAATCATGACAGGCCACCATTTCTAATTCAATCGTATGTGAATAAATGCAAATATTCGCTCAAAACACATAGTAATGACGGTAAGGACCGTGGTGCCAGCTTCCTTTGAAATATGTTTGATGATTGCACCTGATGCGCCCGCGCCATTTTGCAGAGTAGTAAAATGTATTATTATTATTGATTACTAATTTGAATCAGTACATTATACCGAAAACAATACCTTAAAAATGAAAAGAATTAGAATTTTTTTATCAGAAATTTTTGAAACTGGGTGAACCCCTGTAAACATTTGTCCAAGGATCCAGTAGGTGTTCAAACGCCCAACCGATTTCATCAGAGATTGCGGAGAGTCACGTCCAGATGTCAGTTAACGTTATTCTTTTTAGTGTGGATTTGGCTTAAAAGCACGAGTGGTTAAGCTTATATAAGTGTGCAGCGATGTGCAGATCAGCTGAATCTGCTGTTAAAAATGAACCATCCATTCATCATATCATTATGCAAAACTAAGAATTGAATAACTGTAAATGACGATCGGGTGCGGGGCGGGTGGGGTTATCTAAATCAGAGAAAAATATAGGTGCGGGTGGGTGGTGGGCGGATAATCTATTTGAAGCTGCGGATTCAGGTGACGTTTTGAGCTCGTTTGAGCGCATCTCTAATATATATATATATATATATATATATATATATATATATATATATATATATATATATATATATATATATATATATAGCCTTTTTTCAATGAAAATCTCTAAAGATTCTTAAATCAAGATGCATTTAGTCGAGGAAAAAAAAAATGACACAAGTCTTGCTTTCTGTGAAAATGATCAAAACAAATGTGTTTATGAATAAAACAAGAACAAAAATCTGCCAGTGGGCTCAGACAAATCTACTTAATTCAAAGGGAAAACAAGTGTTCATTCCCCCATGGCAGAAATTTGTTCATGTTTTAAACATAAACTCACTTAATTTTGTAAATTTCTCAGAAAACAAGAACTCATGGGCCAGATTTACTAAACAGGGCAAATTAGAAAGTGCAGTCGCATAAAAGTACTGAAGGGAGTGGGAAGTGATCTACTGACAAGGCAGGTAATCTACAGTTTGAATTTACAGTAAGACTTTCTGCTCCGATTTAAGACCTTTTAAGGCCTTTACTAATCTGCATTGGCTGATTAACACGTTTGTCAGTGTCTGCTTTGTGAATAATTTGTGTTTTAATTTTTTTTTAATAAATACTGTCTGTTTTAGCAAAGCAGCTTTTGTACAGTGTTTTGTGGCTTCATTTGCTGGTATGAAATTGTGTTTGATTACTAATATCTTGGTCACTGGCCAACCTTGCTTTGTATCTGTATTTAGAGTTAGGGTAAGGCATTACAAGTAACACTAGTCACATAAGCGGATTACTTTTTTAAAGTAACTTGTAAAGTAACGCATTACTTTTACATCTTCAATAAAATATCTGAGCTACTTTTTTTAAGTAAGTTACTTTGTTGTCACATTTATTCACTGACAGCACTCCTGTTCCTGTACTGACAGAAATCAGGAGTAAGTTGCAGAGGCACTTCCTTCAGCCTGAGGCTTATTTATTTCACTTTTGGTTTGAAAGGGCCTTTACAGCTGCCAACAATATAACTTCTGGGATTTTTGTTATTAAAAAAACAAATAAGCAAACCCAGCCCAAATAACGCAAAAGTGACAAAAGTAATGTAATGCATTACTTTACATAAACAGTAACTAAGTAATGCAATCAGTTACTTTTTTGTACAATATCGTAATGCATTATTTTTAAAAGTAACTTGCCCCAGCACTGTCTGCATTGACAAAAAAGCCATTGTCAGTCACTAGATACACAGTTACGGCCAACGTCATGATAACAATATAATATTTACAGTGACACTTTTTTGTTGTAGTTTCATAATGAATCAAAAATATATTTACACTTCTCATAATATCGAGATCTCGAATGTTGTGTTTTACACCACTGCATTGGCAAAGCATGTGTTAAACGACCTAAAAATCTAAATCATGATATGGGTTTATGCACTTATCAAACATGATTCATTTAAGTAAGTATGTAGTCTACTTAATGTTTTGAAGTGACGTCGATCAGCTCGTGATCTGGTTCATATTAATGAAGTGAACTCCATCTCTGTAAGTGTTGTGAGTTTAAAGTGCTTTTTGGAAGACAATGTGTGCAGCTGTGAATTTTCACATTCACATAATTTCCAACATTTTTGTGGACAGATGATTACAGTATTTCATTTTCACTGGATTTGCAATCAGAATGATGTAAACTGAGACTCAACTAAAAACAAGCTTTAAAGTTCAGCTACGAAACATGAGATTGACAAACAGTATATATTTACAGTACTAGCCATCATATCACTTAGCAGGTGTAACACAAAAATATTAGGGGTGTCGATTTAACATGTTCATTTAATTCATTTGTTAAGGTGTAAAAAAATGTAGTTATTAACACATTTAACCCACTCACCATGCCCAGATCTAAGCAGGTCATCTTATCACATTTCATGCAGTTAACTGATGAAGAACACGATGCATGTCAACAACTCACTGCATGATGAAGCCTACAGACTGTAGTTATATGCCCCTAAAATTCAAGAGACTGGGGCAAAAGTGCCTCTGTATTAGTAGTTTTTGTCTCATATTTATATCATATGATATACAGTAGTTATGTAATATCATGTGAGCAACGAGAGCAATATCATGTTTTTGTTCTGAATAGCACAAGTTCAGATTTGATACTGAAAAAATTCCCATATCAATTAAAAATAAACAAACAATAAAACATTAAAGGGACAGTTCACCCAGAAATGAAAATTCTGTCATCATTTACTCACCCCTATGTCATTTCAAACCTGTATGGCTTGCTTTCTTTTTTTTTGCAGAACATAAAAGATGATACTTTTTTAGTGTTGGTAACCAAAGTGTTTTGGAGATGCAATAAATGGCTTGTAAATATAGATAAATACCAATTCAGATGCAGCTTATGAAAAAAATCATGGCCATTGTAGACTAAAAGTTTATGTGTAATAAATCAAATCAAATATTTCTTTCTAAAGCATCTTGTAATGTCTCCTTCATGCTTTTCTCAGGTAACAAAATAATGGCTTTAAATAATCTTTTGGGGGTAAACTCTCAGCCAAATTTTATATGCGAATAATTCAATGAATTAATTGTCACGTGGCATAACTATTTTAATCAAAATTTTAATTGTGCGACAATCCTAAGACAATATAATCCATATCAACAAAACCTCAATACTGGTGCATCATTAGATATTCAAAGTGGATTGACAGTGAACACTAGAGTGTGTTGTTTTACCTCTTTGAAGAGTTTACTGGGGGCAGCGATGGCTCTCTCCTGCTCCAGGTACGAGGCCCAACACCACGCTTTCTTCTTGCCTCCATACGGAACCGCTGCATCATGGGAAACAACCGCAGGTGTCACAGAGAGTCATATACTGTAGGTGCCACAGCCATGTGTGAGTGTATGTGTGTCTCACTGTATCTGAGCAGCGCTGCGTCTCCCCTGCGTTTCCTGCGGCCTCTCGTCGCCCCACGTGCCGGTCGCCTGCTTTCTTTCTCTTCCTGTTACACACACACACACACACACACACACACACGCATGCATGCAAACAGGAATCTAATGTGAAATCCACAGTGGCTTCCAGAACAGAAACATACAGTTCATCCTGACATCTTTTACAAATAAGATCTACTGTATGAGATCAGTTTGTTTGTGATCTCAACTGTCAGGAAGCAAACACATGCTCTTGTGTAATCAGCTCCGAGAGTGAGTCTTTCTTCATCTCACATGATAAACGTGGCACTGTATTAGAGCCGAAACTTGATTATTTCTTAGAATAACTGGATATATTTCACATCAGTCCCAATGCACAATGTGCTAAGTGAATAAATGCTATAGCAATATAAAAGTGTCAAAAATAAAACCTTTCACATTTTCAAAGCAGCAGAACAGTTTCAATGTCCAAACTACTGTACTGTAATCTGGTTTTGTTTAAACAGGTAAGACTTAAAGCCTTAATATATTCTCTGAAAACAAGTCAATATCTTATGCAACGTCTTAGCTTCAAGAGCAAATCTGGTTTTAAAGCTGTTTAGATATTGTTTTATGGGAAAACAAGGCAAAAACTAATTATGCTGAAGAAAGGATTTTTTAAAATCCTTTTGAAATCTGATAAGGAATGTTTCACTAAAAATAAGTGTTTACAGGTTTACACATGCAACAATATTATGTTCTC
The DNA here is from genome assembly GCA_036247105.1 of Cirrhinus mrigala. Taxonomy (NCBI): domain Eukaryota; kingdom Metazoa; phylum Chordata; class Actinopteri; order Cypriniformes; family Cyprinidae; genus Cirrhinus; species Cirrhinus mrigala. Next base: position 1,971,088 of record CM070026.1, read on the forward strand.
TATATGCTGCATAGCAAAGTCTTTCGAGGCTGCAGCCAGAAAATAATGACGTTTGATTTTAGGGGCTGTTAAAATTTCGACACACCACAGTGGCCTCTTTCTGTCCTACCCACACATCACTGGCCAGAAAAATCTGAAAACAAAAGATGAAGAATAAATGAAGTGAACTGACATAGTCTTCATCGTCTTCCTCAGCGATCTCCATCGAGCTGTCCATGTCTTCAGTGAATCTCTCTGTCAGACGGGGTCTCTTCCTCCCGAGCACCTCTCCATTTGCTTTGGAGCCTTCTTTCTTCAGCTCTCTGCACGATAACAAGACATTATACTCTTCCAGCATCATCATTTACATGCTTCGACAATCAGATTCTTTTACAACATCAGCCTGATATAGAAATGCCATTTAAAAGATTACTGATGCATTCTGAACATCTTTTTACTGTATAGATTCGAGTGTTTGAATAACAATGTACTATATGATCAGGAACATGGCCTGTAGTTCTCAAGTGTAAGAAAATGATTTTTGACTTTTGACCTTTGTCACACAGGGTTGTCTGTTTCAATAAAGTCACTCTCCTTCTCTCTTTGTGGGTTAGCATGGCACAGGTTAAGTCTGTGAGAGACAGGAAGACCCTTACACAACATCCTGTGGCCTCTTTCTTAACAGTATTCTGATTGTGCTCTGATTGTTTCCCAGCAGATGCACCACAAACGTGATTGATATCTATGTTTAGTAATTTTTGTGTCAGTAAAAAAAACAAAACACGTGTATATATATATATATACACACACACACACACACACACACACACACACACACAGCTGGGTAGTAACTGATTACATGTAATCTGGATTACGTAATCAGATTCCAAACGTTAAGTATTTGTAATTAGAGTAAGTTACATTTTAAAATACTCGTAATCGACTACAGTTACATTTTTTATTAATTACATGATTACTTACTATTCACACAATAACAATAAATTATAAAAAAAATTTCCTTTCTAAAATAGCTTGTATACACTCAGGAAGTCCAGTTTTGTGGACATTCAGGCTAGTCATCAATCAGGTGGCAACACAGCATTTGATCAATTGGTTTACAAGAATCATTTCAGAAGTGTTTCAACATTGCATCAAATACTGATGAACATATTCATTTTTTATTTCATTTTATTGAATTATTACTAACTAAGTAGATTATTTAACCATATATTAGTATGTATTATTGAAAGGCTTTTGTCTTTCAAACTCATTAAAATGCACAAATTCTCATTATTTCTTATTTGCAGACAATCTCAAACTTTCATCTGAACCTCTTTCATCTAATATATTTACTTTAAAAAGGTGGTCAATCAGCAATTCCGTAAAAGATAATACTGTATCTCCCTTTGCACTGAACTTTGAGCACCGTAACTTTTCAGATGTTGTTTATGAACAAACAACATTACACGCTAACTAAAGTAAAAAAAAAAAGTGAAATCATAATCAATGACCCCGTTAAGTACCCCTGAGATTTTAACATAAATGTTTTAATTATTAAGTATCACATTTGCATGTTCACGGTTCTCTGACATTGGTTAATGGTCACATGATGTGCAGGTAAACATAAAATATTTCATCTTTTTTAGTAAGTGTGTTATTTTGATTGTTATTTTAAAAAGATTTATTTTAATTTTAAATTTTAGTGATTTAACTTCTTGTTAGCCTTTCATTAAACTCACAAACCCCCTGCAGTTCCTTTACAAACCCTAGTTTGGGAAACCTTGATGTAATATAATGTTTAATTCACTTTATTTTGTTAATTACAATGAAAGGAATATTTAAAATCTATTTAAATCAATGTGATAAACGAGTTAGGTCAAAAGTAATCTAAAAGTAGTCTGATTATATTACCTAAAATGTGTAATGTAATGGCCTACAATTTTTGTCTTTTTTTTTGTACAACTTTTAAGTAATCTACCCAGCTCTGTATATAAATTATATATATATACACATCATGAAACATTTTCTGTTTATGAATTCATACATAAGCACACATTTTTGCTAGAAAACATAATGTGTGAAACATTACCGTCTCGTGCATCATTTTAAATCCATTCTAAATTGAAGGCATTCTTGCCTTAAGCAGTTCTACATGATTGGCAACAAAGATTCAATACATCAACACATCTCAGAGACGTCTATTTGGAATGCATGTTTACATCTGGAAGACATATTTTTTACAGTGTTTGCTCATTGGCAATACGTCTCCAGGATGTTTTTAAGATGTTTATGATTTAGAATGTTCGTAAAACTGACATCTTAAAGACATTTATTAGATGTCTGCACACAGCAGATGCCTTATAGAAGAAGCACCCTTTAACAGACATCTTGCAAGAGTGCAAAATCCTAGATCCTATCATGAAATATTGATAACTAGTTGTAAACAGAAATCTGTTTAGGACAGATGTTATAAGACAGAGAGAAGCATTATGACTGGGATATATGTCCAGATGTGGAGTGTAGTCGATGTGAAATTTCAGCATTTTTCAAGTAGGTCGATTTCTTATGTATCTTTGTTCTGTTGTAATTTGTGACTGTTTACTTGTCTTCAGTAAGCCTGTTTTTACTTGGGCTAGTATTGATAACAAGAATTATGAAATTTCAGTGCATTAAAAATTTTAATAGGATAAAAATCCTACTTAAGACCATATATCATTATTGTGATGGGTGGTCCTGCAGTCGTAGCCCCGGGGCCCAGTGAGGGCTTAATGCGGCCCTGTAGTTAGTACACAAGATTGTGTAGTCTTGTGCTGTGCAAGCACTCATTTTGTTTTCAGCACTCATTTTGTGTGTGTGCAGTACTTTGCAGGAATTTCACTCAATTCCTTCAGGAAATTTGCTGCTAAAATAGCACAGACAGCACCTACACATAAACCACAACATCACCTCTTTAATTTGAGAATAAATTCTTCCCGATCACTATTCTTCCACCACACTAACCATAACTTATATCAGTATTTATAATGATACTCGGCTAATTAAATACTAAACAACAGTCTATACTCTTAGCATAACAGTGTGAAACCAACATTTGGTGCAGTTCACAACCTGAAAACTTACATAGCTTATATAGCTCCACACCCTGAAAAGTATAATGCTTACTGACTGCATAAATGATTGTATGAATGATTGTCTGAAACCACATTTAGGCATATTTTTAGGAACAGGCAGTACATCAGCAGACCAACAAATACATTCATCCCATACAGCTCAAACCTGCTGCATGTTAAGCTTCAGTACTGATCACAGCAAACAATCTGTTGACAGCTGACTGGAAAATACCACAACATGACAAGCTTTATAGCAACACTATTGCATTTAACAAATCTAAAACACGTTTAACCCCTTAGCATTCCAACATTCCACCCGCGGGACGTTTTGCATTGAGTTAAAGGTGCAATAGGTGATTGTCTTAAGAAACATTTTTTGTTATGCTAATTAAAAGTCTCTTCACATCCTGATAGCAATCATTAAGTTAAGTGGACAAAATGTATTTCCATGTATTTATATATTCTGTGGAAGGCGTAGAATCAAGAAATGTTCGTCCAACCAAAACTCCTGGTTCGAGCGTTTTGAATGGTTTTCCTACCTGCCTGTCAAATATGTATTTGCACACAGGATACGTCATCAGCGCGTTCACGAGCGCTTTGCAGACAGAGCGCGAATAACAGCCAAACATCAACAACCTGATCTTCCTTCCTGGTATTGTAATACTTTTACTAACTGCACTATAAAGTGTTCTCACGGTTAATGACGTGATGTCGTAACGGCCACTAGAGCATTTACGGTATTTTTGTGTGAGACTGACATCTGCACATGTGCATAACGGTGTCTGTACATTCTGGAAGGTGAAGAGATGTCTCGCTCCACCAGGATGTCTCTCTTTACTTTATTTATTTCCTTTCTGTTTGTGACCTGAGTTGAATGCATGCTTGTGTACATTTTTCCTTGGGCAATCCCAATGTGTGTGGACGAGTGCATTGACGCATGAGGCGTTTTATCTTCTTGTCTCCCCTGCATTATTAGCACCACACAGTTTTCCTATTTGGGCAGTTGAACATTTCAACTCGGTGTTACAATGTATTTTAATGCTGCCTCTGGTTGTCTAGTCTGTGTCCATTCCAAGCGGCAACCTCCCATGTCTCCTTCTTGAAGCCAACACGGAAGTAACTAAAACTGCAATTCATCGACTGGCCGCTAACGGCTGGCTGCAAAAGGGAGTCAATCCCATAGACCGCCCATGTTAAAATGCCCAACCTTACAGCAGAATCAATATGTTTACATCCTGGTACAAAAAGTGATTTTGGTATATATAGGTAATTTTGCCCTTCATGACAACTGTGAGGGGGTGAATTTTTTTTTGTAACTCATCCGTTTTATTTATATTAAACCTTAAAGTTCTGCATAATTAAGGGTGTGGCCACTTGAGTGACAGGTGGATTACCGCTTTGCCCTACAAGGCAAAAGACTCATTGGAGTGTGAAACTGAGAAAAATGGCTTTAAAGATTCTTATTTTTCCAGAAAAAATAATTATAGGTAGGACACTGGAAATCTGGCAATTAGATGTTTTAATAAAAATGATCTCAAACTTGATTTTTGCCGCTGTTTTGAATTGTACTCCTTGCATTGTCTGCAAAAAAAGTGAGATGTCACGCCAAGGTAAAAGGCAGTAACTACTACATTATATACAATATTTGGGTGCTGATCACTATTTACAGAATCATTATAATAACATCTGTATAAAATCTAGTGAGCATTCGTTACCTCGGCTATAATGTGATTTAATTTTTTTTTTTCTGACCGTAACAACCAGACTAAAAGTTAAACGTGAGTGAATACCGTTTTGCAGCAAATTTATTTGCAGTGTTCGCTAACATTAAAGGATGCAAGACATACTTAGCATATTGTTTTGCATCGAATTAAATGAAAATAGCCTAATCTATAAGAACAACAGTGGATTGATGAACGCCAGCAAGCAGGAATAATGCTCAGAATGATTGTGAATTAAACATCTCCGATGACGTTCATTACCATGGATGTTATTGAGTTACAAGAAAAGGTAGAAAAGGGATTTAATTGCGAACTGTTACTGATTTTATTTGTAATACATGCTATGCTGACACAGCAGTCCTCACACGTGTAGAAGTGGGCAGCCCCAGACTGACAGCTGGCACTGAGTGAATAATCTGCATTATAAAAAGAAAAAAAAACTTGAAAGATTATTTACGATTAATTATTGCTGCCAAGTTATCTAATTGTTGCTTGCTTACAGTGCTTTATGGAGCAGTTTGTTAGATTGCTATCTATCTAATTTGTTTGTCTAATGAAGTTCAGCACTGCTGTCACTACTGTCGAGTTAGGCGGGCGTGGTTTCAGCAACTAGGCACATCAGCTTCACCCACGTCCCACCTTTTTGCCCATTTTCGATTATCCGGGAGTGACGCGCGGTGACGCGCCGTCAAGATGGCGGCGGTCGGCCCCACCCACTTTAGGCTTCAAAAATGCTCTTAAGAAACCTACGAGTGACACTATGTCCATGTTTTTTACAGTCTCTGGTGCGTTAATGCGTTCGGGAGGCGTGGCTTTGGACAGCGATTTGCTGGGAGGGTGGGACGTTCGCTTTCAGTGCTATCAGGCTAAAGTTAGCGTTTTCCAAGATCTCCTATTGCACCTTTAAATTTGACAGGAACGCTAAGGGGTTAAAGTTAGTATGAGGGTAGCATGCATGTATATTATGTGCATTTTGCCACCTGTAACACCTAACTAGCGTTATAACAGATATAACAGATATTCATCAACAGAACGTGTTGTTTATCACTTTGCTGTTTACAAAAGCAATAGGCCACACAAGGCTGTGTTACAGTGATTTTACCATGCTTAAGGAATTTTCACTTCAGCATACATCTGAAAACACTAAATCACTGTTCTGCTCGAACTCTCATGACTCACTGCTGAACAACAGAGATGACTGTACAGTAGTTCTGTACACAGGGATCGTGCTCATTCTGACCAGTGAAGCTGCTTGACTTACCACAACCTTTCCAGATGTTTGTGATCACAGGTTTAAAGGACTAAGGAGAAAATCACTGAGATTACAGATTTCAGTGTAGCTGACTGGGTGATTTGATCTTTCAATCAAATCCACAGGAAGATTCTTCGTTATCGCCCACCAGTGACCTTAGTAACAGAATCAAATATAGCTGTAAGCAGCAATTAATTAGCAAATCTGTTAATACAGTAAACAAAAACCAGTTCACTTATCAATACGAAATCCGTAACATTTTGTGGCATGGTCTGAAAATGATTTGCACCAAATTTGGTATTCACAAAACACTTTATTTTAGCACTAAGAGTTCTCCTAAATAGCAGTAAAAGTTTTTAGCTAAGAGTTTTCTCTTAAAAGCTATTCACAAAGCTGCTGAGATAAACATTTACTAAGGAACAGTGAGAAGTCTTAAGCTAAGAGTAAGGGCGGGGTTGACCTCATTGCTATGGATGATGTCAACATGCTTATTAGCTATGCACACAGTGATTGGCTGATAGGGGAGGAGTCTCTGTCAAAGATTTATTCATAGGAATACTGCAGAGCACAATATTATGTTGCCATAATTGTCAGCCTCTTACATGTGTGCTTCTCATAAACAATTAGTGGATATGCATAATAATCCACTGATAATCATGAATAATCATGGATGATAGTAAGACGTGCAAATGTAAAAGAAAACCAAACTGGATGCAAGAACAGCTTCTTGCTTAACTTGTTAATGAAAACAAGGATATAATCAAAGGAAAATTTGGAGTTGGGATAACCTCCAAAACCAAAAAAAGATGCGTGGGAAAACTGAGCGAATAAATGCAGCATGTTTCTAAAATGTTAAGGTTCTGAGGCAGTTTGTCGGCAACAGCCATTTTAGCCCAGTTGAAATAAACATTAGAAACCATCACAGAATTTGTAATGTTTTTAATGGTTATAATAGGAATTTGTACTAGTTTTAATGGTAACTGTTGGTGCCTGTTGGTCTCTAACTGGTAACTGGTCACCTTCTATTGGTGGGTTGTTAAAACCACTAAATCCTAATGGAACATGTCCCAAAACACACTACGATAAACCATTTTTAATGGTTTTAATGGTTAAAAGTTGATGGTTTGTGATGTTTGTAATGGTATTTGTAGTGGAAACCATCAGTATTTCTGTGATGATATTTTTTTTCAGCAGGCAGGACAGTTTGTGATTTGGTTTTAGTGACTTAGGAGTCCTCTTCACTACTCCTAATGTTTCACAGATTTAGGAGCTAGTTTTAGTGCTCAAACGTTTTGTGAAATACTCTTAGAGCAAAAATTTAGGAGTCCTAAATTTAGGATTGACACCTATTATTTTTAAGATTTTCCCCCAAATCGGCAAGTTTAGAGCTACTTTTAGCCTTAAGATGTTTTGTGAATACAGGCCCAGACCAACAGTCTAGGAGAAGTTCGCAAAAGTAGATTTTCAACATAAATCACAATGGTGGACAGGATGTTCAACCAATTATGGCATAATTGGTGCTGATGTTCATGGCATGATCCAAGGAATCTATCAAGACCACTCTCGTGACTATAGGAAAAATTAATCAAAAGTTATTAGTTTTTTGTTGTTGTTGTTGTTGTTTTTTATTTAATTATCATTTTTGACCACAAGATAGTGCTGCCACAAAACTGTGAAAGGAAAAAAGTGAAAGAAGAAGAAGACTAACAAGGAATTCACACGGGGCATCAGCATTAATGCTTCTCATTTACTTTGAATGGTTGATGTCATGTTGCCAAACTGCATTGTGGATCTGTTGTGTCGCGCCACTGGCTTTGCTCACAGCAGGAGATGAAAAACTTTCAATAGGTGCAACTTGCAACTTCATTGCTTGGCCCCTAATTACTGAAACTCAATTATGGAGACAATTCAATTGGTCAGATTGAGTCAAGTTCTCTCAAGTAACAAACAGATGTTATTATCAGCAAAATTAAGCCAATGAGATATTTTAGAGCAGAACATAAGCAGGATATTTTAAAGGAATATTTCCCTGTCTTTTCCATGCTTGGACATCACAGTCTTCAATGACTGTGAGAACCTTGTGTTAACAACAATACATGGCATTCAAGCTGACTTTCCTTTTCTATGAACACGTGCTCCAGAAACCATACTGCCTGTGATTTCAATTCTATTTCAAACCAGTGTGAGAGGTCAATCAATGCAAGCGTTTCCCAGTGCTCACAAACAAACACACGACAACTGCTACTCAGATCAGCGCCCTAAAACCTCACACATACGTCACTGCACTCCTCTGATCCCGTTACAGGTCAAGCGCTGGTTTAGTGAGCTGTAGCTGTCACAGATCTGCATTCAGAGACCAATGCTGTTGAATGTAGAGCTAATAGGGTTGCAGGATATATTGAGAATTATATCCTGTATTATCAATATTATCAATATTATCAAAGCCGCCAATGTACATATCGCCATGAGCATATTGCAGGGCTCGTGATTACCCAGTGAGTTTAATATTCCAGAAACCTATGTTTATGAGGCAGAGAACATACGTGACTGGGAAGGGTGTGTTTGTGTTTGCGTGCGTGCAAAAGACGGACAGGTTTTCTGCAGGCTTTATGAAGATACAACTATTTAAAGACTTTTTTAAGACCAGGCAAAAAATGTAAAGAATAACTTGAAGGGAAGAAAACACATCAGGATGTTCTCTAAATCTAGCCTAAATGTCTAAGGAGAAACACAATGAGTTTTATGAACATTTTTGAAAATACAACTTTCTAACACCATCACACTTTTAATTCATTTTACAAAAAAATAGCTCCAGGATTGAATAGCTCTGCTCATAAATTCTAGGAAATAACTTTTACTGTCCCTTCACATCACACTGCAAACAGTGATGCTGTTCCTCCCCTAGTAAAAAGGTAATAGATTTAAAATGCTTTTATTTTATACTAAGTATAGTTCAAGTCTATTAACATATTTACTGCCATCTCGCTTACTGATATAAAAATGATAAAAAAAAGTTGTATTTAAAGTTTATTAGGAGTACTACTTGTGCACAATGCACATTTCTTAATATTGAGCCTAAAATAAGTTTTAATGTCACTATTGATGAGGACTGTATGATCTTTGAATAATATCGGTCTTTAAATGCAAAATATTATAAAGTGTACCTGAAATATATTTGCAATAGTTCCACTTTAGCACAATCAAATATATGTAAGTATATCTTTATTTCGATTTCAGCACTACTTCTGCACAATAAAAGCGCATTTAGTACAAAATTAGTTAATTAGAATTTAGCAGAATTTAAATATACCAGTTTAGTATACTAAAAGTATAATTGCAGGGTATTTTTAGTAAGTACATAATATGTAAATGTATTTGTAGTATATTTAGCATGAAATAAATGTATTTTAAATACATTTTAGTATATTTATTTTTCACTAGGGTCACTATGTTTGTCATGTTCATCAGTGCAAATCAGTGCAAAAAGATTCTTAAATCAAGATACATTTACTTGAGAAGCAAAATAACAGAGGCTAAGAAGTCTTGTTTTCTGAGAAATTGACCGAACTACAGAGTTTATGAACAAAAAAGAAGAAATATCTGCCAGTGGGCTCAAAAAAACTCAACTTCATTCAAAGAGAAAACAAGTTTTCATTCTCCACTGACAGACATTTGTTCTTGTTTTAGGCATAAACTCAGGCAATTTTGTTCAGCTTTTCAGAAAACAGGACATGGATCTTTATTTTGCATCTCAAGTAAATGCACCTTGATTTAAGGATATTTAGATATTTCTATGGGAAAACTATAAAAAATACTGAAAAGGACATATATTTTTAGCATGCATTCAGTGCATTTATTGTTTATGAATTTAAGACTTTCTGCTCTGATTTAATACCTTTTTAAAGGCCTTCATTTGTGGAAGTGCAAATTGAGACTTTTTAGGACCCTCAGAAACTCTGGACTAATAACCTGCACACATTGGGCCTCATTTATGAAACGGACATACAACAGAAAATTGGGCGTACGGCTGTTTCTACCCAAAACTTGGAATTTATCAATATGGACGTGAGCGGTGGCTACGATCAAATCTCACGTCAGGTCTGAGCTCGTGTACGCAAGTTTTTGAGTTAGCCTGAATTTGCGTGCAGCATGGAGAATTTTGGAGAATTGTATAATGACAGCATTTTGGGATTTATATGCGCATTTAGCAGCATATAAGGATTCACACATCGTTGCATCACCCACCTGCTACACTTCGGTGAACGGAGAAAAACAGAAATTATAAAAGGTATAAAATAGGGCTAAAAAAAAAAAAAAAAAAAAAAACTATGCGACAAGTATCCACAAGTTTCCGGGGGGCGCTACTGTAAAAAAGAATGTGGGTACAACTTCCGGTGAGGCGGCGGACGTAGTATAGCAATGGTATATTGTGTGCTAATTAGCGAAGAGGCTGAGTGTTTGGACCATTGTTTACTTTGTAACGATGCACACCTTTATGAGAGACGTCTTTACGTTCTTGGGGAGAATATATGCTCTTCGAATTTGTGTTCCCACATCATTGGCAAGTTTGGATTGCTAAATCTTGAATGACTGTCAACTAGTGAAATGACATTTGAACCGAGACATCAGAGCTTGTGTTAAAGGGCACGCCAGATGAAGCCTCGTTAATGTATAAATCCCTTTCGTAGAAGCCTCACTTTCTGTCCAGTCATGTGCACAATTCACTTTGCGTGTCCTAATGTTCAACCTCCAGATCTTATTTTGCGGGTACATTTTCATTGTGACCTATTTAATAATTACATTTTTAAATACCCAGTCATACAAGTAATATGAAGAATACAAATGTTTTCAGGAAAATTAAATATTTGCCATATGCAATTAATATACCTGTATTCTTCTATTACATCATATTGATATTCGTACTGGCATTTAATGGCACTGTTTAATAAGTAAATTTATTTATCAGAATGTCAGAAATTCAACAAACAAACACACACACGGTTAGGCTTTTGTTTGTGCATATAATATGAATCGATCTATGGAATGAATGCTTCTTCCGACAGAGCCGACAGGCTTTTTGCTGCTTTATTTTTTACTAACCACCAGATTGCGCTGTTTTCGACACTCTCGAAGCTTCGAATCTTTTCCTGAAACAGTCAGACGAAAGTCTCGGTGCTTCACGAGGCTTCATTTGCCCGTCACTCCTGTCAACTGTTGAATGAATGAATGTCACGTCCCGCTTGTTTACTTTGAACCGGAAGATGCTCCCACTTTTGACGCAAGGCCTCATGGGGCGTAGGAAACTTGTGGATAGGCCGCTTTTGTTCTTGTGACACTCCTAATGCATTTTATTTGTTATTTCTCTGCTTCATTAAATGTAACTGATCACGCAGGCACCTCACGCGCAAACACACAAATTTCAGTGTTGCTAACTTGACATTTCAGTCATTAATCAAACTAAAATGCAGTCAACCAAACATAAAAGTTACACTGCTCAATTTAAAAGGTCCGCTGTAAAATCAGTGTGCAGCGCCAAAATAAACATTTTTGTGCATGTGAAGGATGAGTTACATGGATATTGGAACACAAGTGAAGTAAAAGACTTGTTACGGATAATAGTTTTTTGTCTAAATATTTTTATTTTATTTTTTTATTTCAACAACATTATGGATAACAGTTTAGCAACCAAAAGTCACATGGCAAAAAATGGAAACATTTGGTTGTCGATTAAAGATGCTTGTGAGCCCAATGAAGTTTTGTTATATTTATTGGTATTTCATGTACATACTATATAAATGAATGCTATTGTTTGCAAATATAAGGTTAAAGGGTGTTTTTAGAGTAAGATCAATATCCCTTTCATGAGTTTACTTTCTCTTTTTGGCCGTGTTTTGTTTCTAGACCGAGGCTTCTAAACCGGGGTGTGGTATTTAAATGACGATTGTTTTCAGCCGCCACACGTATCAACGTACAATCATTCGCATGCTGGCATACGAATGTTTCCTGAATCACAAGCGAACTCTGTCGTAAGTTGATTTGTGTGCACAGATCTGCACTCGTTTCTACGTTAGACGGATAAATGAGGCCCACTGTGAGTGGGACGGTGAGTATGCTCTCATCGGGGTCACATAAATTTAAACAAATCATTTTATATTAGTGTGTGACCGGCCTCGGCCTCCTTTGCAAAATAATAATAGCATGTTAATCTTTGACAGATCTGCATTAATATTACTAGCATCTGTTCTTCTACATAAATCACCATCCTCACAGTGTTGCCAGATATCACCAGAATAAAATAAGTGACAGTGTTTAGAGCAAGAGTAGTGTAATTAGTGAAATATAATAGACTTCTAGTGTTGTTTTAATTTGGTACATTAAGTTTACGCTATAGTTTAAACTGAAATTAACAGTTAAATGTTCACACAGAGAAGCTGGGCTGGAAAGTTACTGATGAATATTTTCTTTTGTTAAAGCTACTGCCTTATTTCCTCAATGGGTGTCAATTATCATTTCATTTTACATTTGCATTTCATTTCATTTTAAATTTACATTTTTTCAGCTGTTTTCTGGTCCAGCAGGTGAAAATGGTGCATCTGATTACTTTAGTGCAGCATGATCTCCTCCAGTGTTGGGGAAAGTTACTTTTAAAAGTAATGCAATACAATATTGTGTTACTTCATATAAAAGTAACTAACCGCATTACTTAGTTTCCTTTCATGAAAAGTAATGCCTTATGTTACTTTTGTGTTACTGTCACCTGGGCTGGGTTTGCTTATTTGTTTTTAATAATATATAACAGAAAAGTTATATTTTTGGTGACTGTAAAGGCCCTTTCACACCAAAAATTAATAAGCCTCAAGCTGAAGGAAATGCCTCTGCAACTCACTCCTGATTTCTCTCAGACTGCGATTTCTCTCTGATTACATAACTTGCGTTACCCCAACGCTGCACTCCTCAACAGCACACCTGATCTAAGGAATGGTTCAGGGCGACGAACATGCTCGACTTTAACACTTTCAGCACATTTAAAACTTTTTCAGCACATCACTAACACTATGTATGATCAGTAGTGATAGTGATGCTTGACTCTGGAGTGCAGTGCAGGACTTACTCTTGTTGCTCCTGCTGCAGACAGCGCTCACTGCAGTGAAGCCCGTTAGACAGGAAGTCCACCACGGAGCCCTTCCTGTTACAGCGGACACACACAAGCCCTCGCTGGGCCCACGCCGTCTCCTCCTTTGAGGCGTGACCCTCAGAAAGAGCTGAGGAAAATCAACATAAATTTAAAATAAATAAATTTAACTCATTGACACATTGTAACTGACCAATCATCATCTCCAAAACCAGACAAGCCTGTGCTCTTTTCAAACGTAAATCTACGGAGGATCAACATGTTTGGATAGTTTCAAAATTGCATTCAACACTAAACCTTGTTGCCTGGCACTTATAATAGTGACACAAGGTTAAATTAATCTTGAGACGTTCCTGTTGTTGCTCTCATTCCCAAATGAACATGCAGGGCATCAGTAATATCACCTACATCTCCTCCACTGTCAATCAGTATCACTACTCTTACAATAAAGAAGTATATACGTTCATTTTAAAGTTTAAGTATATTTTCTAATCACCGTGATGTAGTAATTCTTTTAAAATTAACATACAAGTAGTATACATTTAAGTGCATTATTTTAATACTTATGGGAACAAAATTTGTCCTTTTTGTTTATAAATGTGTAATTTAAGTAAAATGTGTACTGTAAGTGTAAGCTGGTTTACAATTACAGCTAGTTTACACACACTTTTCTTTTGTATCACAACTATACAAGGAAAAAAATTCACTTTGAAACCATTTTCATTCTGAACATGTCATTATTTTTTTTTAACAAATAATCAAGAAACAGCAAGTAACACACTGAATTAAGCATTTAAGTATAAATTTTGTTTTTATTATTAATTTTACTAATAATTGAAGCTTGCTATTATTTTGAAGTATTAAGACTGACATAGTATTTTGTTGTAAACTTACTTAAACTTTTTTATTCACAACTAGATGAACTTATACTGCATACTGTTATTTTACTTGTCATTTGTGACCCTGGACCACAAAACCAGTCTTGAGTAGCACAGGTATATTTGTAGCAATAGCCACACCAGGTCAAAATTTTCGATTTTATGCCAAAAATCACAATCAAGATATTATGTAAAGATCATGTTCCATGAAGATATTTTGTAAATTTCCTACCATAAATATATCAAAAGGTAATTTTTTATTAGTAAGATGCATTGCTAAGAACTTCATTTGGACAACTTTAAAGGCTATTTTCTCAATATTTTGATTTTTTTTTGCACCCTCAGATTCCATATTTTCAAATAGTTGTTAAAAAAAAATTGACCCTTATGACTGGTTTTGTGGTGCAGGGTCACATATACTTACATATATCACTTTTTAGTTTATAAAAGTACACTTTGAAGTGTACAGCCTATCTTGGAGGCATCTGTCATAACAATGATGCCTCTGGACATTTGTTCTAGGGGCACCCCTGCCCGTAGAAACGAAATGCCTTCCCAAGGGCTGAAGGTTTTGCGACACAGAGTTGTGATATTCACACAATGTGTACAGTGGCGCCATGCCCATCTCGGGACTCAGGTATGAAGCCAGTGCTGCAGCGGTCTCATATGCATCAGGCCCAGCAAGCGTGGCTGTGGCTGAGCATGCCATGTGCCCCAGGAGCCTCTGGAAGTATTTCAGGGGGGCCGCTGTTCTGAATCTGAGTGCTCTCACGCACTTCAGCACTGACTATGCACGGTCTTGGGAAAGCCGTGCAGTCATAGTGACCGAGTCCAGTTCCACACGAGAAAAGAGATACTCTGCACTGGGGAGAGTTTGCTCTTTTCCCAGTTGACCCAAAGTCCCAATCGAGCTAGGTGGTTGAGAACCACATCCCTGTGAGTGCAAACCAATTCTTGCGAGTGTGCCAGGATTAACCAGTCATGGAGATAATTGAGAATGCGTATGCCCACTTCCCTGAGAGGGGCAAGGGCAGCCTCCGCAACCTTCGTAAAGACACGATAGGGACAGGCCGAAGGGGAGGACCTTGTACTGATAAGCCTGTCCTTCCACGGCAAACCGCAGGTATGGCCTGTGTCTTGGAAGGATCGAGACATGAAAGTACGCGTCCTTCAGGTCTATTGCCACAAACCAATGTTGAACCCTGACACACGTGAGAATGTGAAGTCCGCCACCCTTCTTGGGTACAGTGAAGTAGTGGCTGTAAAACCCCCTCTTCATTTTGGCTGAGGGGACCGGCTCTATCTCATCCATTGCCAGAAGTAATGCTATTTCCACCCGGAGGACCACAGCATTCGTGCCTCGGACTGAGGCGAAGAGAATGCCACTGAACTTGGGTGGACGCCTTGCAAACTGAATCGCATAACCGAGTCGAATGGTCCTGGGAAGCCAGCGAGAGGTACTGGGAAGGTTCAGCCAATCTGTTAAACTCTCCGCCAGCAGTCTCAAAGGCATTACACCCGACATACCTGGAGTGGGGACATTGTGGCTGGTCGGTGCAAAAGACCCTGTGGTTGGAGGTGAGAAGCCCCGAAGGCCACCGGGTGTTTTGTCCACTGAATTTGTCCGGATAAAAACCAATCAGAGGATCGTCTGTGCCATGGATATCGTCTGGATGGCAAATTCGGTGTTTTCCAGAACATGTGGAAACAAGATGTGTGCCAAAACATGCTCTGGTTGGAGAAATCAGCGTCTGGCCGTTTCGTGGAGGGACAGAAATGCTGTGAATAAGGCCCAGAGAAGAAGAAATCCAAATCCACCACTTGTCCCCTCGTTGAGAGTGGATCCTGGCAGGTCAGCTGGGTCCTCTCCTCTGGGCTGCCTGTCTCAGGAACACTTTGAAGTCTGACGAGGGTTCCTTGTAGCCTGTGGACCAGCTGGTGATGCCACCTTCCTGCAAAAACTGGACCGTTGGGCGGGTCTGGCTGCAGGACTGGCTTGCTGGGAGCAGGGCTGGAGTTCGACCCTTGCCGATGTGTTTAATGACCTTTGTCTGCTTTTTCACTGTGGAGAACTGCTGCGCAAATTCTTCCACAGTGTCACCAAAGAGACCAACCTGGGAAATGGGGGCGTCAAGAAAGCGAACTTCCTCAGCGTCTCGCATTTCTGCCAGTGTTAGCCACAGGTGGTGCCCCTGGACCACCATAGTGGACATCGCCCTCCCCAGAGCCTGCGCCATGACCTTCGTAGCTCGAAGAGTGTGGTCGGTCGCTGAGCGCAGTTCCTGCAGCAGCTCTGGGTTGGGAACACCCTCGTGCAGTTCTCTCAACACCTTGGCTTGGTAGACCTGCAGGGCGGATGCAGCTTGTCCAGAAGCCGTGTAAGCCTTCACCACGAGTGCCGAAGAAAACTTACAGGCCCTGGACGGGAGTCTCGGGCGGTCCCGCCAGGCGACGGTGTTTTGCGGGTTTTGCAACCGCTCTCTCCACCTGGGGAACGCATCGAGGGTGGTGAGGGAGGAGGAGTTGGTATATCACATCCTGGCCGAGAAAGGGGCCTTCCATAATTACGTCAACTCCTCATGCACTTCTAGGAAGAAAGTCACTGGGGTCGAGCGTGGCCTGGAGTCACGATCGTCACCCAGATACAAATCATCTAGCTTAGAGTGTTTGGGGCGAGGCAGAGGTTTCCATTCCAGCCCGATCTCTTTGGCTGCCCGTTCAAGCACGCCGGCCATTTCAGCATCCGCCACCGGGTGGGACTCAGTCCCCACAGAGGCTAATTCAGACAGGACTTCAGCATCAGATGGCTCACGCCCGCCCTCCGATGCTGCAGTAACCTCCTTCTCCCCAGCGGAAGTTCCAAACAAAAGATCAAGCCTGTACTGAGACGTGCTATCAAAGTCATCCGGAAGCTCGACCGGTGAACACAAGGGACGAGCAGTCTGTGGGCATTTACCCAGCAAGGCTTCATTAGTTTCCCCCACTCTCCTTCAACACACATCGCTGCGGCCTCATACCAGGAAGTAGGAGGACCGGAACGGGAAGCAGTTGAAGTGAGTCACGGCTTCTTCATAAAGAACGTGACTCTCTAAAGGAGCGTACCCAAGGGCATGTCCTCGCAAGCCTGACATAAACCCTCAACGAATACTGCTTCAGCGTGGTCACGGTCTAAACACTGAACACAGCATTCATGCCGATCATTCGGGGAAAGAAAGAAACTGCAACCAGAAGGACACGGATGGAAAGGCATGTTGTAAACACACAAACCAACCATGTAGCTCTTTTAGAGAAAATCGCTCTTTTAAGAGAAAAATCTTCTCTTTAAGATCACCGTCAAAGCACCAAGGGGAACTCTCAGAACACTTTGCTGTGTTAGAGAAGGGAGAGACCGCTGCCCGTGCTGTAGATCCAACAACGAAGAGGTGAATGGCGCTGCTTCTCACAAAGAGATGCTGCATTCGGCTCCAAAAAACAGAACAAGTGAGCAGATGCTATGCTGACCTATTTATACCCGGATGTCCGGGGAGTGGCCAGCTATGCAAAATCTGCACACCCAATTTCATTGGCCTTTTCTTAATGCTGTCAGAGGTGTTTGGGCTCCCAAGAAAGGCCCCCTAGTGTTGTATCACCCAACACAACGTTGGAGTGAACGACAGAAATGGAACATAAAGTTAACAAGTTTATTCAAAAATATTATTTAATGTCACTGAATAAACCAAAATACATTGACTTATACCCTTCAAGTGAACATTATTTCAGGTAATTGTATTGTGACGGTACTATACTGAATGTTTTGCATCTGTTCACTTTCACTAATATGATCAGCTGTTATCGCTGTGAAAATGAGGCTTTTGTTTTTCATTTGACTCCAAATGATTCGCAGTCTCTGCCATTAAATTATGTTATTGTGCAATTAAGGAAAATGGCAGATGAAAATGCTTTGCAATCTCTTTGCAATTCATTCCAGCCCACCCAAGAATAATATCCAATAATTTTTACCACTTTGAGCACAATGAAGTGAAAATCACAGAAATCTCCAGTTCACTCCTGGAGATAAACTGTTGTGTAACACTAGTTAGAAATAGTTAACAGGGGGACGGGGTTTAAAAGCAGTTACAAACCCAAACACGAGTGTATTTACCCTCTTGTGCAGTGGGGACACTCCATGTGGTGGTGGCGTGAGCTTTTTTGCCCCTCTCCTCCTCCATCTCGTCCGTTATGACCTCCAGGACCCCAAACTCATTCACCCGGAACTAATGTACACACACACACGAGAGAGAGAGACGCTCACACACTGTCTGCACCACTGAATGTACACAACTAACTTACACACTCCTGTAAAACCATCACTGAAACATCATAAAGATTTAATGCAGTAAACGGGTCATGTTTAGGTTCATAGACAGGCTCGTGTTTATATAATAAAGGCCCATATGTATTTGCTAACCTTGAGCTCGCTGCCAGGCAGTGTTCCCACTCCGTCCTTCCAGTCCATCGCCCCGTACACATCAAACTCTGGAGTGGCTGTGCTCGGGCCCGACGACTCCATCACACCCGCACACAGCTAATCTGAAAAAACACCATATAATAACCCACAGAACGGCCAAACACCCTACTCTATATAGGAGCATTATTCATAATATACCACGGAAAGTCATTACAAACCACACTGAAACTCTTCTGTGTTCTTTGTACTTCATCTAAACACACACTTTGTGTGTTTTTACTACAGAGAAACAAAGTTAAATGCTGATTTAGTAGCTCTTATGGGTTTGTGCATGTAAACATGCATGTAACTTAAGTATGCGCAGTCTGAATCTGAATTCATAACATCTAAATCTCATGATTCAATGGTCACATTTCATCCCAAGATGTAAAAAAACAAAAAAGATTTTGTTTTGCATACATGCATGCATTGTAACACGTCATAATCATGACAATTAAATCAGCATAAAATGTCTTTTTCTTTAGTTTCTGCAGTAAATATGGCCCAGGCGTATTCTTGACAGGTCAGATTTATATACTACTATAAAATCATTTAAAACAACACTTGGAATTATTTTACAAGTTACTTTTTTTAACACATCTCAACAAACATATAACAATTAGAAAGCGTTAACTAAACGAATACTATATTTTTCAGTCCAGAGCTAGTCTAACAGCTATCATCCAATGAATTTCACTCTTTTGCACACTGAGATAATTTATTTGCAAACTCACTTTAATTTATAATCCATAAATTGAAACCATCAGAAGAAGAATAGTTGTTTCTTAGCTGTCCTTCAAATCAATGTCAAACCTTCTTCTGCCTGTTACCCTTGGACAACCACGAACCAATACTACACAAACACTATTTTTATAAATGGGTAACAAGCTAAACTGGAAGACAGCTAAACATTGTATTAGCAGGCAATCTTTAGGGCACACAGCAAGTTTATCGCGAGTGTGTGTACTAGTGCCGCATGAGGCCTAGCGCATGTGAGTCATTCCCAAATCCGCCAGCAGAGCGCGCTGCTGCCCGCTGCTCATCCGCGGCGCTGGAAACTTTCAAGCCCCTATTCAACAATGAAATCAAAAAGAAATGCTCGCAACATTGTAACATATTGCAAGATTTTGTGTTCGCATCGCGTATTTTGATACGTTTTAACACGGTTTCGCATGAGACACCTAAGTCAGAGTTTAATAACTGTCGCATATCTGGACGTGAAACGATTTTCGCTGCTGTAGTTGGTATTTATAGGTATTTGATATGTTATATAATTAGACAAAGTTAATTTTTTGCACGAATATGTGAAATCTCCGTACAAATGCTTTACTTCTCTATGTGAGGTACATTATTTCGACATCTATTTGAATAACAGTTTTTTTTAGTAATGATTTAGATCAAATTTGAGGACGACAATGGTGATGATAAAAAAAATACATTGAATTTTCCACCTTGAGTTTTCCTGCGCCGGGTTTTTCTGTTAAACGCGTTTTCTGCCGTTTATTCCCAGGTTTGTGTGTATTTCTTACGTGCAGCTCTATTGTATTAAAATAGTTTCCACTGAATGAGGTGAAATGATTCAGCTCGACGGCGACAGTGCAGTATTATTTTCCCCTAAATATCGACGCCGATGAGCTGTGATGACATTTTTCAGACGGCACGGTATCAGATATTAAAACACTTTTCTTTAATGTGTTTTAAAGGCAGTTTCTCAAAATGGCGGAGCAGGAATTATATTCACTATATAATTGAAAGACACGGGCCTGGCGAATCGCGTCATTATTGCTGATCAATGACATTTAAAGTGAATGATTGAGCTGATCGCAGGGCTGAACGAGACATGTTTTGTTTCGCACGATCAGTTCCTGCCGTTTCCAGCATACAGGAGCGAATGCACTACTGCTTTGCATTATTCTACACAGACTCATAAATATATGCTTTATTCATGCCATCAGCCACACGTGTACACTTTGTTCCTTTCTATCGACTGCGTCTATTTTGAGTGTCATTCATTAGCGTTATTCTTTATTTCATACTCTCTCTGTGTCTCTCTTCCTGCTGCTCATATTATTGATGACACGTCCAGGCGTTTTCTACTTTATATCTAACTTTCATTATTATTCCGTCACATTAAAGCTCCCGCGAAAGTCTAAGACGGCGCGTAAAGGTCTATTAAAGAGTACAAAATGCTACACAAGCAGTTTATTCTAGCGTGCGATTGTTTTAATTTGTCTGTTTCTTACCCAAATTCTCCCACGAGTACTGAGAAATTGGCCAGGCGGACTCCAGTGCGCATGCGCGCAGCCGTCGCGCTTCACACTCGCCCATCATGACAATATCGAAAGTTTTGCGCTGAAACAATTCCGACGAATCTCGACGGTGTCGCGCACGTTCGTCGACCCACCGGTCTCCCCCGAAACCTGTCTGCGGCTCTTTTAACGCGCGGCGACGCGGTCCGATGGCGTAAAACATCGCCATTGCTGTTTTGTTACTAAAAATAAATTCCTGCGTGCTACCCAGCCGTCCAAAATGTACAGAAACGTCTCAGTAAATACAAACGAACAAACTCTTGAGTATTTGCTGTGGTTTTATTGCGCGGAGATGGACAGATGTGACGCAAACAAACGCTGCGAAGGCTAACGCCACTGCTCTAGTCGTGTAGTTCAACACACTGTATCTATGAACTACTGACTGAACTGTACAAACAACACTGTACTGACACTAAACAACACTAAACTATCCTGTACAGAGCAACAAAATAGCCCTAAACTATGCAGAACAATGCTATTTAGTGGACTTCAAACTATATCCAAACTGATAATAACATTAAATATACTAAACCACACCAAAATAAGTTAAATTAAGCTGCTTAGAACTAAACTAGATACTATTAACCTAAATATTCAGAATTATAGCCATGCTATACTAAGTTCAGTCTTAAAATGAGCATTCTGTAAGCTTTCATCTCTTGAAAGTGTTTAACTGCTTAATGCACTTTGCTTGTGTAAATAAAAGCACATATAAATGCCTCCTACTTTTATTTCCTGATGCTGACACAGGCTCACAACACGTAAATGATGCCAACAAAGTAGAATTTATCTTACATCTTTGGATAAAACACTAAATGACAAACAATGACAAAATAAACTGCCCACATAGGTTACCCAAACAAGCAGTCTAGAGCTGGTTTTATTTATTTAGCCAGTCAGAACTGCTGTTTAATGCTGTGCTCCGCCTAGAATTGTAACTCAGCCTTTAATTGTATGGTGGTTTGCGTTTTATCTAACCAATCAAGAACTCAAGTTATCTGTCAGGTAATCCATTTAGACTAAAGATGCAAATATTTCATTGGCTAATTTATTGAAACGGCAGTGCAGTCTGGAGTTGCATGTCTGCAGTAGGTGGTTTTGGTTTTAGTTTTTATTTAGCCGCTTGCAATGGCTCGGTGTCACGCTAACATAAAGAATTTATGTTGCAAATTGAGTTCAAAGGCCAAAGTGACAGATTCAAGGCCGAGCTGAGGTTTTAATTACAGCCCTTGTCACACTATATACATTTCTGCAATTCTGAGTTATCTAGTTTCAGGTTTAGCACTGAACCTGTCTGTAGTTAGTGTACCTCTACATATTAAATTATTCTGTTAAATTTCTCATGCTGGTCTTGTAGGATGTGCTGATCACACAAGATCACTATCACTGAGGTATGAAGCTGGTCTTTAAATATTTCCTAATTTAAAAGAAACTTTGTTTATTTCCTTACACTTCACTCTTACAGGAGTAGTTCACCCTGTAAGTTTGTTTCTTCATCAGATTTGGAGAAATGTGTCATTCCATCACTTGCTCACCAACGGATCCTCTGCAGTGAATGGGTGCCCTCACAGTGAGAGTCCAAACACCACTTCAGCCCATCAATTAACGTCTTATGAAGCAAAAAGCTGCATGTTTGTAAGAAACAAATCCATCCTTAAAATGTTTTTAACTAAAATACAAGTCCATAATCCATAATAACACTTCTTCCAGTGGAAAACGTCCATCTCATGTTGTCTCTCACATCAAAATCCACCAACATATTTCTTTAGAGCTGTGTTGGCTTGTAAACGGTACTTGATTTGTGCAGATTTCTCTCCTGATTCAGACCAGACTACTTTTTCACTGGAGGAAGTGTTATTTTGGAATATGGACTCATATTTTAGATGGAAGCAACCGTTTGAAGTTAAAAAGTATCATAATTATGGATTTGTTTCTTACAAACACGCAGCTTTTCTCTTTTCAAGAAGTTAACTGATGGACTGGAGTGGGGTGGATTACTTGTGGATTATTGTGATGTTTTTATCAGATGTTTGGATTCTCATTCTGACGGCACCCATTCACTGCAGAGGATCCATTGGTGAGCAAGTGATGGAATGACACATTTCTCCAAATCTGATGAAGAAACTCAACGTCTTGGATGAGTTTAGGGTCAGCTCATTTAAATTTTTGGGTGAACTATTTCTTTAAAAGTAAAGTTTATTTATTGGCCTCAATGGTTCCATGAAGAACCATTAACATCCATGAAACCTTGTACAAAAGGTTCTTTATAGTGGAAAAAGTTTTTTTTATATTATTCAACTGTTCTTCACACACTATTTATACATCTTAGTGTTTGCATTCATCCTAAATTTGTTCAGGTCAGGGCTTTGTGCAGACGACTTAAGTTCCTCTGCACAAAACTCTGCACAAGAAATTATATCTATATAGACTCGCTTTGCTCACATAACTGGCATCAAAGTTGTGAAAATGCAATTCTGTTGAATCTTACTGTATGTGTATCATCGAGAAAGGTCTTCACTGGCTTTACTTTCCGGGAAGATCCAAACCTGTTCATTAGAATGGGGCGGCCACATTAAGTTTTTAATCATAGTTAAGTGAGTATAGAGGTGAATGCAAAATACAATTGGTAAAATTGGTTTGAGTGAATGTTGCCAGTTTGGCCATAAGAATTTTCTTTTTTTAAACTAAAGTTGCCTCCTAACAGAAATGACCCAGATTTTATTTTAAGCAAGTAGGCCTAAACTTTGTTTAACCCATACTTTGCAGTTGATGCATAGTGTTAATCTGAAATCTGCACCATTTCTAAAATGTGCTCATAAGTTAGCAGTGCTATATAAAACAGAAAACAAATCAATGCCCTTACAGCCAACTGTGCTAGCAGGATGCTAATGTGAGGTATTCTAGCACAGCCTTACTTAACATGGAGTATTTTTAGTGTGTGTGGGTAATTAGTTAGTGTAGCCCGGGCCTGGAGGTGGGCTTTATCCTGCCCAGATTTACGGAAGCGTTTTAGAGTGTTGCTAATCTTATTAAGAGCAGCCATGACAGATGCGCAGATTCAGTCTTATGCTACCTGCGAGAGCGCCGATCAAAGAATCGCCGGCCATTCATGTTGTTGGACTACTGTTGCCGGTGCTGTGGGACCACACTGATCAAACGCCATGGCCAGCTGCCCATCAACAGCAAGCTCCATGACACTTGGGTAAAGTCTGATTATCTATGTTTGGTGCAGCAGATCCGATCCTGAAGGATCCACTGTGTCCCTGTAGCAGAGTTCATTCATAACAGCAGCCATATTTTTAAAGGCCCTAGTTTCAGACAACTTTTAATGTAAAAGACTTCTGTTGTGAAAGAGTGACTGAAAAACCAGAACAATCGAATGTACAAATATTTCCCAAAGCACTGAGTGTGGTCGTGTTGTGTGCTTGTCATCAGGCTGTTCTTCAGAACCTGTTGATGTGTATGGTGTGCTTCTACTCTCTCTACTATATTGTGGTCAGTCTCTGCATCGGCATTCTCAGGTGAGATTTTCCACGTTGAGAGGCACAACTTCCTCTCTCTCGGTCTGTCTTTCTGTGTATGTCTGCCTCTTATGTGGTGATGTGTCTTCTGACTTCCTGTAAAACAGAAAAAAAGAGTCTACGTCAGTATTTCTCAACACTTTGTAATATTAGCCCCACGGACTGTTAGATGCTTTATATACATTCATAAAATTGTCAATTTCTCTGTTCCACATATGAACAGTCCATCATGTTATTAATTAGAATATTGTTGGGCCTATGCAGTCTTCTATGGGTTAGACTTTTTTTTTGTTTTTTTGTTTTTTTGGTACAAGCAACAGTTTTGGTACTGTATTGAGTCATTTTCACATAACTGAGAGTCTCTCTATACATATACTTTTTATTTTTACATTTTCAGTTTTAGTTAAAGTTTTCAGAATTTTGTTCTGTTTTTGTCATTTTTAGTCATTTATGTTTTTCATAGATATGTCTATATAGTTTTTTCCAGTTTTAGTTATTGTAGCACATAAAATGATACTAAATTTAAGCAAGAATTTTTTATTGGCAAGTATCTTAAACAAAAATGTTTTATATTTTATATCAGTTAATGTTTATTTTATTTCAAAGAATGAAAATGTTTATTTAATGGTTTTAATTTAGTTTCAGTTTTAGTTTTAGTTCACCCTGGTTGGGTTGCTATTTGATGTAAAATCTGGATCCTAAATTTTGCATAAATCATAAGCATATTCACTGTAGTAGAGAAGAATCGTTTTTTGTTGTGAATTAGATTTGACTCTCATACGCCATGTGTGTTTAACTTGATCTCATGAGAAATGTAGATGTTTTATGAGGCACCATTTTTTTATAAATTCATACAATGTGATTTGTATGAAAACATGTCATACAAACATGTCAAAAAACTGTGTCAGTGAAGTTTAAGCAAATATGAAAACATGTGAATGGGATTGTATGAATTAGGCCTAATGCAAATGAACACAAGTTCACCAAAACATAAAATAGACAGGAATTGCAGTAATATTGTGTTGTTTTTGTTTTAATCTTAAATAAACTTTATTGTATTGCAGTCATAAAAACTATTAACATGATAACAGCATCACATTATTGATTTGAAGAACTAAAAGCAGAAATAAATGAATGCTGTTTGGATGTTTATTTGTTGTTGTCAGGGTGGAAGAGGTGGACAGCTTGTTAGCACCTTTTGACTACACCACTCAACCATCATGGCAAAGTCCCAAATATTTAGGTAGGCTGGCTTCAAGTGTAAAGTATATACTTTGTGTTGTGTAAAGCTGTATTCAACTAAACACTGGCTCAAAATTGTCACTTACAGCCATACAGACTTTGGATTATGTCTCCTTATTGTGGTATTGCTATGGTGTGCAGTTATGGGCTGATTATAGGCCGATGCTGATGATATCTAGAGCAGGGGGCTGTTTCATAAAACAAGTTTACCAAATAAACCAGGCTCATTTTGGTTAGTCTGACTTATTGTCTCTTGATTTGGTTGCAGAAAGCAAAGTTACTATAGCTCAAGCTCAGTCACTCTGGCAACTTAAGCTGGGAACCTAACCTGGTCTGGAGCAGGCTAAATGTCAGGCTAAGCTAAGTTCCTATAACACTGACCAACAGGAACGCACTGATATTACCACTGACTCTCTCACATATTTATTATCAGTCCAAAAATAAAAGTATACAGAAAATGCAATCAAATAAATAAAAATATAGGCTACAACCGGTTGTATTTAATGTACTGTGCCCAAAACATAATGACTTTTTTTTTTTTACGATATATAAAAACATTTTAACATAGTTGCTGCTTGTGCATTCAGTTGTTCAGTGGTTTCTAGCAATGCAGCCTTTCTCTCGGGTTTTATGACAGCTGAACCTTTATGGTTATTAGTAGGTCATTAAAACATTACAATCTAAAATTGCTCTTTAAAGCATTAAAGCACTGAAAACATTAAATTAAAAGTTAAAATCACTTGAATTAAAAATGACAATAAATAATAGAAAACAGACTACATTTTAACTGGTAAGAGGAATACACATGAACTCATTTGAGCTAGTAGCCTAATTAGGGCTGTGTTAGCCAGCTTTGATTTACAGTTACTGCTATCATAAAAATGCACTTATATGTAGGATTAAAATTCTGCATGTGTCATATTTAATGTCCAACAATAAATATTTTAGTAAAATGTATATTTTACTCAAAATTATTGTACTATTATTCTATTGCGTCCTGCTCGTTCACTCGTCCACTCCTGACAGCAAAATGGATTTATTTGCATGACTTTCTGACATTTACAGATGAAGAATATAACTGTGACATGTCCGTTACGCACTGGGGAAAACACAACGTCTCAAATGCATTAAAAAACACAAATATATTCACTGTTTTGCCATGGTGGATCAATTACGTCCACGATCAACATTAAGGGCTGACATTATCTTGACTCACTGAACCTGGATCAAATTAGTGATTTTGCCTGAATTTAATTTGCTGTTTATGAAACCGCTTCAGTCCTGATTTAATTGTTAGGTTATTTTAAGTCAAGTTTTGGACTTTAATCTCAGCTTCTCTTAGCTTCTTTTATGAAACAGCCCCCAGGGTGTAAGACAAATTATATAATGCAGATGTGTATTTACAATATATGAGATATGATACAGTTTAATGATGGTAAAGCACACATGCTGTACATTTACAACTGTTGAAATTTGAAGTTATTATAAACAGAAAATGGCTGTTGGTAAAAGAGGATTACACTCAATAACAGCCAGGGTAACAATCAATGATGATGATCTCAAAATGGCAAGTTATGTGTCTATGGATGTGCAGTTCAGTTATAAGAGAAGTTCTGATGCTACTAATCATATGCATAATTAAACACGTTTGTTTGTGTTGTTGTCTGGCTCTCATATGTTTATTGTGCAGTGAGTGTGATCTCCACAGAGGTCACGTATGTTCTGGGTGGGCTGATATTCGCGTGGATCGTGGAGGAGTGGGTGTGGGACTACGCCATCACTGTCACACTGCTGCACGTCGCTCTGACCGTAGCAGGTGAGAACATCTACATACATGGTGAAAACTTGAGATTAAACTTATTTGGTCAAATCAGTTTGATCATTTAACCTAAACGCCTAATAAAGAAATATTATAGCTGCAAGCCAAGCGATGCTGTAACATGCTGTCAACAGCCACAGAATATAGTTTCATCTCTCAGTTTGTGAAACTGAGAAAAAATTGTTTTTAAGAGTGAACCTTTCCATACACCGATCAGGCATAACATTATGACGACTTTCCTAATATTGTGTTGGTCCCCCTTTTCCTGCCGAAACCGCCCTGACCTGTCGAGGCATGGACTCCACTAGACTCCTGAAGGTGTGCTGTGGTATCTGGCACCAAGATGTTAGCAGCAGATCCTCTAAAGGAGAAGTTCACTTCCAGAACAAAAAAATACAGATAATGTACTCACCCCCTTGTCATCCAAGATGTTCATGTCTTTCTTTCTTCACTCGCAAAGACATTTTAGGATTTTTCTCCATATAATGGACTGATATGGTGCCCCGAGAACTTCCAAAATGCAATTTAAACGCGGCTTCAAACGATCCCAAATGAGGTTGTGAACGATCCCAGCCTAGGAAGAAGGGTCTGATCTAGTGAAACGATCAGTTATTTTCATTAAAAAATACAATTTATATACTTTTAATTGTCAAACGCTCGTATATTTGTAAAAGTATTTGAACTGTATTTTTTTCATGAAAATAACTGATCGTTTCACTAGATAAGACGCCTCTTTCTCGGCTGGGATCGTTTGAAGCCACATTTAAACTGCATTTTGGAAGTTTCAGTTCAGTTCACCATATCAGTTCAAATGAACTTTAAGTCAGGGGTGCCCAGACTCGGTCCTGGAGGGCCGGTGTCCTGCAGGGTTTAGCTCCAACCCCAGTTAGACACACCTGAATCAGCTAATCAAGCTCTTACTAGGCATACTAGAAACTTCCAAAAGGTATGTTGAGGTAAACTCTGCAGGACACCGGCCCTCCATGACCGAGTTTGGGCACCCCTGCTTTAAGTTGTGAGGTGGGGCAATGGATCAGACTTGTTTGTTCAGCACATCCCACAGATGCTTGATTGGATTGAGATCTGGGGAATTTGGAGGCCAAGTCAACACTTCAAACACATTGTTGTGCTCGTCAAACCATTCCTGAACCATTTTTGCTTTGTGGCAGGGCGCAATATTCTGCTGAAAGAAGTCACAGCCACCAGGGAATACTGTTTCCATGAAAGGGTGTACATGGTCTGCAACAATGCCTTCACTAGCTTGCCTTCTTCCCATGGTGCATCCTGGTGCCATGTGTTCCCCAGGTGAGCAATGCAAACTCACCCGGTCATCCACATGATGTAAAAGAAAACATGATTTATCAGGCCAGGCCAGCTTCTTCCATTGCTCCGTGGTCCAGTTCTGATGCTCACGTGCCCACTGTTGACGCTTTCAGCGGTGGACATGGGTCAGCATGGGCACCCTGACTGGTCTACGGCTATGCAGGTATTCTGACACCTTTCCATCAGAACCAGCATTAAATTGAGCAGTCTGAGCTACAGTAGCTCGTCTGTTGGATTGGACCACACGGCCCAGCCTTCACTCCCCACGTGCATCAGTGAGCCTTAGCCGCCCAAGACCCTGTCTCCAGTTTACCACTGTTCCTTCTTTGGACCACTTTTGATAGATGCTAACCACTGCAGAGTGGGAAAACCACACAAGAGCTGCAGTTTTGGAGATGCTCTGACCCAGTCGTCAAGCCATCACAATTTGGCCCTTGTCAAACTCACTCAAATCCTTATGATTACCCTTTTATCCTGCTTCTGACACATCAACATTGAGGACAAAATGTTCACTTGCTGCCTAATATATCCTACCCAATAACAAGAGATAATCAGTGTTATTCGCTTCACCTGTCAATGGTCATAATGTTATGCCTAATTGGTGTATGAGTTCAATCCCGTGCATAGACGTGATGTGTCTCTGTCAGCTCGGTGCTGTCATGCAGTCATATAAGTGCATCAGAGTTTTGAGAGCCACAGACTCCATTAAATAACATCCATTAGTGGAAAAACATCTTCACCCACACAACAGCCGGTTTGTTTTGCTTTCGGCTCCTTTTGCGAATCTAGTGTACCTGTACTGTGGCGTTTGAATGAACTTGATTAGTGAATGCACTGAATTTTGTAATTTCTTTATCTGTGAACTACAGCTGCAGTTCTAGAAAATGAAATAATGCTTAGTGATAAAGCATGTTTAATGAGAGGGTTGCTCACCAACAAGCCGGTATAATGAATCCTGCCACTGACCTGTACTTAAATTCTACAGTACGGTACGCAATTATGTCCGTTTCCATTGTCAAAAGTTTTGAATGGTACCAAAAGAGCGAACCGTACCGTACCACTTTTTTGGTACCCTTCTGTTGGGGTACCTAGCACAGCAAATGGTACCAAAAGTGTGGAGCTAAACTCACTGCAGAACGTTGATTGGTTGACTAGAATCGTCACTTGTGTGTGGGGATGAAGCGTCTCCTTCACTCGTTCATCCATGGTGTTCATGCTTGCTGGGCTTATTTACATCAGTCCGCAAACACAAAAAAATATTAACAGTGTATTTTATAATTTTATATTTTCAAACAGACAATAGCCGTTTCTCAATATGTGTTTCTTGTGGACTTGTGAGACTTCATTGACCAAAAACCCACATCATTTTCAAAATATCACTGTTATTGTGTCAGGAAATGTAGTTTTAAGAGATTTTCAATTTTCTATTTGACAATTTGCTATGCTGATTTTGGAGAAGCGAGCTCCAGGCGATCAGCGGGCGCTCAGTGCTCATGTTTCCGGCAAGAGCAGCCTTAGCTTGGCTAGTCCGTCTAACATTTGGCGCTGGCTCTGATGCCTTTGTGTACAATTAAACATGCGATTGTAATTGTACCGTACTGTACTGTACTGACCCGTACCGCTCGGTGGACGAGCCATAACTGAGAGCAGGACAAGCCGTTCACTCCGGACTTAAATGGAGAAGAGTGCAGAAGTCTTGAAAATGTGGTGCTCATGGCGTGAGGCGCTAAAAAACAGTGAGATGGTATATTGGCTGTCTGGTAGATGTGTTTTTTTTTTAAATCTCTATAAATCATAAACTGTGTCTCAGAGCTTATTGATCACAGAATTCATAAAGTGTGACATCACACTTTACCAGCCCCGCCCACGATAGTGGACTGACACGGCCGTATTAGCTGAGACTCCGGCCTCAGAGAGCCGCACACTATCCCCCATGTTTACCTTCACGTCTTATTACAGCTATAGAAGTTGTTCCGTCCAGAGCAGTGAGGATTTTTTGCTTTTATTTTATTGTTTGGGTCGTATTAATAGCATAGACCCAAACAGCAGTATAGGTACTGTATATTACGCTGCTGTCACTTAACACACTGATCAAATATAAACATGCAATTTCTTTCCCAGCTGTTTACCTTCACAGATATAACTAACTGTGTTTTTGCATCTTGTGCATGTTTTTTGCATAAACTTGTGTGTAAACTTGTGTAAGAAAGAACTTAGTTTAGTACTCACATGCATGTGACAGCGCTTTCTGATTGTGTGCATCAGATGTGTGTGCTCAGAAAAATGTTTATCGGAAATATAAACTTAATATGCCTTTAAACAGATGTTTTTAACAGATGTTTTTTGACAGAGATCTGACATACTAAAATAGCACAGCCCTGTTCTTGAAAAGGAGACAGGGAGCAGCAGCTCATTTGCATTTAAAGAGACATGCACGAAAACAGCCTTTTTCTGCTTCCACTCAAAAAAGGCAATTTCAAAATTATATAATAAATGATCTGTGGGGTATTATGAGCTGAAACTTCATATTCTTGGGACACCTGAGATTTATAATACATCTTGTAAAAAGGGGCATAATAGATGCCCTTTAAAATACTATAAATGAAATAAAAGAACATGTCCTGTGTGAACAAGTCTATCTTGGACGGATTGGCTTTTCTCAGAGCAGATTTTTTCTTTTAGCAGATTTTGATAGATGTGATTCAGTCCTAGCTATTTTCCTTGCTTGGACTTACAGTGTTTGCAATTATATGCATGTGTTTGTGATATATGTTTGATAAAACAGTATATTGTAAAGTACATGATGGCTGTTTTTGAACCTGTTTTCAATGTGATTTTGGTTTCAGTTATGGCTGATTTTCCCTCAACAGAGCACTGGTGGATTGCTCTCGGTAAGTTCTCTCTTTTGGAAAGGTTTTGGCAGTGAAACACTTGTCATTTTAGCCTCTATCATATAGTTTAGCATCACACAAAATCAATTAAACAGACACAGAGAATATTTAACCGAGAAAATAAATACTTACCTACAATAAAGAATGTGAAGCTGACATCACACCGCCTTGCCTTCTGGGTAACCGTTTTGTTCAGACACCATATTAAGTGGATTGCATTGCCTTTCTGCTAGTGACTTTGAGACAGTGTTTTGATTTTCTGTTGTCCACTCCTACTGCTTTGAGAATTTCTATAGTACCTTACATCATCATTCGGGGTGAAAACTGGAAAATGTAATACATTTTTCTTTTCTACGTGTAAAAACACTAAGAGGGAACAGGTTGAACGATTAAACTATCACTAAATAAATTAAAGCAGCGGCAATTTACACTAAGTGAGAATAGCAGTATTTTTTGGTGGGCGGAGTTAGTGTAAATAGCCTCTGCCAACAAGGCAGGCTATTTGCACTTCTGGGTAAACAGACACTTAGATAAATTAATCACATTGCTAAGTGTTTTTGTAGCACACACTCTTATTTTAACATTTCTAGAGTTGTTTTTGTACAGTTGTTGATGAATTGTGAATTAAATTCACAAAATCACTCTTACTTTTTGGGATTTAAGACAAGTCTGAGGATGTCTTAAAGTTAAAAAGTTATTTATGATGATTTTTAAGAAGAGTCTTTTCAGGAATTTGAATTCAAGTGTATTGGAGCTGAACTCTGCAGGATACTGGCCCTCCAGGACCAGGATTGAACACCCCTGTCATAGGTCAAAGTCCAAAGGGCACGTGACCTTTGTATTATAAGGACAGGATTTTTTCTGATCATTTGTATCATCACTTTAGATACAAATGTTAAAAACAATGCATTAAAGTGAAATCAGAGAACTCATCTTTTATTACTATCACAAGCTGATCACAACTATCACGAAATAATGTAATACCGATGGTACGTCTGTCTTGTCTCTTGCAGGCTCTGGGTTATTGATGATGATTTTTGGCGGGCAGCTCCTGGCTTACAGACTCTTCAGAAGTAATTTTGTGCATCCTGCAGATCTTCAGAATTTCTGACACGCTGTGAAATATGTACAGGGACCACTTTTCTCAGTTTTGTATTTTTTTTTTTTACATCATGGGTAGTTTAAAATAGTAGTTTTGTTATTCACACACAATATTTTGTTGTGTAACTGTCTGTTTATGCTGATAAAATAATTCCAGTAAACCATGTAATTTTGGTGGGCTTTCGTGACATCCTTTGGGGAAATCTCACAACAGTCCAATGGATTTTGACTTTGATGCAAATATAATTGTCTGTGCTTACATGCAAGTTTACATTTGTTTCACTTACAGTACAGAAATGTGTGTTAAATTATTTGAATTGGAAGGACATTTTTGATGTTTAAATCAGGCCATTTAAATTTGGCCATGATTTGACCATCTGAGACTAATTTTCTGAATCCTAAAGATCCTCCTGTCATAGGCCAGAATCTGTAGTCTTCGCTTGCTAGTTTGACATGTTTATCGACACCGCAGTTGAATTTTGCCTTCAAAGAAGTTTTGAGGCACAGTCCTGCAGTGTGGCTTCATGTACGATGGCATCAAATCAAGAACCGTTAGGAGCTCAAAACCTGATGACGCAATTACAGCAACAGACAACAACAGATTGATAAAGACAAGCTCTGGACAGTCTTTTCGGGTGCCTGTTTTAACAGTCTTTACTGTTGTACAGTCTGACATTACTGAGATCTCACTGTGTGACTCGGATAATAGTTGGCATCATGTTTTGGTGTTTTGATTAGCAACAATCATAAAAGACTATTGAAATATGCTGTGTTTCATGACACTGAAAAGCAGGAAGTGACATCATGTTGCAACTTCGGCGCATAACTCGTTCTGCACTGTTTGTCACAGACCCATGAAAGAGGCTTCAAATTTGATCACCTTTGTAAGTGATTGGGCATACAATGTTCGCACAGTGGACGAAAAATTGGGCGAAAAAGTCCTATTGACTTAACATTGGACCGAATTTGTCCATCATAGAGAGTTCAGTTGAAAAAAGGAGAGAGGTATATCTGTGGATCACATTACAGAAACAAGTGGGTGGCCTCTTTTGACTGATTAATTATCACCATGCAAACTGCTTAGTCATGCCCTAGCAACCATTTAGGCCACCCTAGCGACCATACAAAACATTTAACTGGCAATATTTCTGAAACACAATAACATAGAGACATGAGACTGTGCTCATTTGACTCAGACCGCCTGTAAATATCACTTTGGCAGCAATTTAGCCATGCCCTAGCAACCACTATGAAGCCCCCTAGCAACTAAAACCAAAAGGAGGAATATCTTCCGATCTGAATGTCATAGAGGTATGGGGGTTGCTTTATATCATTCAGCAGAGGTTGCTTTATATCATTCGGCCTTTGGAGTATCATCATTGGCAGCTGCAAAGGCACTCCCTAGCAACCAAACTGAGTACCCTAGCAACCATTTAGCAAGTCCTATATCTTTGCAACAGAATATCGTATAGACATGGGAGTTGGCTCATTTGACTCATGCTAGCAAATAGGACTCTCAACATGCTAGTAGTGAATAGCTACATGCTGATAGTAATTATCTAAGTGCTACAACATGCAAAAAATCTAGGTAATTGCTATAGGTAATTAGAATCTTGTTAAGAACATGCTAGCATGATGCTAGGTAGATGTTAATCATGCTAACTTTGTGTTAACAACATGCTAATCATGTTAGCATGTTGCTAGCATCATGCTAATGTTATCATCTTGTGCTGCATCTGAAAGCCTAGTCAGCCGACTTGCTGCCTCGCTGCCCTATCAGGCAGTGACTTCGAAGGCTGCAAAGAAAACTCTAGAAACAGTTTCTAGACTCCAGAGGCAGTGTAACGTGACGTCGTTGCTAGGTTACCTAATGGTTAAGTTGTACATTTTGTGGAAAAACGATCTTAAACAGTTATGTATAAATGATTTAATAATACATAAAGACCTCAACGTCATTGTCACTGAAGGTCTGTGCGTCAGAAAAGACGGCAGAGAATGGCATTTTTTGCTTAAAAAATAAAACCATTGTTGCAAGTGTTATTGCAGAACAGGTCATTGTTATTAGTGGCTGTTTCATTATTATTGGTAGTATATTATAAATATAATTCTTATTTACTACTTATTTGAACCCTTTTAACATTTTTGTAAAATACTATTATTACAAACAATATTATTTATTATGCTTTTTACACTTTTACCATTCATAACATATATCATGGTCAAGATCTCATCTATTATATAAAGTAACAAGTTTAATTTCACCAGAATATTTTTATTTATAAAGCCGATATGACACACACTCACAGGATTGTGAAAAATTGAGATACATCTATGCTGCCTTCAAAATTCGATCAGAAGAAGGTACCTCCGGAGACAGGAAGTGAAGCAGAATTTGGATTTGGACGTTCCTTGATGCCTTCCTGCCTCGGAATGCTGCCTCCGAAGGCAGCATTTTAGAGCTTTCGGACGCAGCCTTGTTAAAAACATGCTAATCATGCTAATTTCATGTTAACAACAGGCTAATTCTGTTAATATGTTTGTAGCATAATGCTAACAAAATTGAAAACAAAACAAGCCTAGTTCCGACAAGCACCACTCACTTTTATAATACTCACAGTTATTATTATTATTATTATTACTTTATTATTTAGCCATCAACCCTCCCTGCTAAAAAAAAAAAAAAAAAAAAACAGCTAATACCAGCCTAGGCTAGTTGGCTGGTTTTAGCTGGTCATCCAGGCTTGTCTTAGCTGGCCATAGCTAGTCAGCAGGCTGGTTTTAGCTTTTTTTTTTTTTTTTCTGCAGGGCTGTTACCAAAGTAAACATTAAATGATCAAATAAATAATTTACCATAATTAATGGCAAATATAAGTTTATCAGTAGCAAACATTTGTGTGATAACTTCATTAAATGAAATCTGCAAGCATTATGAAATGTTTTGTTAAATCTCAAAAACAATCCCTGAGACATATTTCATTTCAAAATGATTTTCATGAGGTAGGAATATGAGAGAATAATGATATATTATAACTGAACCACATGCATAGCATGGCAGTATTCATTCTGATTTTAATTTAAAAGAGACTCGCTGTTGAGGATAATTAAAAGACGTTATATCAAAGGGAAGCAAAACCAGTTTAACTGCCATGAAAATACTGTCACAATGCCAAAGCTCGACGGGCAATGAAACCGTATCGTTTCTCTCTTGATTTTGTGGTGAAATGTGACATGTTTTAGAAGAGGAACTATGGATGTAGTGCAGTTATAGTTTGTTCTAATCCTGAACAGCTGCTGTCCTCTAATCGGTTTGGATTAAGTGCATGAAGTAATACCAGTTCCTCAGTAACATGCCGCCACCGCCTCACATTAGATCGGTTGAAAGCGTGTCCATTATCTGCTTTATTGTGTGATCTCGTACCACTCATATGTATGTATATATAAACACTTAATATGCTTAATACATTTAAGCAACCATAAAATTACCGATTCAACACAAACACGACAATAAGTCCAGAAGTCCTGCGTGCAGTCTGTGCTTAGGTTTTCCGGAGGCGTCCTGTGTCCGGGGATTCTCTCTTGGTGTCAAAAATTCATGAATGATTTAATGAGATGATGCATAGGAGTAGAGGAGCGTGCAGGGCGTGTGCAGCAGACGCATGTAGACCGTGATCAGTGCTGCTGCTGCTGCAGGGCTCCAGCGCCCCTCTGACCCGCCCGAGGTCATGGTGACCAAACTCGTGTGTTACCTGCAGCTCTGGTAAGTGTTCGGGCTCTTCTCTATGAGGCTGCTAATATCCTTTATATAATGAGGTGTCAAGGTTCTGTTCATACAGTGGCTCGAACGAGAATTTAGACACGGTTGGACATTTGAGTCAGGCTTAAAAAAATATATATTATTGTGATGGATCAAGTATGTGAGTCAAATGCTGCAGGATCTTTTCTCTTTGCTTTTTTCATTATTTCTAAAGTCTCAGTGTGTTTGAATGTAAGTGAAGTTGACGTTTCATGTTCACACAGGTGTAGAGAATCGCATTAACTACCAACATCATCCACCTATCCACTGTACTGACTGTCTTCATCTTTAACACTACATCTGTTATTTTTAGCAGACTTCTCTCTGTCAGATGTTTCGATTATAAAGGGTATTTGTGTGTCTTTCTTTTCTATCAATAACACTTGTTTTGTTATATGCTGCAAAGACATTCAGGCTGATTTAAATGTGGCTCATATTACTGAATTCTTCTTCTTCTTTACAGAAGTGATCATACAAAATAACTTATTCTCTGACTGAAACTGTAACTACAACCGGAAAAAAATTTAATGTATTTTTTTATTTATTTATAGATAATAGATTTTTTTTATAGATAAAGTAAACTTCACAAAAGATGCAACACTTTAGCTCAGGAACCAATTCTCACTATTAACTAGTTGCATATTATCATGCGAATTACTAGTGTATTGGCTGTTTATTAGTACTTATCAGCATATATCATTGTCTTATTCTGCATGATCATATTTTAGATCCCTTAATCCTGCACCATACCTAAACTTAACAACTACTTTACTAACTACTGATAAGCAGAAAAATAGGAGTTTACTGAGGGTAAAACTCTAGGTTGATAGTGAATATGTGCTTCCTAATCTAAAGTGTTACTGGCACTTATAAAATGTTGCACATATCAACAAGAAACACTGTAAAAAATAAGAATAAATAAAAAAGCATCCAATAAAACGCTCACTGAAAACTCAAGAT
Source organism: Cirrhinus mrigala (assembly GCA_036247105.1). Classification (NCBI taxonomy): domain Eukaryota; kingdom Metazoa; phylum Chordata; class Actinopteri; order Cypriniformes; family Cyprinidae; genus Cirrhinus; species Cirrhinus mrigala. The sequence continues at coordinate 2,008,605 of CM070026.1, forward strand.
CATAGCATGTGTTAAGCGGCTCGGGCAGTGACACCTCTGCTATGAACAGATAACATTTCAGTCTATTCTTCAGCTGGCCTGTATCCATTTCACCCTGAGAAATAAGAAGCGCTGTTTCGATGAGCAGAAAGAGATTTCTTTGCATGCAAGTTTTTAAGTTTGAGCAGCACTGTCCTGTTTTCAATTTTCACCCGCCTACCTTTTTAAATGGAGATTTGTATGAAATATGTTGTATCTGGTAGATGCACCTTCACTCTTTTGTGATGTGATGTGATATGATGTTGTGTAACTGGTTGTTAGTGTCTGTAGGGAAACACTGGAATTGCAGCAGTTTCCACAAGAAGGTTTTTTTTTTTTTTTTTTTTTTTTTTTTCTGTCTCTCTCTCTCACAAACAATGCAATAATTACGAAATCATCTGGGGTGCGTTTCCCAAAAGTTACCAATAGAGTTCAGTGGAACTAATGACCAGTTAGCTAACAATGCTTTTGGGAAACACACCCCTGATTGACATTTAATCCATTATAGAAAAAAGTATGTATTTGAAATTAACATAGTATAATTACCAGAAATGTGTCATCTAGCTGAGTGCCAGGCCGATCATGCAACCCTATCGCAAGATAATGTTCCCCCTATGAAAAGAAATGAAAAGAAAAAAGAAATGGAGTATTCCATTAAATTGTGACACACAGAAAGTGAAATCATTTGGAATGGTTCTGCAGTGTGACAGGAATCAAATAATTCCATTTCTACTATTTTTCACTAATTAGTAGTGTTAACCGCATTCATCAACCCTCCTTAGGGACATTTTTGTCTTTTTCACTTATTTCACTTTTCTTTTTTCTTTTTTTTTTTTTTTTTTTTTTTCAATTTGGCTGTAGTAATGCAAACAGAAATGTGTCAAAAATGTGTATTTTTATTGGAATTTTAATATTTCACCATAATTCCTTTTATAAATCTATTTTACACAAGTACAAAAAATAATTACACTCAGGACTTTAAGGACAAAAATGTCCCAACTAAAACCCAATAAAACCACAATATTCAGTCTCAGTTCTATGTAAGCATAAAATCATGCATTTTTGTTAATAAGCTTTCATCCTATTGGCAAGGCCTCAATTTATTTGTTTATTTATTACTATTTTCCACCTGAGGCTCCATTCGGCCTATATGGAGCAAATACTCACTTTGTCTTGTTGTTTGCTTCTGCCTAAATAAGCTGTCAGTTTAATTGAAATGATGTAATTATAATTGTGTGGGTGTACTGGCATGGATATCAGAGTGTAGTTTGTGTGTACTAAGAAATATGTGTGTGTGAATGGTATTTTTTTTTTTTTTTTATCTGACATTGCTCAAATATAATAATGCATCAAAATAAATTATGCTGATAAACACTGACATATCCAAGAGTTTATTAAAAATAACAGGCTTTTACAGGGTTAAAAATTTACAGGGTCCTGTAAATGAATTTTGTGGTAGTTATGATCAGGACTATTGTTGGTGAAAACATTTATGTCCATTTAGTCCTTAGATCACCCCTACTGAGCTGAATTTAAGAAATCTGCAACCATGTTACCTAATGTGGTTACCCATTATGACATATTTTTATTTTGATTTCCCCCTTTAAACTAGGACTATATGCTCATATAAATGACACTTTACATCTCATTTGTTAACTTGCATTAGTTAACGTGAACTAACAATGAGCAATATAGTTTTACAGCATTTATTAATCTTTGTTAATATTAGTTAATAAAAATAGCCTACAATTGTTTTTTTTTTTTCATGTTAGTTCACAGTGCATTTACTCATTAAACAACTTTTGATTTTAAAAATGTTTTAGTAAGTATATAAATTTACATTAACTAAGACTAATAAATGCAGTATTGTTCATTGTTAGTTTGTCTAAACTAATGTAGTTAACCAATGAAACCTTACTATAAATTTATATATATTAAAGGGTTCTTACTTGAAAATACTAAAAAAATAAAAAAATAAATAAAAATAAAAATAAAAATAAAAATAAAAAAAAATTAAGGACTAGAATTATTTGTACATGTATTTATAAATGTCAAAAATGTGTTAACCTCTTTAAAGTAAATGTGTAATAAAATATAGAATCCTTAATCTATTTTTGTAGAGTTTCCAGCTCTTTTCTGTGCGCTCTTTTTGGAAAGTCCCTGCAGACCTCTGTTAGGGTAGTGCCAGATTTAATCTTTGACAGGAATGAAAATGAGGCTGTGAGGGACTCAAGTACAGTGGGTTTAATAGCTTTCTGACAAAAACTTTCAGACAAAAACTCCATCAAACAGATTTAAAATGTTAAAATGACATAATCTAGGACCTTTCTACAGGGCATGCCATTGTAAAGACTGTAAGTCTGTTCCTCGCAGCCTCGTTTTCATCCATCTTAAATTCAATATGGCGTCTAACCTGGCTAAAGTAATACCATCATAGGCTGTCTGACCCTGCAGCTCACAGTGTTTCTCAAGATCTCACAGCACAGCAGCAAACAGTGCTGAAGTTTCCATGCAGATAATGTTGATGGTGAGGATGATGATGTTACAGTATCTCCTCTAAATCTGAATGAGCCTGATCTAGAAATAACAGCACCGCTCTGAACACATGCTTCTGACGGCAGACCTAATGTGTGTGCTCATCTGGTTCACAAGCCACAAAAACATTTAAGCCTATTAAGAATGATAAAAACTCAACCCGATCTCAATCAGAGATGCACTATTATTATAAATAATACTATTGTAATGTTCCTTCTAAATCTGACCATAATGTGACTGATGCTGAATAAAACACAGAAGTAGGTAAAGCTGGCTGTAAACTCATGATGTGGGAATGATGTGTTTGTTCTTTGTGTGAAGTCACATGGTCAAACAAAGAGAGTCTGAACACAGGCAGATGTGAGTCTGAACACTAGAGGGCAGTATCACAGCTGCAGATCTGAACCTCACCATGCTTCATGAGCATAAACGTGTCTTTAGTTCTGTTTTAAAACTCCTACCCATTGATAGATTAACACTGGGTCTTCATCAAAACATTGCTCTGTGTTTGAGTTGCCCAAGATGTCAACTTCTGACTCCAACCTCAGGGGGCAGCCGTGGCCTAATGGTTAGCGAGTCGGACTTCTAACCCCAATGTTGCGGGTTAGAGTCTCAGGTCCGCCAGGGATTGTCGGTGGAGGGAGTGAATGATCAGCGCTCTCTTCCACCTTCAATACCACGCCTGAGGTGAGTCCCTTGAGCAAGGCTGGGTCCGCAGCATGTGTGCGCGTGTGTGCGTGTGTGTGCGTGTGTGTGTGTGTGTGTGTTCACTACTGTATGTGTGCACTGGGTTAAACACAGAGCACAAATTCCGAGTATGGGTCACCATACTTGGCCGCACATCACATCCTTTCCTTTCCTTTTCCTTTCCTAAACAATGCCAAACTCCTGAGCCTAAGTATTAAACTTTAGTCCACAATCCCACCATGCTTCGGACATGAATGATTTCTCTATTCATGTGTCCTGTTGAGGAGAGCTCTGCTGCTATCCTGTGAAAAGCAATGTGTCAAATGAGTGTTGAATCCAAATATGCAGTATTCATGGAACAGTATGTGACAAATACCTGCTGAGAGTCTGAAGTATGCATCTAAAGGATATTTTACCTCAGCAGAGTTGTTGTCACATTTGTTGCATTTGTAAATGACAGTGAATAGTGTCACGACATTACCTTTCCAACCTAGTGGGTTTAGTTTGTCAGTATGGAAGCCTGTTTCTATCATGCCTTAAAAAAAAAAAAAAAAAAGGATTTTTTTTTTTTTTTTTTTGAGAATTTTCTCGTAATTCTGAGTGGGAAACATATATAACTGTGAATTCTGACTTTTTTTCCTCACAATTTCAAGTTTACATCTTTCAATTCAGATTTTTTTTCATCTCTGAATTCTGAGTTTACATGTCAGTGTTATGGACCTGTGTTTCCTTGTTTTACCTTTGTCTTAGTCCCTTTTTTCCTTTTTTAGTCATGTTTCCTGTTCTTGATCATTCCGTTCGCCTGTGTTTGTAATTATCCTGTGTATATTAGTTCCTGTCTATTCCTTAGCTCTTCATCCGGTCTACTTTGTTACTTGCTCGTTGTGTGTTGGATTTCCCCTGCATTTTGATTATTAAACAATATAAAGTTTATTCCTTGACTCCTGTGTTCTCCTTGCAACAACGCACTGTGACATTACAACCCGCAATTCTGTTTTGTTTTTTTTTTCCTGCCATAGAATAAAAAATAAAAAGGTAATTGTGAGTTTATATCTTACTAATCTTACTATTCTGACTTTTCCCCTCATAATTCTGATGTTTTTTCACAAAATCAGTCAGAAAAGTCAGAATTGTGACCTTTTATCATGTGGTGGAAACAAGCTTCCTTAGGTCTGTACATATAGTAGGCATGCAAACTAATATACTTTAAAGATCACACTTCATTAAAAAGTGAGCTCTTCATCAAATGCAGCACCTACTTTGACTGTATGTGATTTTAGACAAAGCAACTCTTTTGACTTGAAGTGGTTACTAACCAGTAATAACACATAACCCTAGCTGCCATCAACATAGTGAAAAACACAATCAGGAATCACATCGCAACACTCTGAAAACCCCACATAACACCCTCACATCATAGCAGCAACGCTCTTTAACTGTTTTTTTCTGTTGTTGCAAAAATTGCACAGTTCAACTGATGCTTAACTATTAATTAGTAAATATTTTATTTGCATCAGTAACACACCTTGTATGACCCCCCAGTTATTTATGGGCCATTCCACCGAATGGGTGCCGTTTGCTTCCAAAACTCTTCCAAATAAAATTTCATTTTCTCTCTTTTTTTAGGACTGAATCTAATAATACACATATTTAACTTCAAAATCTGTATTGGTCCATCTCAGGTAACCTTATTTAATTGTTTACACAATTTTAAAGTGGAAGATGGATGGATTTCTCAGTCCTGTTACCAAAACTCTTATGTCTTTTAAAAGCAAATATTTATCATAAAAAAAAAATCATGATTTATCTACACAATATGTATTTTTCTAAAGTACACAAACCCATTTTTTCATTTTAAAGGCGACCCAAACCTCAAGCTTTTCTGTGATGCAATTATTAAACAATAGGACAGATGATGGACCAAACTTAATTTAAAAAAATAGTGGTTTAACTTTTTTTTTTTTTAAGAAAAAATATTTAGTAACAGTAACTGGGTAACAGGAATGAGTATCCATTATTTTAGTATATAGGTTTGAGGTGTTATTGCTCGCACTGATATAGTAAAAGGTGTTAAACACTGACTAGTGAGCTGACCTCACTGCTAAAAAAGGCCAAATCATGTTTCTATTTAAATCTAGTGGTTAGGGTTATGTTTAGGGGTAGAGGACAGGTTATGAAATAAGATATAAATAACAAAAACTTAAACATAAACTTAACAAATAATGCCTTTTCAGTTTTCTGTGGACATTGTTTTCTTACAGAGCAGGTCACACTCAAACACCATTCCATGTTTGGGTCTAATACATAATTGCCACAGAACAGAGATTGCAAGTACATTTCCTGTCATAAGATAAAACAACAATTCAGGAACAACCATAAGTTTTCTCTGGGCATAAACATTGTCTCAGTGTGGATAAAAGGCCAAAACTTTGAGAAAAAGATGAATTATCAAATTTATCTAGATTAATATGGATGTAGCCTAATATTTATATTAATAATTCACTCATTCCTGTTACTATTACTCAGGTACTATAGATGAGTATAGGATATAAGAATATATGAGTAACAAGACTGAAAGTAACAGGATCGAGATTTTAGGATAAAATTAGCAAATACATAAAATTTAGTCACGTGGAGTAAATACTAATATTATGAGGATACTCAGCAAATTATAGTGATTCACCAAAGATTTGCATTTTTAAAATGAAGAAGAAACATTTAAGAAATAACTGAGGTAACAGGACAGAATATTTATAATAACGCTCCCAGCCACCATTACAATATCATCATATATACAGAAAAGAAAATAAGACCACATGCTTTCGGTCACTTCAGTGCCTTCAGAAGATCCAGATGTTGCAATATTATGTTGAAAATGTGTCATGTGGAATTTCCCCTTTTTTTTTTTTTTTTTTTTTTTGGGGGGGGGGGGGGGGGGGGGGGGTGTTAGGGTAACAGGGCTAAGTGAAAACCTGGGGACACGACTATACATTTATTTTGAAATAAACATATTTAAAGCACAGATGGGATATGGAGGTACACAAAAATGCAAAATAAAAATGATTCTGAAGGATTTTAAACATTATATTTCATGTTAAAATGTAGCGTTAGACACTGGGGACATGTACAAATGCTATATTTTTAGGTTTTTATTTGGTTTTTTAAATGTTATATTTAAAATTTGCAGTTAGATTAATGTGCAGGACACTTGGCTTAATAATAAAATGTATTTTCTAGTTAATTTTAATGCATGTTTGTACCTATAGTGTCCTGGGGACAGAAATGGCACCCATTCGGTGGAATGGCCCTTATGTTTCAAAAATAGTTATTTACTTCGAAACATACAACATAACAACATAATGAAATCTATGTGCATGTCTTGTTAATGTGTCTGATGACAGACCAACGACATACAACTATCAAAATAAGCATGTGCTCTTTATTCAATGTCTGTTTCAATGGACCATATCCTCACACATAAAACAGCTTGCAGGCGCTCATACAGAGATGGTCGTGCCGAACAAATAGCTGTGATGGTAATGGAAACGTGCAGGCGTGTTCGATTGTGTTCTGAAGAGTGTTGAGCAACTAAAGTAAATAAATAATGGTTTCCAGTGTACCTGTGTGGGTACCGTTCCAGTGAAAATCATATTTCCTTCCCTTCACTCTCAGCTCAGCCTAAAAACAGCCACCAACTCCACTGTGGCCATTTCAGAGACAATTTTTCTTTTTTTTTTTTTTTTCAGAGAGGAAGATGTAATTTAATCTTGAACATGGGACACAATGTTGACCCACAAGAGGCAAATTACAGGCAAATGGAACAAACTTCATACATGCCACAAAATGCTGACACCTTAAAGTTTCAGCGTTAGGTTTTCGGGTTTTCAGTATCGGGTCAGTATTAAACTGAATCATCTGATACAGACAGCTCGTATCAGTGCTCTTGTTGAATGACTTTATTATCCACATTTGTACAACAATGACATCAGCAGAAGAATATTTTTAACTGGAAAATCTCTTAACAGGTGTGTCCATTTCCGTGAGCATTTTATCTCCGAAGTCAAACAGAGATAGAGCTTTCCTTATTTTCTAATTTATCTCATTTATAATTCTGAAACAACAATTCTGATATTCAACCTCACAGAATATTGCTTTATTTCAAACTTATTTTTCACATCAACCTGACTGTTAGACATGAGGTGCCATAATTAATTAATGGAGCCAAGGTCATTAAATTAATACGCATCGGTAAGTATCTGAGACACAAACTGAGGTAAATCACTGGGGATTAATACAGTAGATGCTCTCTGCAACAGTATCAAAATATGATTTATTCTCTGAGGATCTGACGTAAGTTTACTAAAGTCCAAAACGTTATAGATTTAGTTTTTTGCTTGTTTGTTTGTTTGTTTTTTAGAGCAGCACAACTGGTTAAATTTTACTTTAAGTCTCCGCCCCGTTGCATTCTCTGAATTGAACCTTTTTCCTGTCGAAGGCGTATCTTATGTATATTAATTACGTTGCGTAGGTTGCCTAGTAACCTTCCTGGAGCGTCGGGTTACGTGCAGTTATTAATATTCATGAGTCAAGCCTTTACCACAATTACACGGTGCTGCTTATTTAAAATCGTCTGCATTTCAGCCAATCAGCAAAGGCTGATGGGTAAGCGTGACATAACGTGATTAATATTCATTAGCCGACTTTTCACGTACTGGGATTGGTCGTCATGTCGCCGCCCGGAGGCGGAGCTTTGTGACTCTGATTATTCATGTTGTTAGGGGAGAGTCGAGCGGCTGTTCGTCCGAAGTTACACCGAAACTTCCATAATAATGTGGCGGTCAAGATGAGTCGACAGCAGGACGAGCAGGGCGTTGTGTTAACCGCTTACACCAGCAACAGCGAAGCTTTACCAGCTGTCGGCTGTAAGGAGCAAACGGAGTTTCTAGGAGTAAGGTGAGGGATCGCATGAACGCATTTATTTATTACTAAGGGCAGTGTGCACTATTTATGGCAACCGTATCCTAGGGTTGTGTCTCGAAACCTAGTGAGCCGCCTACCTAGACCGCTGACCACGGGCGTCACATAGGTGCGCGCCTAGGTAGGCAGCTCGCGGGGTTTGAGTCACATCCCTAGAGGTCTGCGTTTACTCTGAACGGGTTTCACGAGACGGACAGATCTTCATTCTAGAGTTTGTTAAGTTGATAGCATAATAATGCTGTCTTCAGGCTGTTCTAGATGTAGTGATGGTTGAATTGTCTTTAATATGTGGGTTGATCAGATGTAGTTAGTCGCTAGTTTGTCTTTTGATGGATCTTGTATTAGAGAGCTTGTACATTGTGTTTACAATGAACAACTGTGTGCTATTTTGTGTTTTAAGTAGCAACGGACTGATATATTGGTCAATATCTGGCTTTACTGAGACTATTCTTTTCTGCATTTAAACCTACAACCCTTCAGTTATCAGTCCAGCAGATCTTTAACCAACAGACTAAACCACCAGATTTGTGTACAACATAATATGGTTTTGTCAGCGACTGATGATGCCGAAATGATACAGTACAACTGAATTGCAATAATAAGATGTATGTTATATTCCTGAAGTTAAGTTGAAAGTTTCTGTTTTCAGATTTCTCTAATCTCTGTTCTAGATTGTACTGTTCTAAACTAAGTCTGAAACAGTATATTAAAAGCACTTTTTTGAGTTTAATGCTTCTTTATGATGAATCACATTCTATATTCCTCATTTGTAAGTCACTTTGGATAAAAGAGTCTGCTAAAAAGCATAAACGTGACCCTGGACCATAAAACCAGTCATAAGTAGCACGGGTATGTTTGTAGCAATAGCCAACAATACACTGTATGGGTCAAAATTATAGATTTTTCTTTCATGCCAAAAATCATTAGGATATTAGGCATAGATCATGTTCCATGAAGATATTTTGTAAATTTCCTACCATAAATATATCAAAACTTAATTTTTGATTAATAATATGCATTGCTATAATATGCAAGAACTTAATTTCGGCAACTTTAAAGAAGATTTTTACAATATTTTGATTTTTTTCAGATTCCAGATTTTCAAATAGTTGTATCTCGGCCAAATATTTTCCTGTCCTAACAAACCATACATTAATGAAAAGCTTATTCAGATGATGTATAAGTCTCAATGAAAAAAAAAAAAAAACAAACAAAAAAAACAAGTTGACCCTTATCACTGGTTTTGTGGTCCAGGGTCACAAATGTAAATGAAAGGCTAGTTTTCAGTTGACAAGGATGTCATTAGATAACCTATTATAAACAGATGTGACAATTAAAAGAATTTACATATTACATATTGCAATTATAAGAATTTACATTGTATATATTGAGTTCACTTACTCAGTATTACATCTTTAGTGTTATTAAAATGCCTGTTTAGTAGCAACAAAACAAAATATGAAGTTCTGTAAACTTAATTCTGGAGTTTATGAACTTAAATTCTACATTATACATTATCTCAAATGTTTTGACTTCTGCCAACTTATTAGGGTTTACAGTGCTCACTGACTCAAAGTCAGCATGAAGTTCTTAATCTAGTACGGGTTGTTAGTGATGTAGCTATTTGCACCATATTTGAACAGCTTCGATGACAAATGATGTTCATCAGCCACTGACAACCCCATATCAGTCAGTCAGTAGTTTTAACACAAACTAGCTGACGGCTTCCTAATGAGTCTGTGCTGCTGGTGTTGGTTAGGCAGTCCTAGCGGATGTAGACAGCAGCGTGTCAGGTCGTGAAATGGGATGCTGGCTGTTATTTGTGTTCTCAGATGGAGCGCAGGTGTCTTCCTCGTTCAGCAGCTGCGAGCAGAAGTCCCTCGTGGATTCTGCCGTCCGGAGCACAGCGGCTCATGCTGTTTGAGGACAAGGTTTTTGAGTGTGTGTGTGTGTGTGTATGTCTTTGTTTGAGTGTTTGTGGGTCTGTTCTGCCAACTGGCCTTCGGCTGCTTGCTCTAGCATCTGCGTTTTGCTGGTTGTTTGCAGACAGAGAGCTTGTTTAGATTTACCATGGAATAACTACATAACAGCACATTTAAACAAGACATTTCAATGCTGGACTTTTTGGGTGAATCCCGGAAATACTTGTCTATTGCATAGTTCAGCTCAAAATCAAAGGAAAACTGATGTTTTGCCTACCTATTTATCATTTTTTTTGTGTGGTGACATACATTATTGCTTTCATGACAGTTTCCCTGCCAGACGTTCACTGCTGTAACGCAGCCTCTGTGATATTTAGCACACTGCTGGGCAGTTCTGGGTAGTTTCAGAAAAGTTCCCTTGTCGTCTCCCACTGCGTGTCTGTGGGTTTTCCAGTGCAGTAACCCAGAAATTACTTTTGTTTCCTGTGTTACACAGCAGAAACGCTCAGTATGTAATCATGAAACGCATGACTGTCGATGAAGTCACGCAGCTGCACCGCTCTCTCAGACACAGACACCTGTCAAACAGGCCCTAATAATGATGCTTGCCACGGCACACAACACTAATGTGAATTTTTTGCATTATGGAAATGAGAATCGGAGGGAGTGTACGTAATGGTCTTGTGAAATAGGCATCAGTTTCTTTATTCGAAATGTAATGACAGATATGATATTTTGTTTTTGGAGAGATATATAACTCAGCTGTAACCATGGGTGTTTTTTTGTGAGATTCACTCTTTTTGTAATTCACTCTCACAAAAAATTAAGGACACTGGACGAGAACTGCCACACCACATTGTGGCTGAATCTCACATGTATCACACACACATTTGCCACTTCTATGTTCAACTTGCAGGACAATAGTGCTCTAAAAATACCACACTTTTTTTCTGTTTTAATTTAATGCAGAACTTTGTTTGCCAAAAATAAAAAGGATTTGTTACATTTTCATCTGATTACATTGTAAAAGATGAATTGAATTGTTACTGTTTTAGGCCTTCATTTGATTGCCACTGGTAATAAATTTGAATTAAATCATACACTTAGAAAAATTAAAACAAACAACACAGGATTTCTAAAATAAATAAAAATAAGTAAAATAAAATAAAACATATTATATGATCCAAGATGTATTTATTTAATTAATTAGACATTTAATTAAATCATTAAACCAAATCCAGTAAAATTAAAGTGGAAAACAGAATTCAGTAAGGAAACAATAGGTGAATTCATAGGTCCTTAAAATACTCTTTTAGTATGAACAAAGTGTGTAGATGAGTTTCAGTGTGGTGTATGAAGAAATACAGAGCAACAGCCTAACAGTGCAAACAGAAAGATTAGAAAGGGGAATGTGCATTATAATATCTCCATATATGTAGCTTAGACTTCATGTAGACTGTCAAATCAAAAAAAAGACAAAGATATTGCTAAAAATGTCAAAATACACAATGTGTTATGCAGCCTATTGTGATGTCAGTGAGTTTATTAGTCATGACCCAGGACAAAGATAATGTTATTGACAGCTACTGGTTGAAATAGGTACTGCAGCCTAAATTCACAATATTAGGGAGTGTAGTTTGTCCGGCCTCATCTTTCTCAGACTCAACACTTGTGAGGGTTGCCAGATTGAGGACACACAACATGAATGAGTGCGGCTGACAAACACTGAGTCCGAAATTCTCGTCTGAAATTTTTTCACGTTTAAAAATAAATATACTTTGTGTCAGTCACGTTTACATACTGCCTCTGAAACTTTCGTCTGTCATAAAAAAATTCAGATTGGGGTCAATTTTCTGTGTTTTTTGCTTTTGTAGCAAGCATTTTAAGAGGTGTTTTGACATTTTGGAGCCACCGTACAAGCGGGCGCCAAAATCCAGTTGTATTATCCACGTTTTAATATGCCTCTGGTCATTTTTTGGATAAATGGAGAAGCTTTTTAGGTTAGGTAGAATCTGTTGCCCAGTTTGTTTACTGGCTTCCATGTATGCAGTATGTGTTGCTTTCCACCAGCTGACAAACCCAGTGTGTCAGAATCCTATTGGGTAAATTGGCAGCGGGCGGAGTCACACACACCAAAAGATAAACAGACACTCCGACACAAAACACATTTTAAAGTAGAATAACTGCAGGAGCGTTAGGAAACTTAGCATGTTAACATATTATAGTGTTTTTACACTTTAGGACAAACAATACAGCACTTTTAATGGAAAAAGAGTGGAGCTTTGTGGTGTGGATTTTCGTAGCCAAAGTACACTCATAGAAAACAGTGTGTTTGGATTTTAGGACACTCTGTGTGATCCAGTGTGCCCCCTCCTTTAGGCAGCACTGTAATGAACGTTAAGTATCATCAGGTTATTGTGGTGTCATTTAGAGATTGACAGATATATTGATTTACCAATATTTTTCCCGATATTTAACCATTTTACCATAATCGGTTATCGGTTTTGTAATATCGGGTTCACCGATAAACTGCGCCATATTGTGGGTGTTTTGAGAAATTGCCGCATGCAGCGCGCCCAAGGAGAAACCCGACAACAACGGCGTGCAAAAGTACAGCATAGCCTACTTTCTTGCTTTGCTGTAATTAGTAAACTTTATTTAATATAACAGCCATCAATGTTCATATAAGATGTGATACATAAATGCCTGATATGGAGCTAGTTTATGCAGCTTGGCTCTAGAAATAGAGACGAACTTACAGTCACGTAATATAATTCGTCAGGTCCTGGCCCAATACACATAACTTTGCCTGAACTGAATAAGATACAGCAGTGAATGAGCACATTTTGGAAATGAAAGCGCTGAATTTAATTCTCTCTCTTTTGTCTATATGCTCATCATTAGCCTCCAGAAGTCGGAGTCACATATAGGCTTAAACTGTCATAGGAAATAGTGATGAACTCAGAGTCACGTAAGATAATCCGTCATGTCCTGTCCCAATAACTTTGCCTGAACTGAATAATATACAGCAATGAAAGAGCACATGTTGGAAATGAAAGCGCTGAATTTAATTCTCTCTCTCATGAAGTCACTTTCATTTTGCCGTTCGGTCACCGGGTTGATGCTCTGATGGCCACTGCATGTAACTTTTAACAAGATTCACTTGTTTAAAACACCCTCAGTTATATTAACATTTACTATATAACCATTATTTTTCTAATACACTTCTAAATATATACAGCTCTATGGAAATTATTTATCTTTGCCAGCAATCACAGTTTGAGTATACTTTCATGTAAATGCATAGATAAACCGTGCTGTCAGCAGGCATTACAGAACAGAACGACGAAAACAATATTAGTAATTCTGATATAACATACCAGTTGAGAAATACAATAAAAATACGATGTTTTGTTTGTTAAATTCCAATATTCCAGAGAATATTATTCAGTGAATTAATAAGTTGATATGACTCCTGTCCTTAATTTATTTTCTCCATTTGAAAACATTCTACATTCCTTTTTTTATTGCTTATAAGTGTTGTAGCTGATGCGTTTTATAAATAAAATGTTTTTATTGTTGTAATATGAAGATTAAATTTAACATGAAAATTGCTAATTTTCAACACTTTTTAAGATGACTGAAAGGTGGAAAAACCAAAGTGAAGTATGGACTTACAGTCACTGATTTACTTTATAACAGCAAATAAATATCGGATCTGCATATCGGGCACATAATTATGCAAATAATTGGTATCGGTCATAAAAAATCAATATCGATCGATCACTAGTGTCATTTCTGTATAGGTGCACCATCCCATGATATTGTGTGCGTCATGCAGATGATTAGAGTCTCCGAGTGGGAGGGTGTTGGTTTGTGTTGGATGGTTTACCCTGTGCTGACCTGGTAAACATCGCTTGACTTTCCATCCCGTGTGGCTGTACCATTGCATAATGAATATTTCATTCGGTGTGCGCTGCATGCTTTGTGGTCATTGTGAGTGATGATGATGTCCCTGATGAGTGCTGGACATTCAGCAGGGTCAGACCCCAATCAACAACATGACTATGAAGACATCTCTATTAGCTAGCAATGCACACAGTAGTGTACACACCAAGACTAACTGTACAGAATCAACAAGCGTTATCGTAACCTGGCCTTTATCTCTTTTCCACTGACACAGCACACAGATCTTATGCACCTCCATGTCTGTTTTGCAAAGTTCACCTGAATGTAATAAAAGCTGAGATTATGTGTATGTATGAAGCAGTCTGTAAATTAGTATATATCATCAAAATGTTGCATGTGCATATCAATTCTGTCATTGAGAATCAGCTTTAAATTGTTCTGGGAGGAAGCACAGAAACAAAAGTTGGCAGGAAGTTTCCACTCGATGTACTCAACACGCTGAGACCTGTAAACTCTTAGACGGCTCTAAGAGATAGTTTAAGGCTGAGCTGATCAGATGAACTGTGTTTAGGCATTTGACGTGAAGATGCACAGATACACACACTTCTGTTTTCCACAGCTCTTGAACAGTGTTGAGGTCACACTCAGTGCATCAGCATGAGACCGCTGTGTTCCCTCAGCTCAGATCACGCTCTGACTCAAGTCTGGCCAAACTCAGATTTTGAGCCGTTCCTATGGAGACAGCAGCAGGATTCAGAGTGTGCCCGGGAAGCCCGACTCGTATTCCATAGCCAAAAGCTGACTTATTTCCTGTAGAGGAGTGTGAACCGCCAGATCTGGATGCTAAAATCATCTGCGTCCCGAAGAGACCAGCTGCTGAGTCAACCAGTGCTCAACCCAACTGCCATCATGCGCAGCTGTGTTGATTATTTATTGAATGTGAATGTCTGGTGAAAATTTGAATCTTATTCAATCTAAAACACAAGGAAAATTAATCGTAAGGATGAGTTTTTATTTAATGTTCTACATTCTGAGGAGTTTCACACACATGGAAAGTGGATTTCTTTATGCAGACAGCAGTACGAATGTCTCAACTACCCAAACAAACATGTGCAAAGAAGGACAAAGAACAACAAATATTACTAACTGTTAATTTAGTCATAAACTTGTGAAAAACAAACTTTATTCACTAAGATGTAGGGTGTAACTCTTAACACTATTCACTAATGTCACAATTCATTTTGATACACAATACCGATCTCTAATTTGAACAAAGACAAATAGAGTTAAATGGTATGTTTTTACTTATGTTTTTTAAATTGTTACTTCTAACATATATAGTAAACAGTTAACAAAAAGTACTGTTTATTAAGATGCTAAATCTTGTATTATATCTGCTGTAAACCTGAATACGTTTGCACTTTTTTTTGCACAATTGTAACACCAGAATAAAAGGAATCACGATTCTGCTACATCTAGTTGAGGTCAGAAGTTTACATACACCTTGCAGAATCTGGAAAATAGTAATTATTTTACCAAAATTAGAGGGATCATACAAAATGGATGTTATTTTTTATTTAGTACTGACCTGAATAAGACATTCCACTTAGAAGATGTTTACATCTAGTCCACAAGAGAAAATAACAGTTGAATTTATAAAAAATGAACCTGTTCAAAAGTTTACATACACTTGATTCTTAATACTGTGATGTTACATGAATGATCCACAGCTGTGTTTTTTTGTTTAGTGATAGTTGTTCATGAGTCCCTTGTTTGTCCTGAACAGTTAAACTGCTGCTGTACTTCAGAAAAATTGTTCAGCTCCCACAAATTCTTTGGTTATTCAGCATTTTTGTGTATTTGAACCCGTTTCAACAATGACTGTATGATTATAAGGTCCATCTTTTCACACTGAGGACAACTGAGGCACTCATATGCAACTATTACAGAAGGTTCAGACACTCACTGATGCTCCAGAAGGAAAAATGATGCATTAAGAGTCGGAGGTGTAAACTTTTAAACTGAATGAATAGTACATTTTTCTTATTTTGGCTAAATATCATATTTTTTTCATTTAGTACTGCGCTTCAGAAGCTACAGAAGATACTTACATGTTTTCCAGAAGACAAAATAAGTTCAATTTACTTTGCTCTTAATGCATTGTTTCCTTTTGGAGTATCAGTGAGCATTTGAACCTTCTGTAATAGTTGCATATGAGTCCCTCAGGTAAACACCTTTTAAATATATTATTCCGGTCAGTACTAAATAAAAAATGACATACATTTTGTGTGATCCCTCTTATTTTGGTAAAATAATTAACATTTTGCAGATTCTGCAAGGTGTATATAAACTTATGACCTCAACTGTATTTATTCATGCATTTTATTTTTAATTTATTTGTAATGAATAAACATGAAAGCTGAAAAGTGTGACCTGGGTTTAGTATATTTCATGCTAAATTAATTTCTTTAATTTTGTTTTGGGTGAATTATCCACGCTGCATATTATTGCATTACATGAAACAGCTAATAGCTACTGTATATTTGTAGTTTGGAATAAGAGCAGTGAGATATAACAAAAATAGGAATGTTATAGGTTACATACTACATATGATTATGAATATTAACACAAATCTATATAACAGATGGGAAATTAAAATTTCATTGGTTTGGAATACCATGGTGAACAGTAACAGTGATTTTTGTTTCACATATGCGTTCAGTGATACAAATTCCCTTGTAATTTGGAAAAGATAAAAATATCAAACTAAATGAGAAAATAAAATCCCTTAATTGGAGGAATTCTTGCCGTGTCAAATAAAAAGAGCATGGACGAAAAAAAAAAAAAAACACCCCAAAAGTGTGAGCACAGCTCATTTATAACCCAAATAAATAAATGCAAGTACCATCCTGTATTATATTGCGATGAATATTCAGTTTCACTCTGAAATGCATTGCATTATGCAAGTTAAATGTGATTCAAAATCTCACTTTTTAGGCTGATTTCATCAGTTGAACATGAATGCACATGTCCTCTCTGTCTGAAACACAACATGGCCTCTCACCGTCTCCAAGCAGCCACATTCCACAGGTATACTTTTGGTCGGCATAGCAACAGCCCACACGCTCGCATTGCTTTTGCCCCCTTGACTTGAGTCAAACTGCAGAACTTCAGCTTGACGCCTGCATTAGTCTGTCTTGCGTTAGACTGTGAGCTGCTGTAGGGACACACACTGTGCTAGTGTTTCATCTGCTGCTCTGCCTCTTTTGTTTGTGTATGTAAAACGAGAAATACGGTGGCGCTTGACCCTTTTGTCCTCTTTCTCTTTCTTTCTCTGCGGCCGAAGGCTGTAATGCGGTGTGTGCTGTCTGACCTTTAGCATGTGGAGTCCACTGAGAGAAGCGCTCTGATCCCCACGGTTAATAGCTAAACCATCAACGAGCGTCGTCAGCATTTATGACAGAGGAAAGGTTGTTGAAGAAACACGAGGGGGAAAAAAATTCCTCTCTTTCATTTGAGATCCGTGTATTTATGGTTGACTGTTTTCTATGTTAATATTAGCTACTTTTATTTGACTGGCTGCAAATGCAAATGTACCTCAACCAATGTGAAGAAGTGTGATTTGTTAAAGAGTAAATGTTTGATTTGCTCTGGCTGGATGGTGGCTCATATATTAAAGACTCCATTAGGTTAAATTTGGTAGTTGCTATATGCTAGTGTACTCATAAATGTTGACAAAGCAACTTTAATTAGATATTCTCATTGGAAATGAGGAATATCCAGTCATTGGAAACAAACATTTCCCCTATCAAAACATTTTTTTTTTCTCTGAAACTGACCAGATGCGAATGCTTTATGCATGTGATTAAAAACTATTGGTTATGTAAAAAGGAGGGATGGAGGGGGGAAAAAACATCAAGTATTTTGATTTGTCTGTGGCCCATCAGCACAGGACAAACACTGGACTCATTAGGAGATTTAATGGGGGTTTTAAACAGATGAAGAAATAATTTATTTATGGTTTTGTCTTTTGGTATTCAGTGAAGAGACCGTATGGAGGAAGAGACGGATCACATGTGCAGAATGAATGGGAGAAACCACAAAACACTGAGAATCATGGCTCTAGGAAAGGAAGTCCTGCCAAACCCCTTATTAAAGGCCCTGGATTTCAGTTAAACAACCAAATTGTGTGATCGGATTGGTGTCCGGTTCTCTGACATATATTCGTGAAGTGCAGTCTTGACTAACAGTTTAGGGTGTTTAAGCTTTCCCCCTTTAAGTAAATAGATCTGGTTCAGTGTTTAATAAATGCAGTGTTGTGCAATGTTTAGTATTTATTAGGGCTGTCAATGGATTATTTTTTTTAATTGTATTAATCACATCCTATTTGATAACTGATTGTTTGTGGTTTTTCTCATTTTTGGTTACTGGTTAAGCATTTGTGAGCAGTATCGTGAGGTGTGATTGATAAGCATTAGGACAGCATGCCATCCAGATTGGAGAGCTAAAGTGAAAGTGAAACGCACAGTGAATCACTTTGATAATGAAAGACGTGCAGTGGCAATCTGTCACATATATTATTCTTTGTTTTTAATTGCCTGTGTTTTAGTGTGTTATTATGGGAGGAGTGCATACTTTTGGAATAGCACAGTTTTATATATTATATACAATTTCATCTACAAAATCTGTGTATTTCAGACATTTTTTTTATCAAGTTCAAATTATTTTTTTCATATTTATTTTCAGATTTTTATTTCTAATTTTGTAGTAGTTCAGTAGTAATAGTAATTATAGTTTTAATTTTAGCAATTGTTATACATGTGATTTTACTATGTCTTTATATCAGCCATTGGCCACCCTGCTCTGTAAGATAGCAGCATCGACCATCAAAAAAAAAATAAAAAATCAGTATCAGTCAACCACTAATCAAAAGTATATTTTAGTTAAATCCACTTAATGGTCAAGTACTCATTAAACTAGCCTATTGAGTACTTTTGACAAAAATGCCCATTTCTATCTGGTCCTGCACATGGAGTAGATTAATGTTTAATTTTTTTTTTTTTTTTGAATGTTAAAATAATTTTTGATATCCATCCATTGGTTTGATATCATTCAAGTTGATTTCTCCTGAAAATATAACACTATGACTGTTACACATTCAAAATGAGCAATTTGCAACATCACAATCAGCCTCACACAGCAACACTGACTTAATCAATGAATTGAGTATGTTTCTTTCGTTACTTGTTATTTTGAACTGGAAAAATCGTAACCTACTCCGAGATGCAATCCGATTCGTGAATGAGTTGTTTTTGGTTCACAATTTGCACTGAACAATTCATTGCTGTTTTGGACTGAGTTAATTTCAGCTGTTCTTAAGTCAATTCAAATGATCTGGTCAGAGTGAATCTCCAGTTAACAACACACTGTTTCACATGATCCGGCCAGGGTTGTGTTTGTGTAAGTTTGTGTTTGTAAGTTTCACTGAACTCTATTTGTAACGATAGAACTTGTGACCGCAGTTGGTTTCGGAAAAAACACCCCAGAGGGAGTCTGCAGTTAACAACGTCCTGATTCAAATGATCCTGTCAGAGAGAGTCTCCTTTCAACAACTTACTGATTCAAATGATCTGGTCAGAGAGTCTCCAGTGAACAACTCACTGATTCAGAATATCCTGTCAGAGTGAGTCACCTTTCAACAACTCACTGATTCAAATGATCCTGTTAAAGTGAAACTTCAGTTAACAATTCACTGATTCAAATTATTCTGTCTTAGTGAGTCTCCTGTCAACAACTCACTGATTCAAATGATCCATTCAGAGCAAATCTCCAATCAACAACTTACTGATTTAAATTATCTGCTCAGAGCGAGTCTCCTGTCAACAACTCACCGATTCAAATGATTCTGTCATAGTGAGTCACCTTTCAACAACTCACTGATTCAAACAATCTGGTCAGAGTGAGTTACCTTACCACAACTCACTGATTCAAATGATCCACTCAGAGCGAGTCTCCAGACAACAACTCACTGATTCAGATGACAATACATTCAAAAATCAAATATTTTTGTACTTTTACTCAAGTAAATTTGATACTCAATACCCAATACTTTTACTGGAGTAGTATTAGGGTATCTGTATTTTAACTCAAGCACTCGATTTGTGTGCTTCGTCCACCACTGGCCACTAAAGCACAGTTACAGGTTCAGTCCTAAAGCGGCCGTGACCTAGAAACTGGAGAGCTACTGGCAGCCCAGTTCTGCTCACTCACCGTTTTCCAGAGGAGCGAGAGCCACTGCCCCCACTACAACCTCACTGCACTGAAATAAAACTTTCTTGATATTATCCAGTAGCTCTTGTGTTCTGCTGCAGTGAAAACTGCTGAGCGTTGAGCATTTATTCATACCTTCATCCTGAGAGGGAATAAAGCAGTCTGTTTAAAGCATGGGAGCGCTCTGCGTGTCCTGCCCCGCACAAACAGCCTAACAATCAGCCTGACAATAGCATCTTTATGTCCTTATAGGACAGAGGCTTATTTTTCGCACTTCCTGACTTGATCCCTCTGGCCGGGTGAGCAGTGGGGACTCTTCGTGCCTGCTGTGTCATGCATCGATTGAGAATAAAAGGCTCAAAGCTCATACTCCGAAGAGCCAGATTCTGCGCTTTTGTAACATTTCCCCCTCAAGTCCACCTATGATATAATGCTAGTCCAGGTTTCTCACATCAAACCATCAATTTACTTCAAATAATGCCTTTTTTTCCCAGTCAGTTGTACCGCTGAAAGATTTTACATGACTCATATGTGAAATCTGAAGCACAGGTTTCTTTCGCCATTTTAGTTTTGCAAACTAGGGCTGCAACAACTAATCTCCGTATATGTATGCTGTTTAATGCATTTAAAGCTTGTTTTCCACAGTGCAAACTTTACATTCTATAGTTGTACACGTTAGAAAATCATGTTTTAATGGAGTATACATGTTTCTCCTGCCTTGTATGAGTTGACATTAGGTCTGTGCTTTTGTTTTTTCTGTATTATCATTTTTAATGTAGATTTAATTTAATTTCTACTTAAAAAAACAAGAACAGTAAGAAAAAAAAAACTTTAAAGTAAGAACAGTGGTATGGTGCTTTATAGCATAGATAATAGAAGGATGTGGAATTACATTTTAATAAATAATGGAATAAATTAAATGTAATTAATATATATATATATATATATATATATATATATATATATATATATATATATATATATATATATATATATATATATATATATATATATATAAAATTGTATTTTTTTTTTTAAATAATCATTTTAAGATTTTAAAACGATAAAAAAATCAATAAATAATCATTAGTTTTGCCTCACAAAAATTTAAAAAAAAAAAAAGTTAACAAATATGCAACAAATAAATTGAGCCTGATGAGCATGTAATATTTGTCTTGTAGGAAACATTATAATAAAGATTTTGTTTAAATTAATTTGCAGACTTGGTGCTCAGGTTGTAAAATGGCCTCAGGCTATAGGTGGTGATATTGCAAAGTTTCCTTCATTAACCCTTTAAGTGTCACTCCCATTTTTGAACACAAACATAAGAATGCACTATCCAGACTTAAATTTTTATAATTCATGAATGAAAACATTTTGTAATATGATTTTGATGTACATTTTCTGTGGTAATGCAATGTCTGATTTTAAAATGCCTTTCAAAGGATGAATTTTGAGATTTTAAGTTTTGAACTGATATATAATTTCTTATGATTTCTAAAGTGTGATAGAGAAAAAGGCAACGAAAAAAGTCTTTTGTGACAAAGGTCAGAATTCATGTTATGATGTAGATTTTTTAAGTTGCACTCTTGACATATATTAATCTATTAATTTTCCTACATAATTTGTAACACAAAAATATGGTAAAATATCTATTTAGGAGTCTTAGACCTTTCCAACAATGTATTTTTTGTCATGATTAGATTAGGATTTATTTGTAATATGGTGAAGTAAACCTAGGTGTCCCACAGGGTGGACGGTGACAGTTAAAGGGTTAAAAATGCATTTCCTCCACACTATTATGAGATGCTGATGATTCACTGAGTCCAGTGCAAACAGAGAAGTGCGTGGCCTTTGTGTCTGAGCTGCTGCACTGGGATTTGAGAGCTGCTGCAGACAGCACTAGTTTTAATGATGGTTTAAACATGAATGCCGACTGCTGCAATGTGATTCAAAGCATTTCATGTGTTGATTTGTTGTATTTCACACCTCTGTCTCCTCTGTGTTCATGCAGCCGCAAAACTGGCCTGTACCATGTTCAGCGCCGCAAAGGGGCCGGTGCGGCTCTGGGCTCGAGCTCAGGTAGGACACCATACCAGCGCTGCAGCTCACAGGACTCCCTGGACGAGCAGGCCATGGTGGACTACTTCAAAGAGGTAGAGATCATCCAGCGCAGCAGAGACGCAGAGACTCAGGAGGAAGTGCAGCTGAAGGTGGCTGATGGTGAGAACAGCCTGTCAGCACTGCTTTAACTGCGTTTACCCCACAGCTGCAAGACAAATAATGAACTTCCCTTAGGCCTGACAGATGCAGCTCTGTACAGAAAATAAAGCCATTTCTGGATTTTTTTTTGTTTGAAGACTGCTTTTAAACATGACCATTAATTAGAAACTATAGTCACAATTTAGCTTAGGGACCAATTCTCATTATTAACTGACTATTAACTATGACTTTTGCCTCAATAAACCTCTAAATTGTCTGCTTATTAATAGTTTAGGTATGGGGTGGATTAAGAGATCTAAAATATGTTCAAGCAGAATATGGCATTATCTGTGCTTTATAAGTACTAATAAACAGCCAATATGCTAGTAATATGCATGCTACTAAATAGGGATGGGAATCTTTCGGTACCTCACGATTCGATTCAAACTGGACATCACACTGGACATCAAATGCACCAGTATTTTAATACAAAAACACATCAGTCTACAGTATAGATAGTTCTGACTCAAAAATTATCAGTGTTTCCTATTAACTATTAACTTCCTAATAAATAAAGAATTATTTTATGCTTCCCATTCCCATGTGTTGCTATGAAACCCCTAAATACGAGATTGGAGGAAAAAATATATTATATAAAAATATATAAATATATAATGCTTTCTCGTGCAATTATATCGTTGGGTAGTTATATTGTGTATTTGTCCTATGTACTATGTCCCTCTTGTGGCTCCGTAAGTTTCTTTGCCTTTCCGTGGCAAATATGGATTCACTAATTGGCACATGCCTACTTCCCATAATAACTTGCTGAAAATGGGGCAAAATGTATTTGTTTTTCCTCCTGCATTGGTGTTGATGTTTTTTTTTTTTTTTTTCATCATGCTATTATTATTATTAATTTATAAAAAATTGATTTTTAAAATTTTTGATATTTGTGAATCGTTGCGAATCGCTAGAAGACTGAATCGTGATTCATATGTGAATTGATTTTTTTTCCCCCACCCATACTAATAAGCAACTAGTTAATAGTGAGAACTGGTCTGTTAACTTAAGTGTTACCTAAAAAAGTTATTGAACATAAGCCGTTGAATTGTGACAAACCATATCATCATTAAAACAATTTACATGAGGAGGAGTATCACATTTAAATGATAATAATCTACACAAAACCCAAAGTGCAACTAAAAACCGGTATTATTTTAGTGTTATTAATACATTATTACAGTTTTTGTTAATATTTTGATTTTTAGTATATAGTAAAACACAAATGCATAACAATTCCTGATATAAGAAACTTATAATTACTATAATATTCACGTAATTAGAAGTAAATAATTTGAAAATGAATAAATTAGTTTAGTTTACGTTATATTTAGTTTATTTATTTATTTATTGTCATTTTAGTGCTTCAGCTTAAACTATACAAAAATGAGAAATGTCGCCTTTGTAACTAGATGCAAAAGTATTGTTTTTTTCTCAAGTTTTAAATAGTTTTAGTTTTAGTTAACAATAATAACTGTTTTAACTGCATTAAATCATCTGGATTCAGTCAGTAGACAGTTTTTGTGTCTCTGTATGTGGATTAAACCCTACAGATGTAAGTGGTGAGTCGTTCGCAGCATTGTTTTGTGTTTCTCCAAGTAAAAGGCTATATTGCAAAATTATTATGATGTCTAATGGGTTTCTTGTACATTTTCAGCATGTTTTCTGCTGAGTTCAGCATGCAGTGTGAAGCAAGATTAAAACATGACTTGCATTTACATTTCTGTCACACAGCTGGCACACACAGTACCGCTCTGAGACACAGCCAGTGTGGATACTGGAAGCTCCTAGTCTTAAACATAATACCTCAAGGAATTAAACTCACTTTTATGTTTAAACTCATAAAACTGACAGGAAACTGAAGAGAAAAGAGAGAGAGGTCTTGAATGTTGTTTGCAGACTTGCGTGGTTTGAAACTTCGAATTTAGATGGACTGAAATTATATCCCTCACTTCTTTGTGTAAATGGAAAATTCAGCCTTACTGCTTGACCTGGGTAGGCTTATGAAGAGTATGCTTTTTATACCACAAGATTGAATTTTTTTCTTGATTTCCATTTGTCATAAGTGTGTTATGGTACCAGTGTCAAAGTGTTAAATATATTCAACATTTTTACGTTTTGAATCCAAACGCTTCTTAAAGGCGCTGTATGTGGTGCTCTGTGTTTATGTTCCTCCATGTGTAAGAACAATAGGCTTAACTTACAGGAAGAACTATACAATAAAAACCACAGACAGACCAGTCGTGACATCAGCGGGAATTGTTTGCCCCTAAAGGAACAGCAAACTGTGACTTCCTTAACCTCTGTGTCTAAATTGTGAAGTTACAGGAAAAGGAAGATATTTCTGTTTCCTGTCAGAGCTGGATTAATGCATTCCTCCTCACCACAACTGTGATGAAAACAACACATTGTGACACATACTGCATGAGTCACTGCACCACTGGTGTGTTTAATAAGAGGTTTTACATCATTTATGAGGAGAATACAAGAAAGCAAGTGCGGTTGAGTTTGAAAGTGAGCGTCAGTGTGAAAGAGCTGTATGTCACTCTGTGTCAGAAATGTCCTGGTTTATCTTACACACGTTCATGTTGTGTTTTGTTCTGCAGAGGGTGAGCAGGAGGAGGCGTGGTTGATGGAGGCGGGGCTTGCGACGCTTTTTGACGAATCAGCTTCAGACGGCGAGGAGAGCATCGTTCTGCTGTCGACACTGACCCGAACGCAAGCAGCCGCCGTGGAGAGACGCGTGGAGACGCTTAAACAGACGCTACGCAAACGCAACAAACCGTACAGTGTACCGGATGTTCGAGAGATCTTTAAACCATCACCTGCCGCACAAAGTAAAGTACGTGAGCACGTAACGCCGCATCTTGAAACAAAGATGTGTGAACACACAGAGCTCATATCAGGGATAACTTAAGTGTAAGTTTAGCTTTATGGACAGCGTCTGTGACCATTACAAGAGAAAATAATTCCATCCCTCAGTTCCCAGTTTCATCCTTCCAATCTTTTAGATTCGTGAGGTTTAGAAAAACTGGACCTAGTGTAAATGGGTGATTCTATAATTATGGGTACATTTAGAATTTGACAATGTGAAGAAAAAAGTGTTTCTGTTTCCCAAAAACCCAAACGTGACCTTACACAGCTGCTTTGAAACAATCTGTATTGTATTAAGTGCTATATAAATAAAGGTGATCTGTGGGAAAATGTGCATAAAATACCATCTATGTTTGCTGCTGTCCACCATGTTACCTTTACTGGGTAACACAGTTGACACGTAACTTAGTTGACATTTTTAGTGTTTTGGGCCTATACTCAACATGGAAGCCTAGAGCTACTGAGCATATGGTGTGTTTAGAAATATATTTTCATAAACAAAACGTAAGTTTTAGTTAAACTGTCTTGTTAAAATTTGCAGCAATGATACTTGTGTAACACAGTTGACAGTCAGTTAATCCACTCCTGACACAGGTTTGCTAGTTTAACCAATATTAGGGGAAAGAGAGAGAACATCACTTCTAGTGTTTCATCCATGTGCTTCTAGAGGAAATATCATCATACTGTGCAAATTTTGTGAGAACGGGACCAACCATTCCTTTCTGAGAGGAGGTTTTCTAGTGGGTAACTTAGTTGACAATGGTTTTTCGGGCACAAATAAAACAAGTTATATCACAATAAACACTTTGAAGCACACACCCAAATGTCTTGATAACCTAACTGAAGGCAAAACTATGAAATTAATTCATATTTAAGGTCATTTTCATGCTTAAATGCAGAGTAGAATGAGCAACTTTACAAAATCGGACAGCTGAACACGAGAGTTGAATGTGATATGAACATCATTTTTGAACAAAAGATATGGCTTTTTCAACATATAGCAGTGTGATTGGGAAAAATATAATTGTGTACTAGAAAATTAAGCATCGGGGCTTTATATTGATGAATATATTAAAAATATACTTCACGGACATGAGATGTACCCACAATTATAGAATGACCCAAATGATGAAGAGCTTTTTCAGCTCCATAGGATGCATTGGCTTGGCTGGGGTGAGCCTGTGAGTGTGTGGCATGTAGAATTAGTGAAATAATACAGATCAGTGTGTGTCAGATCAGCTAATACAGATCGGTGACAGTCTGCCTGTTTATTCTTCTCACAGATGGTTTGATTCAGTCTGAACTGTTGGCATATGACAAAGCTTCAGCACGATGAAGGATATCCTACTAGTGAGGCTGCGTTTACACTGGCACAAAAAAAAGTTTTTTTTACGTACGTGTGACAGAGATCAGATATTGTAGCATACGTGTAAAGACAGAAATCCGCACAAGATCTGATTTTTGTTTGCATCTGTTCTGAGCCAAATGTGGTTTTAAATCAGATGCATATCTGATAACTGGACATCTGATCTGCGTCTAAACACATTTACTTGATTCCCAAGCAAGATTCCAAGCATCACAAGTCAAGGGAAAAATATTTATCCAAAAGATAACATTTCGTGATGTTGTATAATTATGTAGATGTTGCCTGTTTGTGCTCACACAAAAACTGTGTGAGACTGTGCCAGAAACGTTATACATGGGCTGTTTTACAGAATTGGTGCTGTCCCGCAATCAGAGAACACATTTAAAAAGCATTCAAATCTTAGATGTTTATTAAGATCCTTTCATGATCTATTGAAACACACAATATTATTTAAAACATCAGTAAGCTTAATATATAGAAAACTTTCAGTTGGGATGTGGCTGTCCCAAATCCTAACCCATAAATTTCAGCTTATAAAAATACTGAAATATTTTTTGTATTTTTTTCCATTATTGTTTTTTAAAAGTATCTTTTTCATTCTTTTAAAAAGTGAAGTTAAAAAAATATATATTTATTTTATATTTTCTTTGTAAATTCTAAAACTTTATGTAAAAAAAATGTGTCCCCACATTAAGTCCTTGAATTTGAGGGTATTGGACCTGGAAAGTACTTGAAAGGTCCTTGAATTTGAAGTTAACCGAGGTGTGGGAATCCTGCTTTATGCTAGCTTCAGAACTATCTAAAATTGTCATCAATTGACATCTTTGTTTTTTGGGTCTTATCCCATACTGAATGTCGTCATTGTTTCGGTAGTAACAGAAGGGAACACACAATCCTCATATTTGGGGGAAATAATCAAAATTTTAGCACAGTTCTGCAATTTTTTTGTATTTTAGTATGTTTTTTAGTGTTTCAGTATTTGAGTTTAAAATTCTGTAATGTGATGTGGTCTCTGCCAAAACATTACTGTCACTACTGAAAATGTGCTGTCACGACCGAAACATCGGGGATGTTTTGTTAAAAATATACTGAGTTATCAACTAAGATGTTATGATAGTTTTTGGTTCAGTGTATATTCAAACTAATGAATCCTAAATTTTGAAATCAGTGTGATCAACTTTTTGGCTTTTACATAAAAAACGTGGATTCAAAATACAGCAAATCTCATAAATTACACTTGAAATACTCTTAAAAATTTAATTGTCATGGATTTACCTCTGGAATTTTTTTTTTTATAAAATGGCAAAAATATATATGTATTTATAATCTAGATGTATGCAAAATCTTAATAAGTCAATATAACCCTTCTAATTAAATTATTATTACTGGGTTTAGCTAGTGACATATTTGAGGAGAAGACAAATATTCCAAAACTTTCTGAAAATACAGTATGAGAATTAACTGCAGAATTACTAGAAATGTGTACCTTGGATATTATACAATTTGCGTACATACAATTTTTTTGGAAATATTTTTTTTCGAGACGTTTCCAACTCGTATAGGTAAGAGCATACAAAAACATTCAGAGCACAGAAGCTGATTTTGAGCCGCTGCCCCATTAATTGTATGAATAAAAGTTACATTATTGTTCAGCAACAAGCTGATAATGTCACCTTTTTTAAATAATTTAACTCAATTCAGCTTTACTACATAGAGAGGCTTCACAGATGCAGGCAATTCACACACACAATGTCCTTCTTGAAAAATGGTCGAAAGATTGAATCTGCATCAAGCCTTGCAGTGTAAACGCAGCCTCTCTGACATTTTTTTACAGGCTGTTAACAGTGTCACCAATTGCACAGTAGCTCCCTGTTAATAAACATTTCAACACAGTGTAATGAATAACCATGAAAATGTAAAAAAGTGAAGGATTATTTCAAGTCTGAAGGATGTGTGATAAATCACAGACATTAACGTCATTTATTGTGCCATTTTGAGTGGTTTATTAAGGACAGCCATAAGTTGTGATTTATGTTTTTGCTAGATGCAACCCTAAATAATCAATATTGTGAAGACTGATAAGGCTCTGAGAAATTCCTTATCAGAACGGAGCTACATGATGCTCAATCTGATGCTGCTGCTCTCCAGCATGATCTGAGACGACCCAAAGAGCATCAAGAACCGACAGTCTGCACAAAGACTCGCATGATCAGTGTCATTCGTTATGTTAGATTAGTCACCTAGAAATGCAAAATCTAAGATTTCAAGGTTTTCAGTGAGGTCTTTTGAATCCCATTTTATGTTGATGAACGGCACTGACTGGCTGTAGTTTGAGTGCTGTGTGTGCGATTCACTGCTGATTCACTCATGGCACATGCTAACAGTTTGTTTCTCTTGTTTTCCATTGCTCTCTTTTTCTGACAGGATGAGGCTGAATCCACAGAAAGAAGTGGGGGCAATAAACAGGAAGTGGAAGGACTGGGTATGTGTCATGAGTTAACGTCTAATGCAGCGGCTTCTGTTCTACAGCATTCCTGAACATGTTCACATGTAGTGTTTAACCGCAAGACCGAGGGAAACGAAATGGAATGAAATGTCCATTATATTTGTAACTAAAATGAAACATTTTACTGATATAAAATGTGTCTGTCAGCATCCTCAGCTTCTGCTGACCTTGACATCTAGAGAGGACAATCACATTACCTTATGTCATACACACCTATACATAGATACAAGCAGAAGATAAATAATATATATATATATATATATATATAATATGTTTTATGTAAATGATAATCGACAACAGACCAGTGAAAATAAATATGATGGAGTTGGTGTTGTAAAGCAATTTCTAGGCAGCATATAAGCTTTTTACACTGATGGGTTATCTTGTTTTATGTTTTACGGTGTTTATACTTTACCCCCGGTTAGTAATCAATCCTGGGTTGTCAAGTTTTGAGATTTCACACTGTATGTTGTTAAACATTGGGTTAATGTTCTTATTTACCTATTCACAAAGTTATAAACGTCAGTTTTGACAAGTGCAGCATCCACTGAGCTGACGTTTCAGATCTATGGAAAAGTAGTCCGCTTGTCTCAAATTGCTGGAAACATGCTACATCAAAAAAAGACCAAAATAAAAAAGAGGATGCAGAACAAATCTCATTTTAATCATATTTCTATTCATCTCTTCTCTGTAGGTGTTTCCTGTCGCTGTTTAATTTTTTTTTCAGTTACTAAAACTAAATAGAGCATGTGAAAATCTTCCCAACTTAAAATAGTGCATGAGACATTCAGTTAATGAGTGGTTGTCAGTTGCTAAACATTCTAGCACTGCTGTGTTTTGCACTGCTTTGCTCGTAGTGCAGTACTGAGCCACATTTACAATTACAGGTGTGGACGTTGCTGAAATCAGGGGTCTCCTACTAAAAGTGGCCTTAACCCAAATTTAGCATACAGTGACAGTCCTCCAGATGGACTGTGCTGTTGGTTTGCAGTTGTAGTTGCTGTAGTCTGTGTGTTTGGGAGCAGAGGTGACGGTGGTTAAGTTAGCACTGACGGCACTGACTGCACTGACTGACGTCTGTGATTGCTGGACTTTGACTAGCCTGATTTAGGTAACTATTTAATCAGTGAAGAGTGATGCAAGATGGTTGAAGTATCAGTCAAGGACACCAACACTTCTGCACCTGTTTTTTTTTTTTTTGTTTTGTTTTTTGTTTTTTCTGGTTTCACAGTGTGAAATGTTATTGTGGATGTGTTTTTTGTTTGGTTAGGTAATGGGGTGGGGCCTGACACTCCAGGGGGAGGAGCCGACGCCGAGACGGACATTAACCTGGAGGTGTCGTTCTCTGAGCAAGCACTTATCTACAAAGAAGGGTTGAAGGTTACCCAGCCCCAGAATGAAGCTGACGACAGGTTACCCGTGAGTCAGACATTCACTCGTCAGTTTGACACCGTGCATGTGTGTGTGCAAAGTTTATGCACCACAGTAAGCGTGAGTCCAAGAGATGACTCTTGCACTGATTGGCTGCTTGAGGATTAAGGAATGCCAATGTTTATAGGGTTATGAGTCTCACAGAGACCTTTGATCTGACTGAATATGCTTAGAGTGCAAAAATGTCGAATGAAAGATTTAAAGCATTAGTAGAATCACTGAATGTCAGATCTGTCTGTGCTCTTATTGAGTAAACCTGACCTCTGCTGGACAGTCTGTGGCACTGCATCCTGCTCTAGTTGTCTGGTTTTTATGTAGTCATTCAATTCAACTTCTCTGGTGTTTGCCAAAACAAAAATCTGTCACACTTTTGCTTGGCTACCAGTTCTTGCTGTTAACTGACTATTAACTACAACTTTTGCCTCGGTAAACTCCTAATTTGCTGCTTATTAATAGTTAGTAAGGTAGTTGTTAAGTTTAGGTGTGAGGTCGGATTGAGGGATCTAAAATGTAAATTTGAAATTGAGAGTTACGCATCAAAGCTGAAAACATAAGCTTTCCATTGCTGTATGATCTGGCCAAGTTGCAACTATATGAAAATCTGGAATCTGAGGGTGTAAAAAATCAAAATATTGAGAAAATCACCTTTAAAGTTGTCTAAATGAAGTTCTTAGCAATGCATATTACTAATCAAAAAATAAGTTTCAAAATATCTAGGTTTACAAAATATCTTCATGGAACATGATCTTAATATCCTAATGATTTTAGCATAAAAGAAAAATTGTTAATTTTGACCCATACAGTGTATTGTTGGCTATTGCTACAAATATAGCCGTGCTACTTAAGACTGGTTTTGTAGTCCAGGGTCATAAATATGGTCCTGCAGTATAAGACATTAATGTGTGCTCTATAATTACTTAAAAAACAGCCAGTATGCTAGGAATATGCATGCTATTTAATTGTGAGAACTGGTCCCTGAGCTAATGTGTGACCCAAAAATCATTATTATTACTATTATTTTACATTGTATTTAGTTCTACAGTCTGAACATTAACACTAGTATCAAGTTGAATTGTGCATCATCCATCAGTGTTTGTGCTCCAGACATGAACGGTTCCTCAAATCATGTGTCTTGTTGATCTGATGCACCATTTTTGGTGCATGATAAAGCAGCTAAAATTTCTGACACTAAATGAGGAACAGTATAATTAGAGATGAGAATATCACAGCAGCACTCAAAATACCTCAGAAACCACACAGCTAAACACACTATGAGTAAACAACAAAAACAATAGTTTAGTCAACATGTAGTGTTTTGTAAACGTGCATTTGATTGTGTTTCACCTCTTTCTGTCTGTCTCAGAATTTTAAAGTGTCTCAGGATAAGACCGGACAGACAAAAGTAGGCGATCTCTCGGCTGAGGACATGAAGAAGGTTCGCAGGCTTGTTCTTATTGAGATGAGCGCTCTGTTCGACACGTGTGGCATCGAGGTGAAGGCTCATAAAGCTCTCAAAGTCAAAGTGAGAGGTCAGTGCCTCTGATATGTGCACCACATCAAATGACTCGATCTGAAAGAAAAAAAAATAAAAAATCTGTGGCCTAATGCCAAACATGCTGATGTTTACTAATGCTCTCAGACTTTTGAGTCCACTGTATGTTTTTCTTGCACACTTTGCACAACATTTCACATTCATTTTGTTGTGCGTGCTGGAGACACAAGCTCACAAAGCGTTATCTTGTATGTCTGATCTTTCATTTGTTTTGATGATGATTAATGTAATTGTATGTGAACATATGAGCACTTTAATCTGATTCTGAATCATCTTCTGGCTGTATTTGAGGTGAAACTGGTTATGACTGTACTGTTTTGTCATCTGTAGAGTCGGGTTTGTTTGGTGTTTCTCTCTCTACGCTGCTGGAACAAGACCAGCGGAGGATGCCGGGAACCAAAGTGCCTCTTATCCTGCAGCATGTAAGAGAGCAGAGCCAGAGCTATAACCAACAAAAACATGACGCTAGTGCAGACCAGGGGTGTTCATAACTCACAAACTGCCACAAATCTACCTGACATCCTGTCAGATCGGAAGCATAGATGTTTCCCAGCACCATGGCACCATTACAATATTTATACTTGTATATAGGAAATATTCATAAAACATCTTAAGGCTAAAAGTAGCTCATAACTTGCAGGTTTAGGTGAAAATCTTAAAAATAATGGGCGTGTCAATCCTAAATGTAGGACTCCTAAATTTTTGCTCTGAGTATTTAACAAAGTGTTTTAGCGCTTAAACTAGCTCCTAAATTTGTGAAACGTTAAGAGTAGTGAAGAGGACTCGTAAGTCACTAAGACAAACTATCCTGCCTGCTGAAAAAACAATACATCACAGAAATTTAAATGATTTCCACTACAAATACCATTACAAATCATTAACTTTTAATGATTAAAACCATTAAAAAATGGTTTCCTGTAGTGTGTTTTGGGACATGTTCCATTAGGATTTAGTGGTTTTAATAAGCCACCATTTATGTGCATACATATGTTTTCCCACGCATCTTTTTTTGGTTTTGGAGGTTATCCCAACTCCAATTTTTCCTTTGATTATGTCCTTGTTTTGATTAACAAATTGGGCAAGACACTGTTCTTGCATCCAGTTTGGTTTTCTTTTTCTCATTTGCACGTCTTACTATCAGCCATGATTATTCTACTCTGTTAATTAAAAGGCTGTTTATATGCATTTCCGTTAATTGTTTACGAGAAGCACACATGTAAGAGGCTGACAATTAGCTAAACACATACTTGTTTAATTAGTAACACTTAGCCTGCATTTTTAAGTCTTTATTTGAATGTGGCCGCATTTTTATTTTTAAACCTTTATTTTAATATGAAATCTGTGACAGAGACCCCTCCCCTATCCGCCAATCACTGTGTGCATAGTTAATAAGTATGCTGACATAATCCATAGCATTGAGGTCAACCCCGCCCTTACTCTTAGCTTAAGCTTTCTCTGTATTCCTTAGTAAAATTTATCTCAGCATCTTTGTGAATAGCTTTTAAGAGAGAACTCTTAGCTAAAATCTCTTAGTGGTAAGATAAAATGTTTTGTGAATACAGGCCCTGATTGTTACAGCTGCCCTGGGAACCAACCACAACCTCCTTTCTGTATGTCCTTAGTAATAGAAAAATACTGTATGTATTAGTATTTGTGTCATGTACACTGCTGTTCAAAAGTTTGGGGTCATAACTTTTTTTTTTTTAAAGAAATGAATACTTTCATTCAGCAAGAATGCATTAAATTGATCAGAAGTGACCGGAAAGGCATTTATAATGTTACTAAAGATTTCTATTTCAAATAAATGCTGTTCTTTTGAACTTTCTATTCATCAGAGAATCTAAAATTGAAAATTGATAATAATCATAAATGTTTCTTGAGCATGAAATCAGCATATTAGAATGATTTCTGAAGGATCATGTGACACTGAAGACTGGAGTAATGATGCTGAAAATTCAGCTTTGATCACAGCAATCAATTACATTTTAACATAAAAAGCAGCTGTTCAAAATAGTAATAATATTTCACAATATTATTGTTTCAATGTGTTTTCAATTGAATTTCAAAAGCATTAAAAAATCTTTCCAACGCCAAGCTGTTGAGCAGCAGTAGAAATTTTATAAGCTAGAACTGAAAAGATTCAAAGCCTAAAGTAAGATATTAAATGTTTGTTTCCAGATGATCTCTCACATAGAGGAGCAGGGTTTAGACACAGAGGGTGTGCTGCGGATACCTGGAGCCGCTACTAGAGTCAAGGTGAGACAAACACTAATATGCGTTTTTTGTGAGGAAGACACAAATAAGGACTGATTGCATCAGGACGTTATTGTAATGTTTTTGTTGCCGTGTGTTTCCCAGGCAGTCTGTCAAGAATTGGAGCACAAGTTTTATGAGGGCATGTTCCCATGGGAGAGTCTCAAACAGCATGACGCAGCCAGTCTCCTGAAGCTGTTTATCAGGGAGCTGCCGTATCCTCTGCTGACCGTCGAGTACTTCAACGCCTTCCTCTCTGTGCTGAGTGAGTCCCACATGGCTCAAACACTTGACAGTGAAGCTCAAAGTGTGTGTGATCTGTGTTTCTGAAGCTTTGTGCTGTGTGTAATTGTTGTAATTGTATTGGTTCTGATCAGAGCTGCCCACTAAGAAACAGCAGCTGCAGGCTCTCAATCTCCTGGTGCTCCTGCTGCCAGAACCCAACAGAGACACTCTCAAGGTACGACACACTTTCACTGCACAGTCACGCTTCACATTCAGTTCACTTCACTTTTTTCTCTAAGGATGGTTCATTCAACAGTGACTCACTGATATCTGGTACCAAAGTCCCTTTGCAGTCACAAATTTTCCCTTAAAAATCATCTTTGATAATTAAACGGGGTTTCCGCGGGTCTTAAAAAGTCTTAAAGCGCTTTTCGGTGAATGAAGGCCTTGAAAAGGTCTTAAATCAGAGCAGCAAGTCTTAAATTCATATGATCATGACATTCATTTTTTGTGAGGCATTGTTTCCTCATGTGTTTCATTTTAAAGTAAAACGAAAGCGTTGTTCGTAATTTCTGTGCTACATGGCTTAGGTCGCTCGATATTCTTTAAACAGTACGAGGTAGATGGCGGTATGTGCTGTTTCATCTGTCAGTCACCCGAAGAAGAACTTGTCGTTTTGATTTTTTTTATAGTAATAAATCATTTAGAGAACAGACAATACAATTGAAACTGAACACGGCTGCTCAATGCAGTGTGCCGAATGACAGTCACATCACAGATCAAATTTTATTTATGACATGAAGAGAGCGAGTCGAGCTGACTGACAAGAAGGGAGAGGTGAGACCATGAGACCTTGGCGGAAGAGTTTCAAAGCGAAATGCAAAAGCGCCTGTTTTTAAAAATACTTAGGATTTTGAAAAGCCTGTTGACTTCTGCCATTTATCTAAGGTGATAGTAGAAGTTTCATATTTATTTGGTTCCACAGTTTTTGCTGATTTTTATTTATTTAAAGGGGTCATCGGATGCCCATTTTCCACAAGTTGATATGATTCTTTAGGGTCTTAATGAAAAGTCTATAATATACTTTGATTAAAAATTCTCAATGGTTTTGTAAAACAACACCCTTTTTACCTTGTCAAAATGAGCTCTGCAAAAATCAACCCATTCTGATGGATTGTTCCTTTAAATGCAAATGAGCTCTGATCGCCCCGCCCCTCTCTTCTCTCTGTGGAGTGACGAGCCTGTTTACTTTAGCCGCATTTAGCGCATTTAGCCGCGAAACTTGCTAACTGCCACGTTATTAGGAAAGGTGATTGCAGAGATTCATAAAAAAAAAAACCCTTACACTCACTTCTGCTGTAGGTGAAGCTGGATCACAAATGATTTGCGTGAACATAGACGGATTAATGTAGATCAGGAGGCGCATTTCCTTCACAAACAAATGTAATCCACTGCATCTTCAGCGGCTCAGATGTCAGGAGTAAATGACGACCACTATGTTCATTATTACATCCAGCAACACAACACCTCAATCGCACAATCTGAGATATTATTGGCATCAAAACACTAGAGGTCGGACTGTTACAGCCGATTTAGGGCTGAGGTAAGACGCTCATGTCAATCAATTATCGTGGGAGCGGCCTCACACCGACAGGCATCTGAGGACGGCTCGATTTGAAAAAGGGGATGTTATTTTTACAGATTAATTAAAAACCACTGCATGGATTTTAATCATTATAGGGTAGATTTCTAGGGTAGAAAAACTCAAACAAACTAAAAACAAACAACTGCTAGATGCTGAATTGCCGCTAATTTGAAAGTGAAAAGTAAAATATGCACGGCGCTTTTGCTGAAGAAAAGCGAGGAAAAGGGGGAAAACTCAAACAAACTAAAAACAAACAACTGCTAGACACTGAATTGCTGCTAATTTAAAAGTGAAAGTAAAACTCGAACTATACTTGGAGAACATATTGCTGTGTTGTTTTCCTTTCAATTTTTTTTTTTGTTTTCTTTAGTTGGTCTTAAAGAGGTCTTAAATTTACCCCCATAAAACCTGCAGAAATCCTTTTAAAGTGACATTTAAACATTTTTTACCATTTAGGATATTATTATTAGCATAACATCCTGCACACTGAGGACTGAAGCAGCTTCGTCTGGATTGTTTTGTGTTGAGCAGCGTTTCTGTGTCTTTCAGGCTCTGATGGAGTTCTTCCAAAGAGTGATCGACCATAAGGACAGCAATAAGATGACGCTGAACAACGTTGCAGTGGTGATGGCGCCCAACATCTTCATGTGTAAGGGCTTCCGCAGTAAGATCAGTGAACAGCAGGAGTTCGCTATGGCCGCTGGCACCGCCAACATCGTCCGGCTGCTCATCCGCTACCAGAACCTCCTCTGGACGGTATGACGTTACACCACATCTTAGGCTGATGATACACGGAGCAACTTTTTGAGCAATGTTGCCAGGCAGCTTTGGGCAACTTTGCTATCAACGGGCAAGCAGGTGAGACACAGGGCCCACAACCTAAATTATCCAGATAGAAATTTATTACCAATTCTTAATGGAAACGAGCCCAAGCAACATTGTTTAAAAAAAGTTGCCTGGCAAAACTGCTTAAAAAGTTGCCCCGTGTATCATCAGCCTTTGTGTCTTAGGTCAGGTGAGACTGAATGTTGCTGTTCGGAAAGGTTTTGTCTACGACTCTCTCAAAAAAACAAAATTTAATACAGTGGCATGCGAAAGTTTGGGAACCCCTTGCAGAATCTGTGAAAATGTGAATAATTTTAACAAAATAAGAGAGATCATACAAAATGCATGTTGTTTTGTTTATTTAGTACTGACTTTAATAAGATATTTTACATAAAAGGTGTTTACATATAGTCCACAAGACAAAAAAATAGCTTAAATTATTAAAATAACCCCTTTCAAAAGTTTGGGAACCCTTGGTTCTTAATACTGTGTGTGGTTACCTGGATGATCTATGACTGATTTTTTTATGTTTAGTGATAGTTAAATGGAGCACTGTTCTTCAGAAAAATCCTTCAGGTCCTGCAGATTCTTCAGTTTTCAAGCATCTTTTGCATATTTGAGCCCTTTCCAGCAGTGACTGGTTGATTTTGAGATCCATCTTTTTCACACTGAGGACAAGTGAGGGACTCAAACACAACTATTAAAAAAGGTTCAAACACTCACTGATGCTCCAGAAGCATTAAGCATTAAAGGAATGGGTGCAGCAGGCGCAATGATATTACGCAGCGCTTGAAAGTGACCGGCACTAAGTTTGTGTAGATGCAGAGTTGCAGCTGGCAGAGTTGACGGCTGTGTAATATCATTGCGCCTGCTGCACCCATGGTACGGCAGCAGTTCCTTGATTATTATGGCGGAATGAGAGTATAGTTCCTAGCCATATCAACCTAGAAAATCGCAACTTTTCATTTTCCGCCAGTCTTAGTACACGATGCAACTACAGAAGAGTCAAGTTTTAAATAGGAAAAATATCTAAACTCTTTGGTCATTTTATAGTGAGATGCTAATGGTCCAATCGGATTCAATGATTTATGCTAAGCTATGCTAAAAGTGCTACCGCCAGACCCGGAGATCGGCTGAATCGATTCAAAAACGGCAAAACACATCTATATAACTCTAGGAGAGTTGGAAAATGAGCCCATTTCAAAAAAGTGCAGTGTTCCTTTAAGAACCAGGGGGTGAACACTTTTTGAATTTGAAGATCAAGGTAAATTGTACTTAATTTGTCTTCTGGGAAACATGCAAGTATCATTTGTTGCTTCCGAAGGGCAGTACTATTTAAAAAAATAATTTTTTTTTTTTTTTTTTTTAACAAAATAAGAAAAATTTGGACATCTTCATCCTGTTTAAAAGTTTTCGCCCCCCGACTCTTAATGCTTCAGGTTTCCTTTTGGAGCATCAGTGAGTGTTTGAACCTTCTGTAATAGTGTTTGAGTCCCTCAATTGTCCTCAGTGTGGAAAGATGAATCTCAAAATCATACAGTCACTGCTGGAAAGTGTTCAAATATGGAGACGATGCTGGAAAATGATGCTGGAGGATTTTTCTGAAGAACAGTGCTCAGTTTAACTGTTCAGAACAAACAAGGGACTCATGAACAACTATCACGAAACAAAAGTGGGTTATTTTAATAATTTCAGCTATTTTTTTTTTTTTTTTGGTCTTGTGGACTATATGTAAACATCTTTTATGTAAAATATCTTATTAAAGTCAGTACTAAATAAACAAAACAACATGCATTTTGTATGATCTCTCTTATTTTGTTAAAGGAGAAGTCCACTTCTAGAACAAAAATTGACAGATAATGTACTCACCCCCTTGTCATCCAAGATGTTCATGTCTTTCTTTCTTCAGTCGTAAAGAAATTACCTTTTTTGAGGAAAACATTTCAGCATTTTTCTCCATATAATGGACTGATATGGTGCCTCAATTTTGAACTTCCAAAATGCAGCTTAAATGTGGCTTCAAACGATCCCAAATGTGATTGTAAACGATCCCGGCCGAGGAAGAAGGGTCTTATCTAGCGAAACGATCGGTTATTTTAACAAAAATGATACAATTTATATACTTTTTAATGTCAAACGCTCGTCTTGTCTTGCTCTGGCTGGACTGTTTTTTTTTTTGTTCCGGTTCATGTCAGTTAGGGTATGTCGAAAAACTCCCATCTGATGTTCTCCCTCAACTTCAAAATCGTCCTATATCACCGTTTTACCTTTTTTGTTAAGGGTGTTTGATCTTCTTTGCATGTTCACTTTGCAAAGACTGTGTCGGTACTTCTGCAGCGATGTAGGATGATTTTGAAATTTTTGAAGTTGAGGGAAAAAATACGATGGGAGTTTTTTGACATACCCTAACTGTCTTGAGTCAGAATACACAGAGTTCAGGGAGAGAAAGGCAAGACGAGCGTTTGAGATTAAAAAGTATTTAAATTGTATTTTTTTAATGAAAATAACCAATACAACCGCATTTGTGATCGTTTGAAGCCGCATTTAAACTGCATTTTGGAAGTTCAAGATCGAGACACCATATCAGTCCATTATATGAAGAAAAATCCTGAAATGTTTCCCTCCAAAAACATAATTTCTTTACGACTGGAGAAAGAAAGTCTCCAAAAAACAAAAAAAAAACAAACTAAATCTTTGTTTTGGAAGTGGACCTCTCCTTTAAAATTAGTCACATTTTCACAGATTCTTTAAGGGGTTCCCAAACTTTCGCATGCCACTGTATTTGACGATTCACTACAGATAAACAAACAGTTGCAATACTCTACAGTTTAAAAGTTTGGGATTGGCTAAATGTTTTTAAGTAGCCGTTTTCTATGTGAATATCTGTTAAATTGTAATTGATAGCTGTGATCAAAGCTGTATTTTCAGCATCATTACTCCAGTCTTCAGTGTCACATGATCCTTCAGAAATCATTCTGATTTCCTACTTTGATATTCAAGAAACATTTCTGATTATTATCAGTGTTGAAAACAGTTGTTCTGCCCAATATTTTTGTGGAAACTGTGATACATTTTACTCGTCAGGATTCACAGATGAATAGAAAGTTCAAAAGAAAAGCATTTATTTGAAATAGAAATCTTTTATAACATTGTAAATGTCTTTACTGTCGCTTTTGATCAATTTAATGTGTCATTGATTAATAAAACCATGAATTTATTTAATATTTCAATTCATTTTCTGTCAAATCACTACTCTAATACGGTGATGCTATAGAAATATTCTGATGCTCGTCGCTTGTGGAAGAGATTTGTCTGACTGGCAGAAAACATTGTATGTCAAGTTGAAAGATCAAGATGCTCAAATGAGTGTTTTACTGTGTCTCAGATTCCTAAGTTCATCCTAAATCAAGTGCGCAAACAAAATATGGAGAACCAGCGGAAGATGCACAGAGACAGAGCGGTTAAAAAACTACTGAAGAAGATGGCGTACGACCGCGAGAGAGCCTCTAACAAACAGGAGAGCAATGCTGAGGTGAGAGAAGCACACTGAGCTATCAAATCTAAGTGGGAAATATAATTAAGATGTCTTAGACATCTGTGCTTTAGTGTTGTTTGTGTCAGTGTTTCCCACCCAGCTGAATGAATCAGAGTTTGAGAATGTGAGCAGCCTCCACTCTGACACCTTGTGGACACATGGAGCATCTGCATGCAGTGACTGTCAAGACAGTTTGTCCTTTATCTGCTCTGAGCAATGCAGTTGTGACATAACTGTATGGACAGGCAGAAATATAAGATACAGGGCTGTCAAAGTGTGATATTTCTATACACAGAAATAATCTTGCAGATACAGACACTTGATTTAATATGTCAACCCTATAAAATAACTATCATACTTGTTCTTTGTTTTATAAATAAGGCCAAATGATCAACATGATCAAACTTGGCTGCTAAACCTGTTTCACTGAGGCTGCTTCATGCCTTCTGTCTATTCATGTCTTAATGTCTTCTTCCATTGAAATAAGTGTTGAAATACTGATTGGGGAAGCTGTAGGTGTTGGCGTCTGTGTCCCAGGACAGAGGGAGGTTGGCTGTACATGTTTATCTGTTGTGTGGAGATGTGTGTGTGTTTATGGTGTGTTTGTTGTGTGTGTGTTCAGGCTGAAGGCGGCTTCATAAGGGTTCAGGCTCCTCAGTTCTCTATGGTGTCCATGGCCATACAGCTGACGGAGGATTTAAAGGCCTCAGATGTTCTGATGCGCTTCCTCAGTCAAGAGAGGTGAGCAGATGCGCATGCGCTAATCAACAATTAGCTTATAATGAGCACATCTTCAGGTTCGATGGTAGGATGTGTTTGATGAGTGTACGACTGCTAGTGACTATATCTAGAATTGTAGTCTGTTTCTAGTGGTGACTGTGAAATGTTGTGCTCAGTGAGTTTGACTGTGTTGTGTTACAGGTCTCTGTCTGTGAAAAGAGAAGATCTGTGTCTCTATGAGATGGGAGGAAACATCAGTGAGTGTCACATTAATTACAGGCACACAGACACACAATACACAATGCATTTCATAAAGTTTAACCATAAAAACCATGTATAGTTAGGACAGTAAAATAAATAGATTTTCAGCTTTAACTTTTATACAGTATATGTCCCTCAGGGGGCAATTAGATGTGTTGACAAGTTGGACAGTTGGAAACATCTTGAAAAAAATGTCTTTTTCCACAAATTTAGCAAACTGTGTAATATCCAAGGTACACATTTCTAGTAATTGTGAAATTAATTCTCATATTGTATTTTCAGAAAGTTCTGGAATATTTGTCCTCTCCCCAAATTTGTCACTACCGAAATACAGTAATAATAATTTAATTAGAAGGGTTATATTGACCTATTAACATTTTGCTTACATCTACATGTAAATAGATTTTTTAGCTGTTTTATTACATTTTTAACAGTATTTCAAGTGTGATTTATGAGAATTTAATTGAATCTAATTTTCTTTTGTAAAAGGCAAAAAGTTGATCATACTGATTTTAAGGTTAAGGATTCATTAGTTTTAATATACATTGAACCAAAAATTATCATAACATCTTTTCAATCAATTTAGTATACTTTTGACAAAACATCCCATGTTTTGGTAGTGACAGCACATTTTCAGTAGTGACAGTAATGATTTTGTAGTGACCACATCACATTACAGAATTTAATCTGCATACTAAAACACTACTAAAACATACTGAAATGCTAAAGTTTATTTCGCCCAAATAAAGGATTATGTGATCTCTTTTGTCACTACTGAAACAATGATGACATGTTTCGGTTGTGACCGTTTTAGATAGTTTTGAAGCTAGCTCAAAGATGCTAATCAGCACATGGTTAGCTAACACAAAATGCTAACTAAATGTTATGGAATAACTCTAAAAAAAAAAAAAAAAAAAAAAAAAAAAGTGTGCTTAACTGAAGAAAAAAAGTGTTCAGTGACGTTCCTTACACACAGATTTTTCATACTTTTGAACGCATTTACCTCAAAATGATGAAGCCCATCTACTCATCATGTGGCTATGAGAGAGAGTGACACTTAAATGTTTCCTGATCATAAGTGTAGGGGTGTAGTTAAAATCGATCTCAGCCAATGGACTAAAACATACACTTTTGGTAGTGACATGAAAACGTGGGTTAGTTTTTTTTTTTTTTTTTTTAAATCAAACTTTACAAAAAAATATAAAATAAATATTGAATTGAACACTGAATATGATCTTCACTTTTTAAAAGAGTCAAAAAGATAATTTAAAAAACAGCAATTGAAAAAAATATATACATTTTTTTCAATATCATCAATCAATTATCAAGTAGAATTTTAGGGGTTAGGGTTCAGGACAGGCACCTCCCAACTAAGAGTACCCAATAAATTATTATTTTATATATATTACGCTTAAACTGATATTTTAAATTTTAGGATCTTAGTAAACGTCTAAGAGTTAAATACTAAAATACGTTTTAAATGTGTTTGTTTGGTTTCGGGACAGCAGTTTGCACCGGTTCTGTAGAATGGCCCATATAGGCTTTTTTAGCATATTAGTGATCTATGCAGCTCATGGTAATATTATTAAAATTCAGTTTGATTTTATAGCCATTTTTGTGCTATAAACAGTTTTGCTGTAAAGTTGCCACTCGCCATGTGATCTTCTCACAAAAAAAAAAAGAAATTCCATCTAAGAAAGTATGAGAAATGACTGCAACAGGGCGCTCCATCTTCACATCACGTTTGAGGTGTTTTTCATTGAGTTGGTCAGCAGGTCTTCCTCAAGACTTGCCATACAATAATATAACATCTTCTTACAAACTTATTAGAATTTATCTTAAACATTCCCAGCTTCTGCAGAATCTGCAGACGCAGCGCTCTACCACACAGTATGTGCTGTTGTGTGATGTCTGTGTGTTTGTGTGTTTGTCTAGAGGAGAGATGTCTGGATGAAGAGACGTACATCAAAGCTCTCCTGGAGCTCAACCCCAGTGCAGAGTGGGTCATTAAATCCATCCAGCACTGACCGAGCCGCCCACAACAAGACATGCCAATCAACCATCACGCCTCACGCCTTACAGTCCACCACTACCAGACGGTTAAAGGGAAAGCAGCAGGATTCAGAGCCTGACATGAGCGATCTGAATATGTTTCGCCTCCTCTGGAGCGCATTCAGCCCCGTCCTCTGGCACTGCTCGAACCAAACGAACCACACACCTCAAACACTATAACCTACACAAATACGGTTTTCAGGAGATGCTTGGGTAGCAGTTGTGTGAGCATCATTTGTACTAGAAGCCAAAAAAGCTCATAGTGTCTATGGTGATTTAGTCTGGTTTGGCACTTTGGCACATTTTAATCGCTTGTGAAGCATAGGTTGCTAAATTCAGAGACTAATTTACCAGGTTTTCTCAAAAATCTCAGAAAATCTCCAGGTCATATTTCATCCTAGAAAAAAAAAAAAAGAACTAACTGTATTTTGCAAGAAAATGTAGCCTCTTTTTAAGACTTTTGCATTGTAACATTTGCATCATAATTAAGCACATTTCCACTCTGAATTCTTATTACTGTGACACCCAAAAAAAATCTCATTAGGCATCTGGAATTTTTTCTTTTAGGTTATTTTGTCATTCTTATTCTAATTACAGTTTCACCACTGTTGAAGGTGTGAAATACTTTACGATTTCAATAAGGTATTATGTCTTTTGTATTAATGAGGACATGGGAATATGCTTGATTATCATGAAAATGTTA
Organism: Cirrhinus mrigala; assembly: GCA_036247105.1. Lineage (NCBI taxonomy): Eukaryota > Metazoa > Chordata > Actinopteri > Cypriniformes > Cyprinidae > Cirrhinus > Cirrhinus mrigala. The sequence continues at coordinate 2,053,133 of CM070026.1, forward strand.
CAGTGCAAATAATGATCAGTCAATTTAAAAAAAAAAAAAAATATTATGTCTGTGTAATTTATTAAGAAAAAAAAAAAAAAAATGCTTGCTTCTTAATTAACTGGTTAATTTTTCTTTTAGGGTTAAACATGACCCAGTTCTTTACAAGTTTTATGAGATGCACCCAGCCACAAATCTTTCATATTTAAATTGCATATATTGCCTGAAAATATTGTCTCAGACAAGTGAAGTACTGAAGTACATCTACATTTCATGTTTCTTCCGTAAACATTTGATTACATGCGAGTGATCTTTTAGTATTGTAGCGATCTCTGCTTTAAATCAGTCACATGACTCCGGTCTTTCATTAGCTCTCACTGCCAATAAACGTCTGCGCTCTATTACGTTCAGTCGCTCCCAGGGATCTTGGATGTACTTTTTTTTCATGTTGGAGAATGTAATGTAAGTCAGATGATATTGTATATCTGTAAAGGATTCATGACTGAAAACAACTGGAATCAAATTTCCCAGCTAAACACAGACCTCATAAAGTACTTCAGTGGAGGGAAACTCTTGGCACTTAAACTGTCTTTGTCTGTTGTTATTTACAATGATGCAGATGTCATTTCAATGAGTAGTTTTGAGCTGTGATTTTTATTTTTATTACTGCTACGTCTATTGCTGATGTCATGCTTTTACTGTGCTGGAAACTGTGAATATGGCCGAAAATGACTGTTGCTTTATGTTTTAATGCTTCTAAAATAACCACTAAATGTGTTTGTAAATAAATGAATAATTCCTCATCTCTGTGCTCTGGATTTTATTCACAGGTCTGATTGTCAGTGATGTGTTTGACTGTGCAATGTAGAGAAGGAGAATTGCTACATGTTTCGGTCATTTACAGTGTTTCCGAAAAGGCCTTTCAGAAGAGGTTAAGCCATGACAGGTTCGACGCCACATTGAATGAGGTTGTGAGAAATAGACATACAGTCTTTAGAATGGCACACTGTAGAAAGATCCTAGATCATGTGATTTTCACAACTCAAAACCATTTGATGGAGTTTTTGTCTACAAAAATGTTTTTCAGAAAGATGTTTCGTCACCTGACCTATTGGTATGTTGTTAAAGAAGATCCATTGAACGCACTGCACTTCAGTCCCTCACAACCTCGTTTTCATTCCTCCTGCAGGCTAGGAGGACTGCAGCCATATGAAAGGAGCTTGGAGAAGTCATGGAGGAGGACTTTTGGTCAACCTCAAGAATGTTCTGGCAAATAATCATATGACTTAATGGAGAAAGCATGGGCTGGACCAATCTGTTGTAGGTCAGAGCAGGAACCTACTAACCTTGCCTGGCAATGTAATTTGGAGTTGGAAGGAAAATCTGAGGATCTTCTGAGCTTGGAGAACATCCTCTCACAAGAAGAGGCAGGGCTGGAGTACTTGGAGCCCTGAGATTCTGAATGTAGTTGGGCTGCCTTGGTCGACACACCTGCTCACCATCACACAGGAAGCAGGGAAAACAGCTGGCAGCTGGCATATGGATGTGGTGGTTCTCATTTTTAAAAAAAGAGGATATGTGCCAAGTATTAAGAAATCACCAGAGTGCTGGAAAGTAGAATACATGACAGGAACAAGGTGGACTGTGGCCCAAAAACTGTGAACCAACTTTTTACCCTAGCAAGAATCCTTGAGAGGGCATGGGTGTTCACTTATCCAGTCTGTGTTTTGTGGACTTTAAGATTATATAACTGCAGGCCAGTTGTTGCCTTGTAACCAAAAGGTTGTGGATTTGACTCTTGGTATTGCCAGGATTTGTAGGTGGGGGGAGTGGATGTACAGCTTGCTCTTCCACCTTCAATATCATGACTGAGCTGAGATCCTTGAGCAAGGCACCAAACCCTTAACTACTCCCCAGGTGCTGCAGCAAAAGTGGCTGGGTGCTTGTGCACTTGAATGGGTAAAATGCAGAGCATTGAGTATAAGGCACCATACTTAACCACACGTTGCATCCTTTCCTTCCTTAAAGGAGAAGTCCACTTCCAGAACAAAAATTGACAGATAATGTACTCACCCCTTTGTCATTCAAGATGTTCATGTCTTTCTTTCTTCAGTCGATAAGAAATTGTTTTTTTTTGAGGGAAACATTTCAGGATTTTTCTCCATATAATGGACTGATATGGTGCCCCGATTTTGAACTTCCAAAATGCAGTTTAAATGCGGCTTCAAACGAACCCAGCAGAGGAAGAAGGGTCTTATCTAGCAAAACGATCAGTTATTTTCATTAAAAAAATTACAATTTATATACTTTTTAATGTCAAACGCTCGACTTGTCTTACTCTGCCTGAACTGTTTTTGTTCCGGTTCATGTCAGTTAGGGTATGTCGAAAAACTCCCATCTGATGTTCTCCCTCAACTTCAAAATGGTCCTATATCGTTGTTTTACCTTTTTTGTTAAGGGTGTTTGATCTTCTTTGCATGTTCTCTTTACAAAGACTGGGTTGGGACTTCTGCTGTGATGTAGGATGATTTTGAAATGATTTTTGAAGTTGAGGGACAAAATACGATGGGAGTTTTTCGACATACCCTAACTGTCTTGGACCAGAATACACAGAGTTCAGGCAGAGAAAGACAAGACGAGCGTTTGGGATTAAAAAGTATTTAAATTGTATTTTTTTTAATGAAAATAACCAATCGTCACGCTAGATAAGACCCTTCTTCCTCGGCTGGGATTGTTTACAACTGCATTTGGGATCGTCTGAAGCTGCATTTAAACTGCATTTTGGAAGTTCAAACTTCAGTCCATTTTATGAAGAAAAATGCTGAAATGTTTCCTTCAAAAAAACATAATTTCTTTACAGCTGAAGACAGAAAGACATGAACATCTTGGATAACAAGCGGGTGAGTACATTATTTGTAAATTTTTGTTCTGGAAGTGGACTTCTCCTTTAATCATCCAAGTGGATGCTGCACACTGAAGGTGGTTGAGGAGAGATCCCCCCATATGATTGTAAAGTGCTTTGGGTGTGCGGCAATACACAATAAAGTGTTAAATGCCTCATTCATTCATTCATTCATTAACTTGTGTGTCAAGAGCTGTGTCTGCATTCTCGGCAGTAAGTCTAGCTTGTTCTCAGTAAAGCCAGTGGGAGGGCACATGAAGTGGGGGGCAATTTATATTTTTAGGGGAGGCATGGGGTTTCCCTTGTTGCCGTTCCTGTTTTTGATATTCATGGACAGGATCTCAGTTGAGGGGTGGACGTTGTCCTGTTTTGAGGGCCTTAGGATGGCATCGCTACTATTTGCTGATGATGTTGTCCTGATTGGCTCGCTGGGCTGTGATCTCCAGCGCTTTCTTGCAGCTGGGGGTAAAGTGGTCTCCAGCACCTCCAAATCTGAGGCCATGATTCTCCACTGGAAAAAAGATAGATTGCCCATTTTAGGTAAAGGGTGAGATGCCTTCCTGAGTGGAGTTCAAATATCTCAGGATCTTGTTGATGAATGAAGGTTGGTCAGAGCATGAAATTGTCAGGTGGATCTTTGCAGCAAATACTCCAAATAGAGGTTAGGAAAGTTAAAGTGGTTCAGGCATCTGGTCAGGATTCCTCCTGTTGGTGTTTCAGACATGTCCAACTGGGAGGAAACTCTTGGACAGACCCAGGACGTTCTAGAGGGATTACATCTCATAACCAGCATGGGAACACCTTGGGATCAGAAGTCTCTGGGCTAAAGGATGTGGATTACTTGTGGATTATTGTTTTGTTTTTATCAGCTGTTTGGACACATTCTGACGGCACCCATTCTACAAGCAAAATTTCATTTTGGGGTAAACTGTTCCTTTCAGTAACGCAACTTCAACAATTAAACTAGAAGTGCATAAAGCTTGATGTTCCATTTATAACATATGTCCTGTTTAGTTAATACAGTAATGTGTGAAAAATGTAATAATAAATCAAGAAGCTCAATGATGAGAAGTATATTTATGTACATACTAATGGCAATACACAACACATCCTCAAACACCAAACACATTTGAAAGATGAAGGACTGGCTTTAATAGTGACTCCAGTAAACACACAGCAAAACATTGATATGGAAAATATGTGATTTAATAAACCTTAAACCCCACACAGATCCTTTTAAATTGATAAAAACAATGAAATACACTAGTTTACAGCCGTTCTTCAGACACACATGCTGTTTTTCAAATGCCCTGTACTGACCTACAGACAGACATTACATTAATGTAAACAAGAATAATGCAGATTGTTTGTAATATTGCTACCAAATCAGGCCAAAAACAGCAGTTAGTGATGAAACATTAAAATTATGCATGATTCTGCGCATTATAAATAAAATGTGCATACTAAACATATTTGTACTAAACTTTATCATTTCTAATACATGCTTGTGTAATGTAAATTAAACTGCCTGTTAGTTTGGGAGGAGAGGATTGAATTGTGCATGTTCAAACCTGACCACTTACATTATAGTGTTACAGTTCCATGTTTTGTGTCAACATGTGTGAACAAATATATTCAACTGTAAACATTTGTTTCAAAGAACATGCCGTTTTTGTTTTCTACATGATAAGAACGTGCTTGCGGCAGTGCGATTGCATAGTGGCTTGTAATGCGTGTGTGTACTGATGAAATGGTGTCTGAACGCAGTGTGGCGCAGACAGCTGTCCACCTCTCATGAGGTCACACACAGCATCCAACATGGCCTTCAGCTGGGCTTTATCTGCAGAGAGAGATGTCAAGCACAAGAAACCTTTAACATACATGAGTGTTGACTCAGAATGTCGAGATGTGAAACATGTTCCTACACCAGTTTCATCATATTCATTCAACCCTTTGTGTGACTTTTAGTAGTTCTCAGTATTGTGTTTGTTGGTTTACCTTCTCTGTGCTCTTTCTTCCACTGTGTCAGCCAGAAGCCCTTCAGGGTCACATTGTGGAATATAAAGGATTTCTGCATGACAGTTAATGGAATATAAATGTTTACAAAGTTTGTTGTATACACAGGAATATTTAAGGTTCAAGTTAAATGGTAGATTCCACAGAGAATAAAATTCTGTACATGAAGACCATAAACTCACAGCGGGGATCTGGAGGGGTCTTTTGGCCATCCCTCCATATGTGACCATTGTGCCTCCATAGCTGAAGATAAAGGAGGACATTTATCTACACCCTCTCACAATAATTGTCTTATAAACTGCTGTAAAACTACAATGTGCAGTCATGGGCGAAAATATCGGCACCCTTCTCTCAGAAAACTGTTCCAACTGTTCCAAATGTTTTGGTATTCACATTTTTATTGTTTTTGTTTGTACTGCGGCAACACACAAAAAACAGAGAAGAGAAGTCAAACTTGATAAAATTTCACACAGAACTCAAAAATGGACTGGACAAAACTATTGGCACCTTGTCAAAATCGTAAGAAATAATTGCTTCTCAAGCATGTGATGCTCCTGTAATTTCTATTTAGAGCACTGCATAAAAAAGAAATACTGGAGATTGACAAAACTTATGTGACAAAACCACAATCCTTCTGGCAGAATGTACTGTGGACAGATGAGACAAAAGTAGAGCTTTTTGGTAAAGGACATTGGATGCCTTGACTGTGTGAACGGTATCGTGAAATCTGATGATTACCAAAGAATTTTGGGGCACAACGTAGGGGCCAGTGTCAGAAAGCTGCGTCTCCACCAGAGGTCATGGGTCTTCCAGCAGGACAATGACCCGAAACACTTCAAAAAGCACTCAGAAATGGTTACAAACAAAGCAATAGAGAGTTGTGAAATGGCCAGCAATGAGACCAGATCTGAATCCCATAGAACACCTGTGGAGAGATCTCAAAACAGTAGTTGGGAGAAGGCATCCTTCGAATCTGAATGACCTGGAGCAGTTTGCAAAACAAGAGTGGTCCAAAATTCCAGTAGAGAGATGTGAGGAACTCATTCATGCTTGCAGGAAGCGATTGATTTCAGTTTTTTTTTCCAAAGGGGGTGCTACCAAATATTAAGTTAAGGGTGCCAATAATTTTGTCCAGTGCATTTTTTGGGTTCTGTGTGGAACTGTATCAGATTCGACTTTTCTTCTCTGTGTATTTGTGTTGTTCCAATGCAAACAAAAAAAAATTTAAAAAAATAAACGTGAGTACCAAAACATTTGCAACTGCAACAATTTTCTGAGAGAAGGGTTGCATTTTCTGCCAGAACTGCAAGAGTGCCAATATTTTTAGCCATGACTGTATGTGACACTTACTCAAGATTAGACAGCACAAGTCCTCCGCTCAAGCCTCCTACACAGTTCAAGCCCAGTTTAGGTTTGGGAACCTCCTAAGAAAAATGTCTGTGTTTAAGCAATTCTGTAGAAATCACTTCGTCTTGTTGCAAAAGAGCAGAATCCCTCACCTCAAAGACCCAATGAAGCCCTGTTGACATCACTTCCTCTTCTGTCAGAACATAATCGGCTCCCAGTGACTGAAGCTCATCGATCAGCTCAGCACAGTTTGGTCTAAGTTCAAGAAACAGTTTGAGAAATCCATTATATGGGACTTTACACCACAAGGGATTATTACAAAATACTTCTTCTTCTGGAACGGATTCATAGCCTGTTGCTTCTGTACCTGTCTCTGATGATGTTGATGGTTTTCAGGCCCAGCGCTGCAGCGATCTGAATCACAGCCTGTCCCACTGCACTGTTAGAGGCGTTCTGAATCACTGTACAAGCTACAGGCACACAGATCATTACAGACCACATATAGCCATGGATTTTAGTAAAATAGAAATAAAATAGTTTTCATACCAGGGGTAAGTGTTTGAAAGTCATGCAGCATCCTGTAAGCAGTGCAGGGATTCACAAAGATTGTGGCGGCCCCCAAAATAGAGATGTCTTTAGGAACAGAGATGAGCTCGTCCTCTTCACACACGGCACCTGTCCTCCATGTACCTGACACACACACAAATGCACAGCCACTAAAATGAAATGCAAGGTTCTGTCATGAAACTCTAGATGGCGCAAGCCGATAGGTTCTAACTTAATCTGATATAATAATATTATTATTCACATGGTGCAGCCAACTGGTTTTAGCTTGCTGCTTAACATTCAAATACTTGGCTACTGCTTGCTGTAGCAGTTGCAGCGCACCTTAGAAACCCTCCACCTCCCCCAGCTCCACCTGTATACATCTGCTACGGGGTATTTCATGTAGAGTGGGGGTAATTTCATGTATAGTGCCTATAGAAAATCATCATACCCTGTGAAAACATTTACCTTTTGTCACATTACACCCTGGAAAATAAAATAAATTAAGTTAAAATAAATAAACTTTTCTGAGCTGCATGTACACATTAAAAACCTCATCATTAAAGTAAAAGTATCCTTTAAAAAATTCTGAAGGATTATTAAAAATGAATCAGTGAAATGCCTGGTTTGGTAAAGTGATCAGCCTCTTAGAGTATGCCATTATAAACTCAACCTTAGCAATCAACTTCTAGATTAAACACCAGGCTCATTCACCTGACATCAATAGCAGTGGTGTTGATTACTTTAGAATAAAATGAGCTGTTTCTTGAAGATTCCATTGTTAGTAGCACATGGTATGGCAAAGAATTCACCATGGTTGGGAAAATGGTTTAAAAAGACCTCCGGGATTAGGTCGTAGAAAGGCACAAGTTAGGAGAAGGCTACAGAAACATTTCAAAGGCTTTAGCTATCCCTCTGAGTACTGTTCAGAGCATCATGAAGAAGTGGAAATTGTATGGCACCACCAGCACATTGCCTAGATCAGGCTGTCAGTCCAAAGTGGATGACAGAGCCAGGAGGACATTGATAAGAGAAGCTACCAGGAGCCCAAAGGCAACTTTGAAAGACTTACAAGCCTTTATGACTGGGTCTGGTCAGTCTGTGCATGTGACATCTATCTCCCAAACTTTACACAAAGCTGGCCTGTATGGCAGGGTGGCACAAAAGAAACCTTTCTCATTTGCGCTATGCAAAAAGACATTTGGAATCTGATACCTTCTGGCAAAAGGTGCAAGGGTCTGATGAGACTGAACTCTAAGCGCTATGTTTGGCGAAAAGCAAACACAGCACACCACCCAAAACACACCATACCCACTGTGAAGCATGGTGGTGGCAGCAATATGTTGTGGGGGTGTTTCTCTTCAGCTGGGACTGGGCGATTTTTCAGGATTGAAGGGAAAATGGATGCTGCCAAGTACATCTAAATTCTTGAGGGAAACCTACGTCCCTCTGCTAGACAGCTGAAGCTGGGCAGGTCATTCACCTTCCAACAAGACAATGACTCTAAACATACTGTCAAAACAAAACTAAATGGCTTAAGGATAAGAAGGTGAAAGTCGTTGAGTGGCCAAGACAGAGTCTTGACTTAAATCCAATCGAAAATCCACGGATGGACAGATTTGAAGAGAGCAGTCCACTGCCGCGTTTTTTCTTTCATTGGTTTAAGATCAAAATTGTAAATAAAGCTGGAAAAGTTATTTGGAATGGGGTTTGATTTCAGGCTGTATGACAAATAAAGTAACTATTTCAAAGGGGTATGGTGATTTTCTAAGCACTGTATGTAAGCACTGTATGTGCAGCAGCAGTATTTCTTACATGCTCACTCTTTTTGGTCTTATCAACACCTCCTCACCTTGTGAGATGGTTGAATCAAGCAGTTGCTTATCATGCTGTGTCCAGAGCAAGCACTGTGTATTTTTGTGGACGATCTCGCCAGTTCACAGTTCACTCCTCTTGGAGGAGGTCTTTATCTGTTTATAGCACCACACTAAGGGAATAATAGATGCAGTTTCCCTGGCTTATAGCTCAAAAGGTCAGCAATGCCCAGTTGGGTTAAAGCCCACTTCACGGTAGGCATGGCTTCCTCCTGGGCATGGTCAAATGGTGTGCCCTGGTGTTGTCACACGTACCAGATCACGTGAGGTCACGAGGACCCGGAAGTAACCCCACGCAGGTATTTAAGCAGGAAGCAGGTGTTGTTGTGCACCAGACATTGAGTTTCATGCTCATCTTCGCGTCAGGTCCCTTCATCTCCTCAACTCACGTGAGTACAACTCTCAGCTCTACGGAGCGCTTATTTACCTGTCTGTGTGCGTGTGAGAACGCGGATTTCTTGGTGGAAATCTCTACTCCTTATCGGAGCGTTCTCAGACCAACTGCGTGATTTACCTGCTCACTCGTGCACTTCCGCGTTTGAGTATTCCGTCACGCTACAAGGGGACTATTCTCGATCATTCATTTCTCGTCCAGCCTCCGTGACAGAATGTCTGGCCCCGAAATGGTCCCGGCGGATCTGGAGCAATTGTGGGGCGTGATCCAGCAGCAGTCCGGGGAAATCTTTAATCTGCGGCAGGAGTTGGTGGGGCTTCGGGCGGAAGTCAACGCGCTTCGCGCCGAGACCGCGGCTCTTCGGGCGGAGTGCGGGGCTCTCCAGTCCGACCTCACCACCCTGCAGGCGGATTATGATGACCTGGCTGCTGCAGCGATTGCCCCCGCAGAACCGGTCCGTCCCGCCCCTCAACCCAAGATCGCACTGCCGGACAAATGGGATGGATCCGGAGCCCGGTGCGATGTCCTACTCACTAACCTCTCACTGTTATTTGAGTTTCAGCCAGCACGCTATCCCACCGAACGCAGCAGGATCGCTCTCCTCATCTCCCTTCTCACCGGGCAGGCAGCTGAGCGGGCTGCGGCGGTCCTGAAAGCCAACGGGATTGCGGCTCACTCATATACTGAGTTCACCAACCAGCTCAGGGCCGCCTTTCAACACCCTGAGAGCGAGGTGGAGGTGGATTCCCGTTTATACCACCTGAGGCAGGGCGAGCGCAGAGTCAGCAAATACACTATGGACTTCCGTACTCTTGCAGTTCAAACAACATGGAGTGATGCGGCGCTCCGCACAGCCTTCTATGAAGGACTATCCAACCGTCTGAAAGACGAGCTGGCTGTGCGTGAGCTGCCGGCCACCCTGGAGGGCATGATACAGCTCGCCCTCCGGGTGGATCAACGCATGAGCAACCCTACTAAACGTTTCTCTTCTCTCTCCACAGGATCCACCCTCAGTCACCGTCATCTGGATCAATCCTTCACCCACGCTGTCGCTGCGCCATCTCCACCCCCACCAACCGCTCCAGAGGCCCACTCATCGGGAGCCGGGGAACCCATGCAGATTGGGCGCACCTCCCTGACAGCAGCAGAAAGGGCTAGACGCTACCGCGAAGGGCTCTGTGCCTATTGCGCCTCCCCAGATCACCATCGTGCAATCTGCCCTTTGCGTCCGGGAAACGGCCAGACCAGGTGAAGAGGGGGAGGTCTTCATCTGGTTCCGCTGCCAACCAATCCTACCCCGCCAATTCCCGGCTGCTCCTTCAGGTATCAATCCTCATGGGCCACCAACGGATTGTGACCACCGCATTTGTTGACTCAGGTGCGGCTGGGAATTTTATCGATCAGGCTTATGCTGCCCAATTGGGGATTGAGACTGAGGTGTTATCCCAGCCTTTAAATATAACAGCCATTGACGGTCGCCCCCTTAACTTCAGCCCCGTCACCCGACGCACCAAAGAGATTCACCTACTCATCGGCAACCACTCTGAAAAGATCCACCTCCTCATCACCAAAATCACCTCATCACCGATCATCCTGGGACACCCGTGGCTCATCATGCACGATCCATTCATCTCCTGGACCACCAACCGCATCGTCCACTGGGGGGCGACCTGTCAGGAGCTCTGTCTCCAGGCGAAGGCTGGGACGTGTTCAGGGGAGTCCGAGGTCCCCGATGTCAAGCTGGATGGGATCCCCGTTTCGTACCGTGACCTGGCCGAGGTGTTCAGTAAGAAACAGGCTGCCCGTCTACCACCTCACCGCCCTTACGATCTGGCGATCGACCTCGTGCCGGGCGCGGTATCTCCCCGCGGCCACCTGTACTCCTTGTCGGCCGCCGAACACCAAGCTATGGAGGAGTACGTAGCGGAAGGACTCCGGGCCGGCACTATACGTCCTTCCAGCTCTCCGGCGGCTGCGGGCTTCTTCTTCGTGAAGAAGAAAGACGGGGGTCTCCGTCCGTGCGTTGACTACCGGGGGCTCAACCAAATCACGATCAAGAACCGTCATCCACTCCCCCTCACCAACACCGCCCTGGACGCCCTCTCTGGTGCCCGCTTCTTCACTAAGCTGGACTTACGGAGCGCATACAACTTGGTCCGCATCAGGGAGCGCGATGAGTGGAAGACGGCCTTCATAACCCCCACTGGTCACTACGAGACCCTGGTTATGCCGTTTGGTCTGTGCAACAGTCCATCTGTATTTCAACAATTCATCAATGACGTCCTCCGGGACATGCTGGGTAGATGGTGCTACGCCTATCTTGATGACATCCTTGTATACTCCAAGACCCTCGAGGAGCACACCCAGCATGTCCGAGCAGTACTTCGGAGGTTGCTGGCCCACCAGTTGTACTGCAAGTTGGAGAAATGTGCCTTTCACCAGCACACCACCACATTCCTCGGCTTCGTTATATCCTCTCAGGGTGTGGCCATGGATCCCCAGAAGCTGGAGGCTGTGCGTTCGTGGCCCCTACCCACATCGCTCAAACAGCTGCAACGTTTTCTGGGGTTCGCCAATTTCTACCGGCGATTTATCCAGGGCTTCAGCGCAACTGCAGCACCTCTGACTGCTCTCACCAAGCCATCACGAGGAGATTTCCAACTCACACCCGAAGCCATTCAAGCGTTCAAGAAACTCTGTCATCTGTTCACCACCGCACCAGTCCTCATCCATCCCAATCCAGCTAAACCTTTCGTTGTCGAGGTGGACGCTTCCGATGTGGGCGTAGGGGCGGTCCTCTCACAACGTGGTCCAGACGAGAAACTACATCCTTGTAGTTTTTTCTCAAGAAAATTTAATCCCACTCAGCAGCGTTACGGGGTAGGGGACCGTGAACTGTTGGCCATCAAGTGGGCTCTGGAAGAATGGCGTCACTGGCTTCAGGGCGGCAGTGACCCATTCACCGTCTGGACCGACCACCAGAACCTCACCGTCATCCGCCAGACCAAACAGCTTAACCCCAGGCAGGCGCGGTGGGCTTTATTCTTCGAGCATTTCCACTTCCACCTCTCCTACCGGCCCGGCTCGAAGAATACCAAAGCAGACGCCATCTCCAGACAACATCAACGTGATACCATCTCCTCTGAGCCCGCGCCTGTCCTGCCACCTCACATCATCTTGGCTCCCCTCCAGTGGGGGTTAGAAGAGAGAGTTCGCCAGAGTCACGGCCTGGAACCCCCCCCACCCGAAACCCCGCTGGGCGACTCTTCGTTCCAGACCACCTCCGCAGAGAAGTTCTCCAGTGGGGGCACGATTCCACTTTGGCAGGACATCAGGGGGTCCAGAGAACCATCTCGTTTATCGACCGGGCGTTTTGGTGGAGGACGTTGAGGAGAGACGTACAGGAGTACGTCCAGGCATGTAACATCTGCGCTCGCTCCAAAACCTCCAACTCTCCATCTACCGGCGAGCTGCAGCCCCTCCCCATCCCCAAACGCCCCTGGAGTCACATCTCTGTCGATTTCGTGACTGGACTCCCTGACTCGGAGGGCAAGAACACCATCCTGACCATTGTGGATCGCTTTTCGAAGGCTGTGCACCTGGTGGCTCTCGCCGGACTCCCCTCTGCCAAGACCACCGCTGAGCTGATACTCGAGCACGTAGTCCGCTTGCATGGGTTTCCCAAGGACATCGTCTCGGACAGAGGGCCCCAGTTCACGGCCAAGTTCTGGCAGGCCTTCTGCCGTCTGGTCGGTACCACCTCCAGCCTATCGTCCGGTCACCATCCTCAGACGAACGGCCAGACGGAGCGGGCCAACCAACAACTGGAGCGCTTTCTTCGATGCTTTGCGGGCGAACATCAGCGCTCCTGGGCACGCTACCTCGTCTGGGCCGAACTATCCAACAATCTACACACCTCTTCGGCCACCAAGTTAAGTCCATTCGAGGTATGCTACGGGTACCAACCTCCGGTGTTCGAACATCAAGAACCGGAGGTTGATGTCCCGTCTGCCCAACAGTTGGTCCGCCGGTGCCGGCGGCTCTGGAACCACGCCAGGACTGCCATTCAAAAGGCCAACCAACGCTACACCACCCAACATCGCCGCCGGCACCCTCCGGGACGATTGTTCCACGTAGGTGACAGGGTCTATCTCTCCACACGCAACATAAATCTGAAGTCGGACTCTAAAAAACTCACCCCACGTTTCATTGGACCCTACAAGATCACCCATCGCCTAAACCCTGTCACCTTCCGGCTCCAGCTGCCTGCTTCCCTCTGGATCCATCCTGTATTTCACCAATCACAACTTAAACATGTCTTCTTCTCCCCTCTGTCTCCCCAGGTCACTGCTCCCCCCCCGGTCCGGATCATCGACGGTGGTCCTGCGTACACCGTCCGGAGGATCCTTGACTCGCGAACCCGGGGCCGTGGCACCCAATACCTCGTCGATTGGGAGGGCTACGGTCCGGAGGAGCGGTCTTGGGTTCCCGGGCGGTTCATCCTGGATCCCACTCTCATCCAGGACTACCGTCGTCGGGTATCCTCCGTTCCGGGACCGTCAGGTGCCGGTCCTGGAGGGGGGGGTACTGTCACACGTACCAGATCACGTGAGGTCACGAGGACCCGGAAGTAACCCCACGCAGGTATTTAAGCAGGAAGCAGGTGTTGTTGTGCACCAGACATTGAGTTTCATGCTCATCTTCGCGTCAGGTCCCTTCATCTCCTCAACTCACGTGAGTACAACTCTCAGCTCTACGGAGCGCTTATTTACCTGTCTGTGTGCGTGTGAGAACGCGGATTTCTTGGTGGAAATCTCTACTCCTTATCGGAGCGTTCTCAGACCAACTGCGTGATTTACCTGCTCACTCGTGCACTTCCGCGTTTGAGTATTCCGTCACGCTACAAGGGGACTATTCTCGATCATTCATTTCTCGTCCAGCCTCCGTGACAGGTGTGACATGTCTGATTCTCACCAAATACTTCCAAATTCAGTATTTCTTCTCTGACTTCCCATGTGCTTTCTGTGCAAGAAAGCTAGGTCTGTTCTTGCACTCCCATTGCACTGTCATCTTCTTAACCCCTGTTGTGAAGTGCTTGGTGTTATTTTCTATGTCTATGTCTATGTCTCAATGCCAGTGGCGCGATTTGACACTGTTTCCCATAACGTCAGATACCTACACAATGTCGAATAATCCATAACCGAAAGTGTCTCTGGTTACATATGTAATCTCATTTCCCTGAGATACAGGGATTGAGACATTGCGTAGCTTGCCACATTACTGCACTTGAACTTCAGGACAAACACATTGGTCTCAGTCACACATAAAGATTTGGAGGTAGTGGCATTCACGAAAATATCAGGTGTGAACGCTTGCATTGTTATGATTCAAAAGGGCTAAGTAATCAAGAGAAAGTTTTCTTCTATAGCATCAGCCACTGATGCTGTGTCTAGTACCCTGTATTTTAGGGAACTGAAGATAAATTCATAACCAGAGATGTTCTTCAATGCTCCAGGCTATTTGATAAAATGTTCTGTTTTTAATTCATTGCACTTTGTAATTTTTTTTGCTTTAGTCACTTCTTAATCTTTATTCAGTGCGTTTTTCACTTTTTTATTTTCAATCTTTTATGAGAATTTAATGTCTTGTTACTCCTCCAAAATGACTTTCCTTTAGGACTTATGTCACCATCAAATTCCAATCCTTACAATCAAGACCCACCTCAAATGAGAAATTGCAATGCACTAGGAAATACACACATTGTGCAAATGTTGACTTCAAGGTTTTGCGGTATTGTTTTAGTCCCTAAACTGAAACACTGAATATCTCCTTACCAAACCCAGCATATATGGGCAGGACCCAATCACCAGGTCTGAGGGATGTGACATCTCTGCCCACCTCTATCACTTCTCCCACTCCCTCATTCCCCCCCACTGCTGGGAGAGGGCACAAGATCGGGTACGAACCTATGGAGACAATGATTTGCTATAGTCAGTTCACCATGTTCAGCCTCCATCACTCCAAAGACTAGACTAGAATTTCCATAAAATAACATCAGATTTAATCATCACTAGACTGACATGATCTAAACAGACAAGAAGCTGTATTAAGTGGTGACTTTACCCTGGATCATGTTAATGTCTGCAGGATTGACAGGTGCTGCGAGCATGTGGACCCTCACAGAACGATCACCTACTGGAGGCAGCAGAAGCTGCTCCATCCTGAAGACAAATGATGAGTCAATGAGCATATTACCAAAGACCATGACATGGAGTCATTGCTACAATGTTAAAAAAAAAAAAAAAACAAGAAGACAACAAGATTGCTGTACAAATAAATCTAAAATGAATCACATTTATGTTATAATTAAGACTACTGATCACAGCAGTATAACCACTGCTATAAGCTAATATAAGTATATAAACAGTCTGATATGTTCATACCTCACAGTATCGATGTTATGTGAGTGTTCTCTGTAAACTAAAGCGGAGCAGTGGTGAGTGGTTCTCCACGCTGTAGAACATCTCTGACGGTTTCTCAGCAGGATCGTCCCATCATGGAGGGCTCTGTGCAGCAGATTTCTGATGAGCATAACTTGTTCTCTTCTGCTGTCCTCTGCTATGAGTTAAAAGGCTGTCAGCATTTGTACACTTGAAAAAGTGTACTTCCTTATTTTTTTCCACTGTTGTAATCCTAGACTCTGTGTGGTGAGGAAACAAACCATTGGACACTTACAGCGTTTATAGTTCTGCTTTCAGTTTTGACACTGATTTTTATGAATACAAGCTTTTTTTTGTCATTGTGTAGTGCATAGTTGATATGAAATGTGCTAAATTCTGCCAAATTTTCTCTAAGTATAAAGTTTGAAGATTTTTAGTAAGATACAAAATTCTATTCTTAATTCCTTAATTTTCCAGAGTATAATGATGGACAGATGTTCAATCAGTATCTTTAGGCCCATCAGACTGTGATGTCTATAAAAAATACCATTAATTTCATGGTGCATGAGAATAAAAACAGCCGGAGAAACCGTTGTGGAACAGCATGTGATAAGTAATGTTTCCCATGTACAGTAACCTGAGAAACAGCCTTTCAGAAAGATCTTAAATGTTCAAAAGACTAACTAGTATTTAACGGATCTATTGGATCAAATTCTGCACTTAGCCTAAGACTAAAATGCTAACTTTATCATGACCTGTCCTACAAACCATATTTTTTTTTTTCATAAAGATTTTATCTAGCAGTGCATTTAACTTGATCTTTACATTTTTTAATAAACCATGATAACATTGGCTTAAACTGAAAAGTGTGAACATTAATGACCCTCTGGAGGAGAACTGATTCATGAACTTTAATGGTTATTTCGACACAGTGAAAGGAAACACAGCAGGCCAGATCAAGTGCCATCGGAGGGGATATTTCTTTATTTTGAAATACTGAACATTACACAGTACATGTAATCACTCCATGCAAAAACACACACTGAGACATCAGAGAAAAGTGTCTCAAGGCCTCTTTCCATGAATGTGTAGTTCATGTTTGTTGTACGATCTCTTTGGCTCTCAGGTGAAGTATGTTGCTTCTCATATACGGAGCCCACCTAATTTTTCAAGTGTGGTTTGATCATTTAGGCATTTACACTGCAGTCAGACAATTTGATCTGTTCAACTTTCCTACATCGGACTTTTAGTTTTCATACAGCTTGTCTGTGTTGATTATTGGCAAGGCAAATTCATTGTAAACAGGTTGCAATTCCATAACTTATGATGTCAGTGTAACCTTTCTTATTACAGTTATGAAGTATAGGCACAGTTATGAAGTATTAGAGCAAGGCACAAACATGTTTTGGTTTTGTTTCAATATTTCTTGGCGTACTGCATCAGGTGTCAAATGTAGTCACACTTTGAAGAGTGACAGCAGAAGAAAAATCACCAGAAGTCCAATGCTCTCCATGTAATGAAGTATGATATTGTGTTAACTGGTTATGAAGCCTGTTGATGATGATATGATGATGAATATACGAGGGCGTAGGAGTGTTGCCTGTTTAGACCTGCTTTGATACGGGCAACATTTGAAAAGTCTCAGCAGAAATTCATGTCTTGCAGTTTGTGTAGCCTTACAGTTCTGTAGTTTATTGAGTTACTGAACTATCAATGTATGTCTTTCTAAATGATACAATCCTGATTCCTCAGGTCATTCACTCTTCAATGTTTTTTTTTTTTTTTGTCCTTTTGGCTGTGTTAGATGTAGTTGTGCTTTGGAGACTAAAAAAAGCTCTTAAGGTTTTACTACAGTTTCTTGGTTTTAGGTCCTTTAACACACAAATACACAGTCTGATAACAAAAGTTGGTAACACCTTACAATAAGGTTTGATCTGTTTACACTGGTTAACTACATTAGTTAACATGAACTACCTGAGCAAACATGAACTAACACAGTTGTATTTTTATTAACTAAGAACACATAATTACATGTTGTGATGTATTTCTTTCTCATTGTTAGTTCATGCAAAAAGGTTAACTAATGGGACCTTGTTGTAAAGTGTTACTGAAAGTTTTCATAAAACTTGACATCTGACTGTGTTCATTTTATTTTAAGGCAGTTTTTGGTCTGGTTTTCATTTGGCTGGGTTTGTCTGTAATCTTTGGTTTGTCCAGATGTTTGTTTTTTAATATTGCTTGTGTTATTTGGTCATGAGCGGCACAGCTAGTGCTTCAGTTATCTGAATATTTCTGATTTTCATTCAAGAACTGAATGAAAGGACTTTGAGTAGCAGTCAAATGAATCAGGTAAGAGTGTGTGTGGTTAGTGTGTGTTTGTGTGTGTGTGTTTAACTAGCAGGGCAGGTGAGAGGTTGAACTCCTTTAAGCTCCAGGACTTTGTTCATCTGGACCTCCAGAGTCTTCCCAGCTTTGGTGATCTTCACATTTCTCATGCAGCCTTTAAACGGTGTGTTTATAGTGAGTCCAAACTGCTTCAGACCCTCTGCAACAAACACATGCAAACAAGATTTCAGTCATTTAGCTTTCGGAAATCCTTCCAACTAATCCAGTTATGTTACTGTGTCGGTCCGCTAAGCTGAAAGAAAAAAAAATGCTTTGAAAACGTCCATTTACCCTAGTAAAAACATGATAGATTTATAATGCATTTATTTTATACTAAGCATAGTTCAAGTCAATTAACGTATTTACTGATGCATTGCTGGAGACCTACTGATATAAAAATTGTAATTAAACTTTATTTGGAGTACTACTTGTGCACAATGCACATTTCATAATATTAAGCCTAAAATATGTTTTAATGTCACTATTGATGAGGACTGTATGATCTTTAAATTAGTACTGTCAAACGATTAATCCTATCCAAAATAAAAGATTTTGTTTACATAATGTATGTCTGAGTACCGTGTATATTTATTATGTATATATAAATACACAATCACCTGCATGCATAAATTTAAGAAAATGTTGTTTATATATATATATATATATATACTTTTATTTTGGATTTTGTTTGACAGCACTGATTTAAATATTTTGCATTTAAAGACCAATATTGTTTAAAGTGCACCTAAAGTACTTGCAATAGTTCCACTTTTGCACAATCCAGTATACTTCAGTATATCTTTAGTTGGACTTCAGCACTACTTCCACACAATTAAAGTGCATTGAGTACAAAATTAGTTGTTCCAATTTAGAAGACTTTAAATATACCAGTTTAGTACACTAGAAGTACAATTGCTGGGTATTTTGTTAAGTACATAATTTGTAAATGTATTTGTAGTATGCTTAGCATGAAATAAAAGTATTTTAAATACATTTCAGTATATTTATTTTTCACTAGGGTATGTTTTAATGAAAACTGAAACTTTTAATGGTCTGTTCCTAATTTTAAGAGTGCTGAAATGTGATATTTTCCAGAACTTCTGTATTTTAGGATTGTTCCGGACTTCTGACTTCTCCTCTATAGTACAAAGACTTCAAATCAATGTAATTTCACTTTTTCTCAGAAGCTAAATAAGTAAATAAACAAATACATTTTAAAAAATCATATTTTCAGTGCATCTTGTATTTGTAAATGTTGTTTTATTAAATTCTATTCCCAGTACTGCTGTCATCACACTGAGCTTTATAAGAGATGTTTCTGTTTGTTTATGATGTAAATAAGACTGAGACCGAATGATGAGTTGAATATCAGCATTGTAATCAAATTTAAAAATATTACGATTTTTAATGATCTGGCTGAGGCTTTATTGTGTGTCATTACCGTGTGTCATTATGTGTCAATATTTGAGAATAAAAAAAAAAAAAAATCTACTTTTAGTAAAACAATGATTATTTCTTTTTTATTTTTAAGTTACTGTTGCCTATAAACTTAATAAATGCATGGCTTATTTTATTTCCAAGTCACGTATGAATGTTTCTTAACTATGACACTATGTTTGATTGACGTACCGGGGTATCCGCCCACATACACAGGGTCTTGGGTATCGGCGGAGGGAGAGCGGACGTCTGGACTTGCTGCCTCGGACTTCTTGCCATCCACGATGAGCTCCAGGCGGTGCTTCAGCTTGTGGGCGGAGACACTGTGCCACTGTCCATCACAAAGCCCCGCCTCCGGATCCGGCTCATATATTGCTGTGAAGCGCCCCACTCCATTATCAGCATGGAACAAAAGCTACACCAACACACAAAAACACAGACACTCTTATTAAACTAATCAGATATAAAGACAAGCAACTTGACAATCTTTTACTTTAGCTCTTATAGAACTGAAAATGATACAATTTGAAGCCCTCTTTCACTTTCATTTTACCTTTCCGTTGACAAGTTCAATACCCAGTCCGTCCATCTTCTGGCTACTGACACCTAACAGAACGCCGCTGCTCTGTGACGTCCTGAACTCCAGATCCACGGACACGTCGTTACCCACTCGATATGAGTCCACTGTACACACACACACACATCACAACACATTTCTATGTGTGTTTAAATGTTCCTGTTGAACAAATAGCTGTAAATGACTGAGATGGATCCTCACCAACTTTAGCATAGCCCGTGCCATCAAAATAAGTTCCTTTTTCTGGGTTGGCGAAACAGGAGCCCACACGGTAGCTGGACGTGGGTTTCTCCATGTCCAGCGGCAGATTCATCATCTTGAAGTTCTTAATGCAAGCGTTGATACTGTACAGCACCTACAAAAGCACAGACAACATTTGTGTTGAGAAGATAGTCTACTGTGACCTCAAAGACTGTGCGAATGTGCGTTTTGGATGTCTGTGCTCACCGGTCCAATGCGTTTGGTGGTGTAGTTGAGCGGTAAACCTCCCACATACAACATTCCCACCACATCCAGAATATCAGCTTTCTTTGGGCTGGTGGTGTGTTTGGAGTAACGGCCGTCGATCACGAGAAATCCTCTCTGCTTCTCTCTCGTCACACGAATCTACACACGGAAAGAGAATAAATCAAAACTTGCTTCACTTTAATACTTTGAGCTTCATTCACACCAAGTTCAAAGGTTTAAGGTTTGTAAGATTTCTGAAAAAAGTCTATTTTGCTCAACAAGGCTGCATTTATTTAATCAAAAATACAGTACAAAACAGTAAAATACTATTACAATTTAAAACAGCTGTTTTCTGTGTGAATATCTGTTCAAATGTAATTGATTGCTGTGATGCGCAGCTGAATTTTCAGCATCATTACTCCAGTCTTCAGTGTCACATGATTCAGAAATCATTCAAAAATGCTGATTTGCTGCTCAAGAAACATTTCTGATTATAATCACACAAATATTTTTGTGGAAACTGTGATACATTTTATTTTTCAGTGTTCTTTGATGAACAGAAATTTATCTGAAATAGAATTCTTTTGTAACATTTATAAATGTCTTTACTGTCACTTTTAATCCATTTAATGCATTCTTGATTAATAAAATAATTAATTTCTGTCAAAATATTACAGTAAACAGTAGTTCACTGATACAGCATGCTTGAAGCTTGTAATGTGCTGTCTAAGCAGCAGTATTTGCGCGAATTATGTTTTTGGCCTAATTATGACCCATGAATTTTGATCCAGGTCATGACAGAATATCACATAAAATATTATTCAAAAGCACTATCTTTGTATCTGGATGAGCCAAAAGCTTTATTTTCACTATTCTAAGTGGCAGTGAAAGTGTGTCGGACATCAGGGGTCAAAGGCCTCTGACCTTGTGCCACTGTCCGTCATTGATAATGCGTGGCACGCTGACAGAGGTGTTGCCGCTGCCCAGATCGTAGCTCAGGTGAGCCATTCCCTCCTTCAGCTGGATGGTGGCGAAGTCAGCATGGTTGATTCTGGCCATGTAGAACACCAACCCAGAGTCTGCCTCTGTACGTATGTCGAACTCAATGATCAGCCTGAGGAGCAGATACACACGCATGAGGATGACGACGACAATGACGTTAAAGATGATGAAAACTGGCACTCACCTGTTCTTCACCTTTCTGTCATCAAACTCAAAGGCCATGTGACTGTTTCTGGACAGACCGAACTGTTTGGCCAGTTCCAGCACAACAGGCTCCGCCTCTGCTGTGCACGACACCTGTGTGATTGGACAGAGCAAATGTCAATCAAACACTACATAGTACAGAATCCATTAACACTTTGTAGTATATAATAACAGAGTACACAATAATAAACTACTTTGCTAACTAGTTAATTCATAGTTTATGCAACTCTGACCCACCAAAACATTTAACTCAAGATGGCAGAAGAGTTGTTTCTAAAAACACTATGAAATGTTTGAGTGCTGTTTTACAAAGTACAGGCAGTAGATGGAGCCACAGAACAGCTGATGGAGCTCCTGTCGACTCAATGCAGTCACAACACATTACTGCACTCAGTAATATCATCAGTATTCAGTTTTCATGTGAGAATAAACAGCTTGTAGAACAATGCAACATATTTTGACTCAGAAATCAAAACTTCCTCTAAAAACGAAGCTGCAGAAACAGCAGAAGCAGCATAAAGCAGATGAAAGCTGCCGGCCATCAATCAAAGGCTAAATGTGCATCAGAACTGAGGAGCTGCAATAGTCACATTGTCTCTGATGGCTGTGTGTGAGTGAGTGTGTGTGTGTGAGCAAGTTAATACCGCAGGTTCTTTGACACTGGTGGGCGCGTCTGTGATGGGCATGACCTCAGCGAGGGGCGTGGCCTGAGAGCAGCAGAGTGACAGCAGCAGAAAGAGACATGATGATACAGAAGAGCACAGGTGAAGCCAGCAAGTATTTGTTTTTCCCCCAGATGTGTTACTATAATAAAAAATTGCCAGATGTTTGGGATTGCAAAGCTTGTGCGTGGCATATACAGTGGGGGAAAAATTATATGATCCCCTGCTGATTTTGTATGTTGGCCCACTGATAAAAAAAAGATCAGTCTATAATTTTAATGGTAGCTTTATTTGAACAGTGAGAGACAGAATAACAACAACAAAAACCCCCACAGAAAAACGCATTTCAAAAAATGAATTGATTTGCATTTTAATGAGTGAAATAAGTATTTGATCCCCTATCAATCATCAAGAGTTCTGGCTCCCAGGTGTCTTTTATACAGGTAAAGCTGAGATTAGGAGCACTCTCATGAGGGGAGTGCTGTCCACAGAAGCAACCAATCAATCAGACTGCAAACTCTCCACCATGGCCAAGACCAAAGAGCTGTCCAAGGATGTCAGGGACAAGATTGTAGACCTACGCAAGGCTGGAATGGGCTACAAGACCATCGCCAAGCAGCTTGGTGAGAAGGTGACAACTGGTGCGATTATTTGCAAATCGAAGAAACACAAAACTGTCAATCTCCCTCTGGGGCTCCATGCAAGATCTCAACTCGTGGAGTTTCAATGATCATGAAACCGTAAGGAATCAGCCCAGAACTACACGGGAGGATCATGTCAATGATCTCAAGGCAGCTGGGACCATAGACACCAAGAAAACAACTGGGGCCGTGAAGGACTGAAATGCTACAGCACCCGCAAGGTCCCCCCTGCTCAAGAAATCACATGTACAGGCCCGTCTGAAGTTTGCCAATGAACATCTGAATGATTCAGAGGAGAACTGGGTGAAAGTGTTGTGGTCAGATGAGACCAAAATCGAGTTCTTTGGCATCAACTCAACTCACTGTGTTTTGAGGAGGAGGATGAACGCTGCCTATGACCCCAAGAACACCATCCCCACCATCAAACATGGAGGTGGAAACATTATGCTTTGGGGGTGTTTTTCTGCTAAGGGGACAGGACAACCACACAGCATCAAAGGGACGTTGCACAGGGTCATGTACCGTCAAATCTCAGGTGAGAACCACCTTCCCTCATTGAAAATGGGTCGTGGATGGGTACTGTATTCCAGCATGACAATGAGCCAAAACACACGGCCAAGGCAACAAAGGAGTGGCTCAAGAAGAAGCACATGAAGGTCCTGGAGTGGCCTAACCAATCTCCAAAGCTTAATCCCATAGAAAATCTGTGGAAGGAGCTGAAGGTTCGAGTCGCCAAACGTCAGCCTTGAAACCTTAATGACTTGGAGAGGATCTGCAAAGAGGAGTGGGACAAAATCCCTCCTGAGATGTGTGCAAACCTGGTGGCCAACTACAAGAAATGTCTGACCTCTGTGATCGCCAATAAGGGTTATGCCACCAAGTACTAAGTCATGTTTTACGAAGGGGTCAAATACTTATTTCACTTATTAAAATGCAAATCAATTTATAACTTTTTTGAAATGCGTTTTTCTGGATTTTTTGTTGTTTTTCTGTCTCTCACTGTTCAAATAAACCTACCATTAAAATTATAGATTGATCATTTCTTTGTCAGTGGTGCAAACCATATAGAAGAACATAATGGTCTAACAAAGCACAAAACATTAGCCAAAGGAGTGAGTTTGTGAGCGAAGTTAACTAAATGAAACACTTTACAATAAGGTTAACATTAGCTAATGCATTAGGTATAGGAAACTGCCAATAACCAATATTTCTTCTAGGCCTACTTTCTATGTACACTAATAAATTTTTACCATTTCGTCACCTTAGAACCTGCATTCTGTGCACTTTTGAGATACTGAGCTTTAAAGTTTTTGCATTCCATAGACTTCTGTAGATAGAACCATTTTTGTTTTCTAAAAAAAGGCCCAAAATGTACACAGCTTACAAAAGAAACATTACATAATGTAAATAAGTTGTCACCAAATAAGAATTTGTGAATAACTCAGTATTAACAAAAATGTCAGATAGATAATTCTAAGGCGACGGTTTGTGTAA
This sequence comes from Cirrhinus mrigala, assembly GCA_036247105.1. Classification (NCBI taxonomy): domain Eukaryota; kingdom Metazoa; phylum Chordata; class Actinopteri; order Cypriniformes; family Cyprinidae; genus Cirrhinus; species Cirrhinus mrigala. The sequence goes on from CM070026.1 coordinate 2,077,480, forward strand.
GTTGTATGATTTGTATATTTATACATATATTTATAATTCCTAATGCATTAAATAATGGATTAATGTTAATCATTTTATTTCAGTTTTACCACGTGTCTGCTGTTTTGAATACACAATATGGTCACCCTATTCTATGTAACTTATATAACTCATTAGAACGAATGAAGTGAAGGAAGCACCTGTGAGAGTCAAATGTAATGAATGAAAAACAATCTATAGGTAGTGGCCGCCCGAGAGACTGGCATGATTGCTAATGCTGTTAGCTTTAGCTCTTTCAGCTGAAGAGAAGATCTGTGTTAAAAGTAGCATGCAGTGCATGAATCACTGATTTTCCTCTGTCCCCCTGGAAATCTCTGAACAACTCCTGTCTGCAGCTCATCTCTGAGGCTAATGGCCTGGAAAACTGCTCCAGCTTTTACTCTATCTCACTGCTATCCTTCAGTTCATCGTCTCTTCTTAAGATAACATGAGCAAAGGCTTTGTCCCAATTCACATACTGAAGTAGTGGACATGCAAAATAGGAATTAGTGTCCCAAACCAAAGTGTGTTCAAAACTAAGCCAGTCCTGCTGAAAAAACAGCCTGGATAAGCATATGCATATTGGTCTTTTCAGCAGGATGGATTTCTGAAATGTGAATCTGTGCATTTGTAGCTCATGTTTCCCACAATCCTTTGTGCACTACATCCAAAATGCAGTTTAATTGCAGCTTCAAAGGGCTCTAAACGATCCCAGCCGAGGAAGAACAACCTGCCATTTTTTTCGAAAAAAAAAAAAAAATTGTATACTTTTTAAGCACAAAAGCTGGTGTAGCACAGGCTCTGGGATGCGTGTCTACGATGCTACGAATTAGTGATGGGTTGTTCTTGAATGATTCGTTCATTTTGAACGAATCTTTAATGTGACTCAGGAAGAACGAGTCGTCTCGGAGAGCAATTCGTTCAGTCGCGCATGCGCAACATCCTATCAGGTTCTGTACTGCAATTAGTTCACCTTTTTCGAGTCTTTGGGTTTGTCAAGTCGTTCGTTCATCTTATGGGGCTGTCACGTGATGAATGAACGATTCAAACCCAAAAACTTGTCAGATAAGTGGTGAGGTGATCTAATCATAGACTAAAGACCCAGGTAAACAATGAATTAATCTTTTCTGTTTCTTATAGCATTATAGTTTTGTCTTGTTTGTAGTGTGATGAACATTTGTGTAAGCAGCAGATGTGTTAGGGAAGTAACACGTAACATTTTAATTATATTTTGCTAAAATGAACGAAATGACTCGAAAAACGATTCATTCATTTTGCTGAACGAGATTCAAAGGTCCAAGTCGGTAAAATGATCCGAACTTCCCATCGCTACTACGAATCATGTCTAAGTTCATCGTCTGTGTACTCCGGCTCAAAAAGGTAGAGTATGGCGAAAAACTCCATCTTATTTTCTCCTACAACTTCAGAATCACCCAACATTGTACCTTTTTGTTTGTAAACAGCGTTTGACTTACTTGCACTTTCTTAGTCTTTGTGTGTTCCCTTTGTAAACACTGGGTCTGTAGTTCCGCCTACGTTCCGGGTGACCTTTCGAAGTGATTCAATAGTACGTAGTGTCGTGAATGCGCATCCCAGAGCCTGTGCTACACGAGCTTTTGTGCTTAAAAAGTATACAAATTTTTATTTTCCGAAAAAAATGTCAGATCGTTTCCTCGGCTGGGACTGTTTAGAGCCCTCTGAAGCTGCATTTAAACTACGTTTTGGAAGTTCAAAATCGGGGCACCGATGAAGTCCATTATATGGAGAAAAATCCTACAATGCTTTCGTCAAAAAACATTATTTCTTCACGACTTAAGACAGAAAGACATGAACATCTTGGATGACAAGCGGGGGAATACATTATTTGTGAATTGTTGTTCTGGAAGAGTTCTCGTTTAACTAAATATAGTAAGACATAAATATTAGTATTTCATTTTTACAGTACAGTTGAATTGAATAATAATAATAACAATTAATAAATTATTTTTAAAAACTCTTATTTTAATTATACGGTTAAAAATGACATTAGTTAGACCACAGAGCACAGACTTTGACTAAGTAGTGTAAGTATATGAGAACTGGGATGCGATCACTCTTTAGCTACAGCAATCACACAGGACTCTCTACCCAGAATGCATTAGTTAGGACGTACAGTGGAGGCTGGTGGTGGAGGCCGAACTGTTTCTGTAGGCTTTAGAGCTGGTTTTGGTGGAGCCTCTTCCTCTTCCTCCTCCTCCTCCTCCTCTTCAGGGGTCTGGGGCGGGGGTGGAGGCGGGGCCAGGTCAGGACAATGACCAATCTCGGCGTTCTCAAAGGCCACGGGCTGAGAGAAATCCACGGGCCTGTTTCATTGACAGACATGAGACACAACACACAGCCGCTCTTGAGGGAACGATGACACAACGTGACTCCAATCAGGTGAATAATGAACATGCTTATGAGCAAGGACAGACTCATTTAAATGAGTCTGGTAGAGGGCAATGGGGTTCGCTCTAGTGGAAAAGACGCACAGCCCACTGGCAGAGATTCATACTCCTCATTAGAGCAAGAAAAACTGTGATTATTAATGTCATACAGCGTTTAGCTTATGACTGCACCTCAAAACTGCACTGGAAGGAAAACAAGACCTTTAATCTACAGCCACGGGAGGCTGGAAAAAATGGGTCAGTGTTTACACCAGTCGCTGGTCGGCGTACGAACCGCCAGCAGAGTCACTACAGCACAGTCCAGTCGTGACATATTGCTGTGAATTGTGCTCTGGAGGTCGGTACATTTATCTCGGGCAGTTAAAGGTGACCTCGAAAAGCTTGGAAGGCTTGCTAACGTCTTTGCCGTGCTATTATCTGTGTGTGCAAACTTTACTGTTAAGTCTGGTGTTAAGACAGAACAAAAAAACTAGTTTTACCATTCAAAAGTAATGTCAAATTAATGCTTGAATTTACACAACTCATCTTTTGAAACCATTTTGTCACTCTATATCCAACACCTAACAATAAAGGTCCTCATTACAACCAAAAAGAGGTTTAAAGTCTGATGCCAGTAGTTGTGTTCCCATTACAGATTTGCACAAAACTTTTGCAATATTTCATAAATGCCAATAAAAATACTATTGCGAAATGACAGCATTTCCATTAACCAATGTTATGTGACTGAAGTGTAATTTTTCCTCTCGTGGTAAGTCATGGTGATGGATGTTGGTAGGTTCACATATAATCGCAGCCACTGCACTGGCCATTATTTTAAACTGAAGGAGGTGTAGGCATATATCTGTAGCGAAGCAGCACAGAGAGACGCTTCTGGGATGCTTCCAAAACGTGCTTAAAAAACTATTGCAGTTTTTTTAAATATTCCTTTTTTGGAATTCCCTAAAAACACCTCCTCACGCGAGAGTAAAAGGTTTTTATAAAACTGACGTGTTTCCATTGGCTGCATTTTCAATTTGCAATTTCAATTTGTGCAATTTGAAAGGTAATGGAAATGCAGCTATTGAATCCTGAGCAACTGATGGGGCACAGGGTTGCGACACAAAACCAGCCCAAATGTTATTTAAAACAAACCCAGGTGCATTTTTTTCCTGTGATTAAAAATCACGTTCCAGCTTAAAAGTAACCCAGTTCTGCAGGAAAACCACAGACTTGGCAACACTGATGGGTTAGTTACTAGGAACTGTACCAATATGTGGTTTAAAGTTATAGGTCACCCAAAAATGAAAATGTATATGACTTACTTTCTTCTGTGGAAGACAAACAAAGATATTTTCAAGAAGAAGAAGAACAATAACAAAACACTGGATGGACACAAAATATCAAAGTATCTCGTCATATGTGCATGTTTCATTTTTGGGTGAATTGTCTTCTTTTCTCAACAGAAAGGTCACCTTCATCAGTTTATCTAGGAGTTTTTTTTTTCTTTTTCACAAAACTATTCAACTAATAAGCATTACTTTGCTTCAAGCCATTTAAAGGTGCAGTATGCAGTCCGAATTCAAAATACTGTTTCTCCCACCCCCTCCTCTTTAGACTCAAAGCTCATGCGAGTTGCCAGATATTTTTATCCTTTAGTGCAGTCAAAAATGTACATGCAGCACCTTTAATTCCACCAAAATACATGTATTTTTAATAGAGATGTGAGGTCATGACAGGTGGATGATGAGTTTGGACATACACAGTGTTGATGAGAAGGTTCCAGATGCAGCCCTCAAATGGCACATTGGGCCGCTGTACACCTGTTTCTACGTCTGACGGGATGCCTCCAATGAAGAGCCGATGGATGCTCAGAGGATGATCATTGGGTAATGGCTGCTGGAAAAGCGGCTCTTCATCCACCTGCACAGTGAAAGATCTGCACACACACATGCTCCATTAGTTTCAAAGAGGCCTGAGAAACGCGACGAGAGAGAGAGAGAGAGAGAGAGAGAGAAAGAGAGGGTAGGCTTACGCTCCCGGGAGTCTCTGGATGCGCAGTGAGTGCTCTCTGCCATCATGCAGTATTCCCTTCTCTGCTTTTCTGAAAGCTCTGCGTGGATTCCTACTGCCTGTGAACACCAACACCTCCAGAGCCCCCTTATTCAGCTGCACAGACAGGAAGGGCTGCAGACACACAGACAGATAAGATGAGCCTTAGATAGTGACCTTGTGTAAGAAGGATAATTGGAAATCACTATAACCCTAACCCTAACCCTAACCCTAACTATTACTGTTTTTGAGAGACTACAAACTTTGTAGGATTTCTGCGAATTAAAATGCACAAACCAGACACAATAATACCCAACAAATAGAGAAGTGATGGCTCTTCACAGAACATATAACTGTTACTGAATTTTAATTTTGATGTGTCTATTTATGAGGACTGTTACGTACTGTTATGGATGTGACAAGCCTGAAAATACCACTTATCAGACTATGGAAAATCATGCACTAAAAAATAAAAAAAAAATGCTTTAAAAACTTTAAGAGAGACCTCACATGGGTATTGGAACCACCAAATGCCAACATCTGTGCTAACAGTATAGTAAAAACCTTCAGTAAAAACTATTTTTTCATGGTAAGGATGACTTTTATATGGAATTACCCTATAACAAACTACCCACTACATACCAATATGATAAAAATCACTCAGAACACTATATCAACAACACAGCAACATCCTTGCAACCACCTAGAACAAACCATTCACTATACACCACCATGATGAAAAAACACCCACTCAGAACAATACAGCAATGCCTTAGCAACCAGATAGAACACATAAACAACCACCAAACAACTTATTTGTTAACCGACCATGCTAAAAACAGTCACAACACCCTAACAACCACATGACAATGCTCTGGCAACAGAGTAGCAACTGCTTAACACTCTAAACCACACAAATAGCCCAGCAGCCAGCCCAGCAACCACCTAGAAATGCATTAGCAACCAGCTAGAACACATAAACAACCACTTAGCAGCACTCTAACAAATTCACAGTAACCAGCTACAACACCCTAGCAACTATCCACCTTTTTCCTAAATGTGGAAGTAGGCCTATGGGTAAGCCATCCGTTTCATTTGCTGCTATAGGGAAATAACGAGAAGAGTAACAACCTAACAACCACTTGGTTAATCAACTGTGCTTTAAAGACTCAGAACACATTAGCCACACCCTGGCAACCACTCACAACACTCAGTCAACTACATAACAATGCCCTGAAAACACTAAGAACACCTTATCTACCATCCAGCAACCTAAAACACCCTAGCAAGAACCAATGTGAAATGTTACTAAGATCACCCAAGTAATCGTATAGAAACACTTTAGCAAACACTGAGAACACCTGCATAGTAATGCTCTAGAAACCACTTAGAACACCCCAGCAAGCAGCTAGAAATGCCTTAGCAACCAGAACACGTTAACGACCACCAATGCAGTGGAAATACAACTGCAGAGTAATATTCTAACAACTACCTACAACACCCTAGCAACCATATGACAAAACCTTGGAAACAGACTAGCACTCAGAATACCTCAGCAACCACATAGAAAAGCCTTAGCAACCAGCCAAAACACATAAACAACCACCTAGCAATGCCCTAACAACTTCTTTGTTAACGGACTGTGCTAAAAACACTCACAACACTCTAGCAACCACTTGACAACGTCTTGGCAACAGAGTAGCAACTGTGTAACACTGTAAACCACTCAAAACATATAAACAACCACCCAGCAATGCACTAATAACCAGCATATGCTGGTTAGGTAGGTTTTGAAGCATGGATGCTTGTTTGAGCTGGTCCTTAGCTGGTGATGTGCTGGTCCTAAGCAACTAGCTCCTTCTCAGGGCCAGCTAAGGACAGGATTAAACCATCATCCATGCTTTAAAACCTTCCTAACCAGCATATGCTGTTTTTTTCAACAGGGTGACTGTGCTAAAAACACTCACAATACCCTAGCAACCAGATGACAATGCCTTGGCAACAAAGTAGCAACTGTGTAACACTCTAAACCACTCAAAATAGCCCAGTAACCACCTAGAAATGTCTTAGCAACAAGCCAGAACACGTAAACAACCACCTAGCAATGCCCTAACAACTTTTTTGTTAACCTACTGCACTAAAAACACTCACAACACCCTAACAACCACATGACAAAACCCTGGCAACGGAGTAGCGGCTATGTAACACTTTAAACCACTCAGAATACCTCAGCAACCACCTAGAAATGCCTTAGCAACCAGCTAAAACACATAAACAACCACCTAGCAATGCTCTAACAACTTCTTTGTTAACCGACTATGCTAAAAACACAACACTCTAGCAACCACATGACAATGCCCTGGCAACAGAGTAGCAACTGTGAAACATTCTAAACCACATTCTAGCCCAGCAACCACCTAGAAATCCCTTTAGCAACCATCTAGAACACATAAACAACCACCTAGCAATGCCCTCACAACTTCTTTTTTAGCCGACCGTGCTAAAAACACTCACAGCACCATAACAACTACATGACAATGCCCTGGCAACAAAGTAGCAAATGCACACCGCTCTAAACCACTCAAATAGCCCAGCAACCAGCTATAATACATAAACAACCACCTAGCAACACCCTAACAACTTCTTCATTAACTGACTGTGCTACAAACTCTCACAACAACCTAGCAACCACATGACAACGTCTTGGCAACAGAGTAGTAACTGCATAACACTCTAATCATATAAGAATACCTCAGCAACCACCTAGAAACACCTTAGCAACAAGCCAGAACATGTAAACAACCACCTAGCAAGGCCCTAACAACATCTTTGTTAACTGACTGTGCTAAAAACACTGACAACACCCTAGCAACCACATGACAATGTCTTGGCAACAGAGTAGCAACTGCTTAACACTCTAAACCACTCAAAATAGCCCAGCAACCACCTAGAAATGTCTTAGCAACCGGCTATAACACATAAACAACCACCTAGCAACACCCTAACAACTTCTTCGTTAACTGACTGTGCTACAAACACTCACAACACCCTAGCAACCACATGACAATGTCTTGGCAACAGAGTAGCAACTGCATAACATTCTAAACCACTCAAAAACACCCAAGCATTTTAATGGTGAGCTTTGCAAGCTAAGGTAAAACATTTCATGTTTCTTTATAAAATATGAAATATTTTTGATAAGAATGGTATATTGAGATGCACTGAGGTTGAGAATGGCTCACAGTAATATAATCGGGGGGAGTGAGCTGAGCGGAGCTGAGGGCCGGTAATCAGACAGACGGCTCTGAGAGCACACACTCACGCTCTCCACGCTGCACTGGAATTGAGGAGAGCGATGCGAGAGCAGGATCCTCTCTCCGAGCCGACGGCGACGCGCACGCAGCGCAGGTGACCCTGGACTCGCCGTAAATTGGAGGAATGAATGAGGAGCGGTGGAGAAAACCCTTGGCCTCTCCGAAGCCGCACTCCCGCAAAATGACACCCACTTAATTTACGAGCAATAATGATTTTCAAAAGGTGGCGGTCCGGCACCCTCTCCCAGGAGGGTTATCGCAAATTGGACGCGATCCATCAAAACGGCGGCTTGTAAATCTATTTTTACAAACGGAGTATCACGGGGAGGTGAGAGCGGCGACTGCTTACTACGGATACGCCGCATAATTGATGTGCTGCCCCTGAGCTGGTGAGAGAGAAGGATGATGAAGACGTTACTGACAAAGATGTAGAAAGTCATATTTTAATTAAAATGATCACCGTGCCCCTGGCCTTTAGTCCACCTGGTAACAAAAAAAGATCAACTTTTGTTTGCTGAAGGGCAGAGGCAATTACAAACCTGCCCGGATAATAAATCTCTTTTATGGGCTATGAGACCCCCGTAACCCCGCGGATTCATTATGATCTCGTACTGAAGGCCGCGGCTCCCTGGACTTCCACCATTACCCATAATCACCTTCCTAACCGCTCAGACAGGCAGGAAGAATAGCATTGAACCGTCTCACACAGTCTCCTGTGTGTCTGTGTTTGCAATTGGCTGAAAGAAAGCTGGATTTTGCAAAGCTATGCAATGCAGCTAATGCTCAGACTCAGTCATACCAACAGGAACTTTGTTTTTTTGTGGGTTTTGTGGGTTCAGTAATATTTCTTTCTCTGCACTGACACAGATGAGAACAAAAAATCTGAATTGAGCTGAATAATGACAAACTTTGCAACATGGACACAGTTATTGAACTGAAATGAATCAATACTAAACTAAACTGATTTGATTTGTTTATTCGAACTGTAGACTTGTTTCAAAATGACATTTTCTCTTAAAGGGGTCATCGGATGCAAAGTTCACTTTTACATGTTGTTTGAACATTAATGTGTGTTGGCAGTGCATGTACACATCTACCCTATAATGATAAAAATCCATGCAGTGGTTTTTAATTAATCTGTAAAAATAATATCCCCTTTTTCAAATCGAGCTGTTCTCAGATGCCTGTCATTGTGGCGTCACACCCACAGATGCCGCTCCCCCCATAGTTGATTGACATGAGCGTCTTACCACCGACCATCCGTCACAGACAGCCCTCTTTGTTTCGATGCTGGAGCAGGGATGTAAGTTAGACAAGAATATCTCCGATTGAGCGATTGAGGTGTTGTGTTGCTGGATGTAATAATGAACGTAGTGGTTGTCATTTACTCCCGACATCTGAGCCGCTGCAAATGCAGTGGATTACGTTTGTTTGTGAAGGGAATGCACCTCCCGATCTACATATATCCGTCTGTGTTCGCACTAATCATTCGTGATCCAGCTTCACTTATAGCAGAAGTGAGTATAAGGGTTTTTCCTAATAATGTGCTAGTTAGCAAGTTTAGCAGTTAAACGCGGCTAAATGCGGCTACAGTAAACAGGCCTGTCAATCCACAGAGAGAAGAGAAGGGGCGGGGCGAGCAGAGCTCATTTGCATTTAAAGCAGCCTCGACCAGAATGAGATGATTTTTGCAGAGCTGATTTTGACAAGGTAAAAAGGGTGTTGTTTTACACAACCATTGAGAATTTTTAACCAAAGTATATTATAGACTTTTCATTAAGATCCTAAAGAATCATATCAACTTGTGGAAAATGGGCGTCCTCTCATTCAGCTGCCCCTTTTCTTTCCTTTTTTTTTTTTTTTTTTTTTTTTTTTTTTAAATAAGAACTCAGTTTTTTAAGAACTTCATCATAGCACATAATCTGCATCTTTAAAGGCTCTTAATGATGTCTTGTTAACTGTAACTCTGGGGACCCTGCAATTCTCGTGTTAGGAGCATTTGAGAGTACAGACCATAAAATTCTAATTGCATGGTTTGAACGGCTGGTAAGGATTTGAGGTACTCTTTTAAATTGAGTCCTATTTAACTAATAAAACTTTCACAGTTATCGTGAATTTGCATAATCTTTGGCCCCTTTTACACGAGTGGGGTTCCACAAGGATCTATTTTGGGACCCATCATGTTTTCACTATATATGCTCCCCCCTATATAACCTCTACATACTCTATATACACCCCCCTCCTCCTCCCAAAAAAAAAAAAAAACCTTTGAATTCTTGTGTGTTTCATGAGGTCCCCTAATATTAATTTAGGCCCTTTGTCCATATATGGTCAGTCTATGGTAAAAAACTGAGGTGCACATTTTGATGACTCCAATTTGACAAACAAAATTCTGTAGTAAGATCTACAGATCTTTTTTCTATTAAGAACACTGACAAAGGTCAAGCCATTTTCATCTTTTTGTGATTTTGAGAGAGCAATGCATGCTTTTGTTTCTTCACGCCTGGACTACTGTAATTTCCTGTGTGTAGAGGTTATTCAGTCCACATTGTCAAGACTGCAAATAGTCCAGAGCGCTGCTGCTGGACTGTTAAGTTCTCAGAAATGTGACCATATTACTCTTATTTCTTCTTCCCTACACTGCCTGCCTGCCCATTATAGGATTGATATACAATACACATACAGTACAAAGATACCACTGTTCATTTTTAAGTCTTTAAATGGCCTTGCACCATCTTATCTTTCAGATTTACTACAGCTGTGCTCACTGTCCAGACCAATTCTCTGACCAGAATCTCCTGATTGTCTAGACACTTTTGCAGTGTTAGCCCTAAAGCTCTGGAACAGTTTGCCTCCAAACATTAAAACTGCCACCACAGTTGTTTATTTGAAAAATTTCTTTTAGAAACTCATCTTCTCCCAGCCTTTTTATCTGTCCCAGTTTTGAGGTGTGTTCTAACCTGATGTTTAATGTTGTGTTGTAGTGATGCCTTAGAAATTTGCTGAAGCCTCAATGTATGTGTTGTGTAATAGTGGTGTGTAGGTTTATTTTTTATTTATTTTTTTTGTTTTTTTTCCACAAAAGGAGGGCCCACCAGAAAAAGTTTGGGAACCACTTTTCTATAGGAATTATGAAAATCTTATAAGACTGAAAACAACTTGCGGAATGCAAGCCCTGTTACTCTCATCAAAAAAAAAAAAAAAAAAAAAAACCTTGTAAAATAATGTAGATTCAAGTGACATCACTTCTAAGAGATTACATCATCTCTCAACCAGGATTCCAACACTTTAAACACAATCATGTTTCTCTCACTCCTCTATAATGTTCTTTTTTTTAAGATTTATGAGGCTTGACTGGGGGGTAACAGGAATGACATTGATTAGGTTTGACGCTGTTTTTAAAGATTTTCGGTGTAAAATTCAAACATTTTAAAGGTCACCCTCTGTATATTAGTGAGCTAATGCCTATATCATTTAGTGACATATGAGTTCTAATTAAACTTAGAGTTATAATAGCAGATATAATATAGATATAATAGTATCTATTAACGCTAGTGTCGGTAACAGGGTTGACAAAAACACCAAAACATGAGGTAGAAAAATAGTTATAAAATAATAAATGACAGCCTGAGATGGCACAATACAATTTCTTGTCATTTTAAGGTGTCTTCAATTTCATGGATATTTCAAAAATATTGATTAAATTATTTTATCTTCAAATTCTTCCAAGTGGAAAAGTGACCAATTTCATGGAATGACCCATCTATTCCACTTCGTTGGTGAAGTAAAGTTTGTGAAATAATCAGTATTTCATGACTGAAATGCCATTTACAAAGTCCACACACATTTCCACTCATTTCTTACATTTTCTTTGAAGCCGTTTGTTTGTCCCTGCTGGTCTACTGCTGTAATTTTCGATAATACTGTCTCATTAAGTGAAATATAAAAACAATAAGTCTGGCTGAATGAAACTATTTAAAGCCTCCCCCTAAAATCCAGTTTTGATTTGTTAAGAATTTTCTCCGTTGTTTAAGGATAAACGAGAGTACTGGGACTGTGGGACTGTTGTGTACAGGACTGTCAATCTGTTTAAAAGGGTTTATCAGCCTTAAACATATTTCTTTTTTTTCATGACTGAATAAGAGCGTGAGGTGTGTGCGAGCACCTCTCCGGTCTGTCTGCGTGAGCGGCGCGGGATGTGGACGGGCGTCAGGCCCTGCGTGAGCTGCGTCATAGAGGTTAGTCCTCCTCTGCCGAACAGGATGATGCCATTTTCACTCTTCGTGCTGAAGGAGAGAGAGATCTCTGAGCCCACATCAAACGACACAGGCTTCAGCTCCATGTACCCAGGCTTGGGGAAGCTCACGGTGTGCAGGTTCTGACAGAGAGAGAAAGCCAGAATTTAGTTTGTAGTTTCTCCCAAAATCCTACTGTGGTTCATCCACTGATAGCATCAGATGGTCATGGGTGTTTCTTCAACTATTGAAACTGTCCTGGAAATTTTGTATCATGTATTTATTGGTTTATTTATTTATTTTTTACTTTTCAAATGGCCTTATGTACCACACCTAAACGTTGCACTGGGTCAAAATTGCATTGTTGAAAAAGAGAAAAAAGAAGTTGTGCCAGAGTATAAGTCACTAAATAAAATGAAACATTCACAAACGTTCTAAACTTATTTTAGTTCCTCTCACTCCACAACATTTGTTTTTCAACTCAAAACAAGAATAAAAAAAATACAGAATAACGGGCATATGTGCTATACAAATAAAAAACTCATTGCGTCTACTGAACACATATGGGTCATTCTATAATTGTGGGTACATCTCATGTCCGTGAAGTATATTTTTTATATATTTTCATCAATATAAAGGCCCGATGCTTAATTTTCTAGTACACAATTATATTTTTCCCAATCACATTACTACATGTTGAAAAAGCCATATCTTTCGTTTAAACATGATGTTCATATCACACACAACCCTGGTATTCAGCTGTCCGATTTTGCAAAGTTTAAGCATGAACATGACCTCAAATATTCAGTTAGATTAGATTATCAAGACATCTGGGTGTGCGCTTCAAAAATAATAAGTGTTTATTGTGATATAACTCGTTTTATTTGTGTCCAAAAAACCATTGTCAACTAAGTTACCCACTAGGAAACCCCCCTACAAAAAGGAATGGTTTGTCCCATTCTCACATAATTTGCACAGTATGATGATATTTTCTCTAGAAGCACATGGATGAAACACTAGAAGTGATGTTCTCTCTCTTTCCCCTAATACTGGCTGAACTAGCAAACCTGTGTCAAGACTGTCAGCAGTGTTACACAAGTATTATTGCTGCAATTTTAACAAGACAGTTTAAAAGTTATGTTTTGTTTATGAAAATATATTTCTAAACGTACCATATGCCAGTAGTTCTAGGCTTCCATGTTGAATATAGGCCCAAAACACTAAAAATATCAACTAAGTTACCTGTCAACTGTGTTATACATATTTTAATATAGATTGTTTCAAAGCAGCTGTGTAAGGTCATGTTTGGGTATTTGGGAAACAGAAAAACTTTTTTCTTTACATTTTCAAATTCTAAATGTACCCCTTATTATAGAATGACCCATATGTATGTGTGCTAAGGAGATGAGCATTCATATGTCAGAAGAATAAATACATTCGAGATGATATGAGCAGACCCGGGGTCACCAAGGGATCTTGCTGTAATGTTTTTTCATTAACAGTGTGTGTGTAAATTAAGGTCTCTTGGCCTGATGAGACCTTAATAATTAATTGTATAACTGAAATTACACAGCTATAAAAAAGTTAATTTTGAATCTGGAAACTACAGGTCATCTTTTAATCTCCATCATTTTATTAACCTGTTATGACTGACTTTCTTCAGTGGAAAATGAAGGAACATATTCTGAAACGTGGTGTTCTAACAACGTTGGACCCCATTGACTGTCATTGTACGTACAAAAAAAAAAAAAAAAGTTCAGAGGGAACTGATGGCTGAGAAATGTTTATTCTTTTTTGATTTCAGAACTAGACACTTTAAAAGAAAAAGTGCTTGTGGAAGAATATTTAAATTATAGAGCAAATGCTGCCTTTAGTGAAAGAGAAAATAATAAAGGCAGGAAGGTGTTGTGTTACTGTACCTCAATGGAGCAGCCTTTAGTCAGTCCTGTGTAGTCTGGGCTGCTCAGCAGATTGTACGGCGTTCGGGAAACTTCGATGTCTTTCATACAGCCAGAGAACCTCTTCAAAACCACCTCTGGCCTGAGGAAACAGAAATAAAAGCCTCATTCAGCAACTGCTGCATAAAGCATATGTAAGATCAAATAGAGGAGGAGTTCATCTAATAACATCAGAATGCATGTGTGCACACCTGTATTTTCCAGTCTTGGGTACACCGCCAAAATACATCCTCTCATCCTCCCTCAGGTTGAGGCCTGTAGCTCCACCCGGAGACACCATCCGCAACTGCTCGTCCTCATTAGTATCGATGTTCACTATGGTGATGGTTGCTAAGCAAGCATAAAAGACCCAGTGTGATCACAGATACAGTAGTCATTCACACACTGATTTCCCAGACAAGTGAAACATCTGTCTTTTGGTTTGAGCATCAAGACCGGCCTGACAGAGAACACCCGCTCAACCAGTGGAGGGAGTCTGATCTGTTTGTTTGACCATGAACTAAAGTAGATTTTGCACCAGCAGTTTAGTTTGAAACCAAGCATGATTTGCATGGAAAACTGTTAATGTGAAAGCTGTGAGTTGAATTGTGATGGAACTGTAGCATAATTTGAGTGAATGTGAAAGCAGCTCTAACTCTAATTGCACTTGTTCAGGAAGTAAATTAACATGCGTGTGCTTATCTAATGACAACGTCATTAGTTAGTGGATGCACAAAGAGTCCAGTGTAATTGTGTAATGAATGCAAACAGATTGACAAAACAAAAAACAATCAGTGGTAAAACCTCCTAAATTTGTAACAATGCTGTTATTGTTAACTAAAATGTATGTTATTAAATTATATTTAATTAACAATTAAAGCAAAAAAAAAAAAAAAAGAAAAGAAAAAAAACAACTGATTAAAAATGTATGTATATAATATTATATATATATTAAAAACACACTTTAAATATCCACCTTATTTTTCAATGCGGAAGTAAGCTGTTTTCTGGTAATGTGTTAGACGTCCGGTTCATAATCCACCATAGGGAAATAACGTGAAGAATATGGAAGTGCAGTAAACAGTAAAACAGTTTGCACTACTAACCAGTGTGTTCATAATTAAGATAATACATTAAAATAATATGGTAAGACACACCAGTTTGCAATATCAAGCAGCAGAACAAGCTTTATGTGCAGTTAAAAATAGCTGGAAGTGGATGAGACCGGAAGCCAGACACAAAAAAATTTACAAATGGCTGCACCCACTCTTATGGGAAAAATAAGGTGGATAAAAAATGACAAAAACACAAAACAAAATGACTAAAACTACAATGAAAACTGTAAATATAAAAATGAAATGTAAGTCAATATGGTAATTAATACTATAATAGAAATTAATACTAAAATGACACTTATTTGTGCAGACACAGACTATATTCATGTCACAGATGCTAAATCAGCAGCGTTTGGCATCACTGACCTCATATGGCATATCTGAACTTCAGAAGATTTTAAATACATTGCACATGTTGCGTTGACTACTGTCATGAAAGTTTGCAAAATACCAATGTGAACATCTCCATTCTTGCTCCACAGAAGAAAGAAACACATTTGGAACAGCATGAGGGTAGGTAAGTAATGGATGTTCGTTTTTCAGACACATCTAGAGATCAGCTTGGTACACTGCTGAAGGTGAGCTGCACTGTTCTCATATCCGTACCTTCTTTCTTCATGCGGGATATGGTGAATGACTTCCACTTCCCGTCATTATGGCGTTTGTCACTGATGACGGAGGCGGTGCCTGAGCCCAGATCGCAACTCACTTTCACCCTCCCATCTCTCAGTTCTGCACTCATGAAGTCCTTCTGCTCAGACAGACAGAGCGAGCGCAGATATAACCAGTGGAACGCATGCAAATACTGTAAAATGGCTCATTGATATGGTGTAGGTGTGTGCGGGCCGTTACCATGTCCTTGGTGGCAAAGTACATCATGAGCGCGTCTGTGGAGAACGTGCGGAACTTGAACATGACCGTGGAAACGTTGGGGTTCCATCTGGTGGGACGGCTGACGGCGGCGTAACCCTCTCCGTCAAACTGAACCGTGCCTTCAGTGTCCGCCGGCTGAGGACTACACACACACACACACACACACACACATATATCATTACACTGAGCTCCTTACACTGAACTTACAGCTGCATGCGTGTGTGTGTAAGTGTTTACTCACCTGACCACACAGCCAGCACAATCCCCGTCTCTCTCTCTGTAGTTCCACAGGCCGATGGGTTTTCCATCCAGAGACGTCTCTCCCATACAGCCTGAGAACGTGGTGGTTTTCACAGCATCTGCTTTCTACGCAAACACACACAGAAGGAGACTTCATATGTATTTCACATGATAAAACAGTTAATATTCTGATACAATAATTAGGGCCTGAGCACTGGTGGTGCGAGGATCCTATAGGAATTGCTCAGATTCTTCTCCAAAATTAATCACATTTTTGAGGGCCTAAACATGCTTGAAACTTTGAAACTCATGAAACTTTGCACACATGCCAAAAGTGGTGAAAATTTACATCTGATATGGGTTTCAGAAGTGGGTGTGGCAAAATGGCTTGATAGCGCCACCTATAAAATTTCAACGAAGTGCCCCTCGAGCTATGCTTCACGTACCTGTACGAAATTTGGTAGACACATGTAACACACCAATACCTACAAAAAAGTCTCCCGGTATGAAGTCCGAAACCCAACAGGAAGTCTGTTATTTATTTTAATTTTTTTGTGCCGTTTTTGCCACTTTCATTAAATTTAATTAATTCAATTAAATTGAGTTTTTTTTCATGAAAGGCGTGTCCGTGGCGGCCTGACAAACTTCAATGTTTCATCATGAAAACAGAAGTTGCTGTACCTCAGACATACAATGTCTGATCTGCACCAAACTTCACACATTCAATAAGAGTCCTGGCCTGAACACATCTAAAGGCCAATATCCAGATATAATCATAGCGCAACCTGTTGGCAACAGGATATGTCATGTTTTGCGCTAACTCAAACATACCATGTTCAATCTGCACCAAACCTAATATGTTTGCTAAAAGTGCTGGTCTGAACACATCTACATGCCAAAATTCAGTGATAATCATAGCGTGACCAGGTGGCAGCAGGAAGTTTAGCACATATAAATGACTTTGACATATTCCTTCTATGTTTACCACTTTAAATGTATATTGCCCATCGTTTGCCGTTTTCCTAAAGCCAATGGGTGGTGATGAACCTGGCTGCAAGGGCCTTTTCAACGCTGCTTGCAGCTTTAATTTAAAATATAGATTTTTTCAAAACAAGTCTCATTCAGGCAATCCCTGCCACTTTCACTTTCAGTTTGCTCAGTCTGCTCTAAAAGATGCTTAAAATTCAATAATATATGCATGTTCTTATTCATATTCAATATTCTGCACTGGAAGCTCCTGCCACCAAGATGAATTTCATATGAGTGTAAACACACTTAGCAATAAAACACTTTCTGATTCTGATTCTGATTTTAATATGATCGATTTCATGGCACTGACATCGAATGAGAACAAAACTTCAAATCAATTAAGAAGAATTGAATTAGTTACACTGACACTACTGAACTGATCTGAACACTGAACTGACTCGAGCTGAATAATGTCACTGTTGTTATCAGCTGAACTGAACGTGTTTTATAGTGGATGAACTTTACACAGTTACTGAACTGAACTAAACCCACAGTGAACTGAATGGAGATGAGAAATGACACTATTGACTTTTTTTTTTTTAGAGCTGCTTTACAGCTGATATTTTGCTTCGGCCTCATTTATAAGTTTGCATCATTGATTCTGTGACTTTCCTGTTTAACACTGTAAAGCTGCTTTGAAACAATATGTACTGTATAAAGCAATATATAAATGAAGGTGACTTGACTGAATTTTGATTCTTAAGCATATTTATCTTGATTTAAGGTAGGACACTACGAGTGAAAATGCTAAAAATATCAACGAATAGATCTTACCATACTTCTCAAGCTGATTAATCACAATATATTGATGACAACTGGATAATTGGTTTGTATTACAAGATTTCTGAAATGCAATATTTAAATATTCAAATGAGAAATTATTAATTAATTAAATACACAATTATTTGCCTGCATTTTCCAGACAGCATTCTGAACACTGGATAATATCAGGGTCAAAATTCTTGTTTGATTTTGTTTATATATTAGAGGTAAAAGTTTTTTACGAAGGGGTTTTTGGATTTCCCTTTTTATCACTCCATAATTCAAAAAGTAGAGAGAACATTTTTAGGAATAAAATGTTTTAGAAATCAATGTGATATATAAATAAACCGCTCTGCAAAACTTTTCAGAATATAGACAGGAATAAAACTGTATAGTTTGGTATATGTAAGTGCTGCTGAAGTAAAGAAAAATCTTTTTAAAGACCTCTTTTAAAGATATGCATTAAAACTGAACTCTAAAGACAAATAAATAAAGAGTAATAAAATAAACACTTAAATGTGCATTCATTTCCAGTAGCCTGAAATAAGTTGTTAGTTATATAAGCAAAATAGCACAAATTCTCTAAATTGACCAGTGCATGAAAAAACACGCTTTTGCCTTTACTGTCTTGCCTTAAAGACATTTATATATTTTTACTGGAAAGCCAGATTTAAACACTAATGAAGAAAATACAGTGCTGTGCAGGACTGATAAAGCGATCTCTCTCACCTTCACTGAGCCCAGCATGCCGCCGACAAACAGGTAAGCGTTCTGGTCCACATCCAGCACGGTGTAACTCTCGGGTGATTTAGCACTTTTGAGGGTCGGTAAAATGCCTGTTTTGGGTCCCTCCAGCGCATGGACGGAGATAGTGCCATTCAGCCCGATACTGGACACCACCAAAATGAGAATAACACCAACACAAGAGTCACTAATAATCAGCAATACTAATAAGTAGTTAATAAACAGCTGTTTTTCTTTTAAGAATCATCATTAGTGGAATCATGTACAATGCAAATAGTGATCAATGTTTTCCCCAAACATTTTACTGCTTTTACTGCTGTCATCAGATAATAGAAAATGTAACGTACAACTGACATCTATCTACAGAACTAACCTCTGGAAAGAAATCAAAAGCATTTAAGCCGAAGCATTAGATGTTAGCATAAATAAAATGAAATCTTTTGAGGTTTAAGCTTAAAACAAGAAAACACATTTCAGTAGAATAAGAAAAACTTGTCTGTAACATTGTTTATATTCTCCAAAACCATCAGACACAATTTCCACCAAACAAATAA
The DNA here is from genome assembly GCA_036247105.1 of Cirrhinus mrigala. Classification (NCBI taxonomy): domain Eukaryota; kingdom Metazoa; phylum Chordata; class Actinopteri; order Cypriniformes; family Cyprinidae; genus Cirrhinus; species Cirrhinus mrigala. The sequence goes on from CM070026.1 coordinate 2,096,755, forward strand.
ACTAATAAAATACAATAAAAAGGTAATTGCAACTTTTTATCTCACAATTATGACTTTATTTTATTTATTTATTTATTCATTTATGTTTCATTATACAAATTAAATATCTTTTTTTCCCCCCTCTGAATTCTGAATACATAGGGAGCCTAATATTGTGGACGAATGGATCCATCTGTGTAATGAAATGCATATTATGCATTTATTATCCCCCCCCACCCCACAGACCAAAAAGATTAAATAAATAAATTAATAAATAAAACTCTGAATTCAGAGATGCAAACTCAAAATTGTGATATATAAATTCGGAATTACCAAAAAATAAAGTCAGAATTGTGTTTTATTTTTTTATTTGTTTGTTTTTGGAATTGCCAGTTGTGAGACTTCTCACAATTGAGAGATTTTTTAACAATTACCTTTTTATTCTGTGGTGGAAAATGGCTTAAAACAGAAGATCTTCCACATGATCTTACACAGTCTTTTCCATCTTACATAAATATATTTTGTTTTAAGGATGTGTACGGGTGATAAAGGGTGATAAAATGCTGACAGAAAGTGAGAAAATGATTTGCTGTGCTGTTGTTTTTCTGTTGTTGTATGTGAACTCTGAATTACCGTGAGGCCTCGATTCGGTGCCAGTTTCCATCGTTGATGACGAGATCGGGATATTCTACACGGCCGACCCCTGATCCCACATCCCACAGGAAGTTCACCTTACCCTTCCTCATCTCAATTGCCAAGAAATCCACCTACACACGATTGAGAAAATTCAGCACTCACGAAACATGACATTATGTGTGTGTATGCGTGTGTGTGTGTGTGTGTGTGTGTGTGTGTGTGTGGAAGAGTTTAATAAGTGCCTATTATTTCTCTCTCTTAGCCATGGGCAGCAGCTGTTTAATAGAGCTTATGGAAAGGAAGGAGCTCGTCATCTCTGTTACTGACTCAAATGCAAACGTTCAGCAGTGTGAACCTCAGACTGATCGCTTAAGCTGAAGACCTGAAGACATCCAGACAGTTTTACACTCACATATTTGGCCGATCCGAGGTAGAAGAGCAGGTTATCGGCAGCAATGGTCTTCACATGGAGGATGATGGTGTTATAGCGGCCTTTCTTGATCTCCGGCCGGTACGTGCGGATACAGTCTCCACCGGACGAAACGGACACCTTAATCTAGGGGTCAAAGGTCAAGAGAGGTCGAACACAGCACATGATCTTATTTCTTTTCATGCAGCAAATTACTACACATTCAAGCAGAAATCAACAAGAGAATTTTGAAATGTATTATTAAAAATTTATTTTTAAGGAATAGTCATTCAATAACAATAAACCTCTGTTGTGCAGCTCTTTGTTTGGCAAAAAAATTAAAGTGTTTTATTTTCATTTGATTAAAAGCATTAAAACGCATTAAACGTTTAACTGAACTGTTAACGTTTTACGGCTTCATCTGATTACCAGACGAAATAAAATTCATAGGGCCCTATAATTTAAGTAAGTAAATAAATAAATAAATAGTTTGATGAATAAAATTGATTAGACATGCTTTCTGATTTTTATTTTAAATATATATATATATATTTTAATTTAAATGAATTAAAATGTAATTATATGAAAAAACAGAAAAAAAAAAGAAACAGAAAACACAAAATTAGGTAAAAAATAAAATGTATTTCATAGGGCCCTAAAAATGTCACCCTTGTTAAACTTCTAATAAATTGTTGTTAAACTGTATATGTTTCATGTTTTTTAAGACAGAGTCCAGAACAATGTAAAAGAAAAAAAAGAAGGGAAAAATAAATAAATAATAATAATAATAATAATAATAATAATAATAATAATAATAATAATAATAATAATAATAAAATGGAATTTAATAAATAAATAAATAAATAAATAAATAAATAAATAAATACAGTTTTCACAGTCTATAGACCTAGATGAAGGGTTTTCGTGCAGTATGATGGGCAGTACTCACAGAGTTGGCCTGTTTGCGAGCCTGGTTGATGAGCTCTTTAATCTGCGAGATGTTTTTCTTCAGGTTGTCCTGGAGTTCCTGAATGGGCTTCAGTTTCTCCAGCAACCTGTCAGCCTCATTCTCCAGATCCTTGACTTTAGCTCCTGCCGCATGAACTGCAGACACACACGCAGAGGAGCGGCCGTCATCAACATTAACACACGAGAGCGTGACAGAATAAAATAAATACCACATTAGAAACATGCTGGATAGCGGAACCGTAAGTAACAGGGAATGAAAGGAGAGCGCGAGAGACTATGAAGGAATTCAGAAACAAAAGCGAAAATGGGAGAAAAGCGACATGTTATATATCTCTCATTTGCAGCGTAGGCAGCGAAAGACACGGAGCTGTTATTTCAAAAGAGAAGATGAGAGAAAAAAAACGACAGAGTTTCCATCTGTAATTAGCTAAAGCGCTCATTAGGATAACAAGCTTAGTGAAGCTTTCAAAGGCTGCGTTTAATCCTGTTTGGTTGAAACAAAGAACGGAGAAACGGAGCGATTGGGAAAACACTCTCTCTGTACATGCAGCGCTCCGGATAAAAGCGCCATGCTGAAGCCTCGGGGAGCGGAGAGCGCTCTCAAAATCATTCGCACAGATGAAAGAAGAAAATCGTGTATACATACTTATTGCTGTTGACGTTCAAAATCAAATGGGGGGGAAAAATACGAAATAAGCATTTAAGTGATCTTGTAACACAAACATTTCAATTAAGAAATCAAATCTTCATGATCCATGCAGCTGTTGTCTCTATAAAGAACGATTATTGCTGGAGTTGGATGGATGTCGTACTGTTTTTCTCCGGGTCTTTGATGAGGTTGTTGGCTTTCTTGACGTCGTCCTCCAGTTTGCTGTAGTTCCTCTTCAGGCCCATCAGGTTGAGGTTCATGTCCTTCAGGCGGTTCAGCACGTCGATGGCCGTGTCGTTGGCATCCGCCGCCTTCAGCTTTGTGGCCTGGATCTTTGCTGCCAGATCTACGCAAAACAAGAAAATAACACAGGCTGAGCTGCACATCTCAAACATCATGTTCACAACGCTGAAGAACAGCATTCGTATGAAGAACACGCTCAGGTCATATTTTACTCATATTTTTTAAGATAAATCTAAAAGGAACCTGTTTAATTAAGAACAATGTATTTTTATGTGACCCTGGACCACAAAACCAGTCTTAAGTAGCACGGGTATATTTGTAGCAATGGCCAATAACACATTGTATGGGTCAAAATTATCGATTTTTCTTTTATGCCAAAAATCATTAGGATATTAAGTAAAGATCATGTTCCATGAAGATATTTTGTAAATTTCCTACCGTAAATATATCAAAACTTATTATTTTTTTTTTTATTAGTAATATGCATTACTAACTGCATTTGGACAATTTTAAATGCGATTTTCTTAATGTTTTAATTTCGTTTTTTATTTGTATAAATAGACTTGCCTTGCCTACTTTATTTTAGTATTATTTACGTACTATTACAGTAATTATTAATATTTTGAATTAATGTTTTGATCTTTAAATTTCAATTTAGGTTAATTTAATTGGTTATTCTTAGTAATCCTAAAACTTCAACTTAAAGTTTCATTGAACATTTATTTTATTTTAAGCTTTCAGTTACTGAAAATGGTTTTCAATGGTTTTAGATTCAGCTGACATCACTGACTTGATGTTTTACTGACTGCTGTCAGTGGTGCTTGGGGGTAACTCATTCTAAGTAATGCAAGTTACGCAATCAGATTCCTTTTTCAAGCATCAAGTAAAGTTTTAAACTTTTACATTTACAAGAAAATACCTGAGTTACTTTTCAAATAATTAAAGGCAGTTACTTTGTTTTCCCATTGACTGACAGCTCTCCTGTCTCCATGTTGTGAGAAATTGGGAGCAAATTGCAGAGGCACTTTCTTCAGCCTGAGGCTTATTCATTGAAAGGGCCTTTACAGTTGTCAATAAAGTAAATAAGCAAGCGACAATCAAGTGACAAAAAGTAAGCAAATATAATACACTACTTTCCATAAAGAGTAACTAAGTAATGCAGTTAGTTTTTTTTTTTCTTATAATGCAGGGGTCTTCAACGTTTTTTAGAGTAAGGACCCCTTAGGCGACAGAGACATGGAGCAGGGACCCCCTGTACAAAACTTGTCAAGCAGTGTTACATATAAAGCATACAGCCTTTAATATTATTAGAAACCATATTATGATTAAGAATAAATTATATTGTTATAAATGTACAAGACAGTAGATCACTATGCACATTATTATTGTTACATATGCATCACTGCCTGCATATTACATTTTATAGTTAAATTGAGATTTATGAATCATAAAAAATGTTGAGATAAAAAAACAAACAAACAAAAAACACATATTTGAATGGAATTTTACTTGTCAGATGGGAATTTGCCTAAACTTCAGCTATAAGTTTATTAAAAATTAACATTTTAATTTTACTAGATAGACAAATAAATCTTTACTTAAACTTTAGCTTCAAGCTTACTAAAACGTAACATTTTATGTTTTACTGTGAGATAAAGCAGCAGCTCCTTGACAAGAATAGCAATGTTTAGTGAGACATTTAAGATTATTCATCAGTTTTCAGTTATTTATCAGTACTGTTACAAATAAATGGAATGGAATTTAAAAATACATTGAAACGAACATTTTTATAGAAATCTTACTAGCCTGCATTTAGACTGTGCTTATCTATTTTGACATGCCATATAGCTGTCCAGTGCTATTGCACCTTCACAGTAAATCACCCATGTAGATGTCACTTTTTAAAACTCAGCAGCATGTAATCGGCCGTCAGTCGTCTTAGCAGCATGAAAAACAATACTTTTATTCAATGGATTATAGCTATACAGTCTCGAAAGTGCGAAAGACCGCTTTACATATACTTTACAATCAGTGCCTGGAGAAGTGGGTATACGCTCCAAATACACGCTGAAAAGAATCCACAATCTCTGATGAAATCGGTCGGGTTTTCTCTGTAGTAGAGATGTTTTGAACTTACTATTTGAACGCATTCGTTTACTGGATTCTTGGACTGAACAGTTTACAGGGGTTCGCCGATTTAAGACATTTCTGATCATAAAAACCTGCTTCTTTTTATTTTTAATGTACTGTTTTCGTTATAATGTACTGATTCAAATTAGTAATCAATAGTAATTATTATTTTACCACTCTGCGCACCTCCCCTAACATGCTCTCGCGTATGAACAGAACAATGCCACATCAGGCGCAATCATCCAACATAGGCTATTTCAAAGGAAGCCGGCGCCACGGTTCTGACCGCATCACTGTCTTTACTGGGAGTATTTAGGGAATATTTGCATTTATTCACATGTGATTGAATTAGCTAGTCATGTGGTGGACTGTCATGATTTTGGCTAATGCAGGACACAACTGAATGATGTGCATCAGAGGGGATTTATACGCAAAGCCGACTGATAAAGAGGTGGGTATACGCCGTATAACCGCGTATGCAATGCACTACAACGTTGCATTATTTGCAATGCAATGCAATAAAGTTCTCTACACTGCATACTGAACCTATTACTTGCGTCGTGGCGTTAATGAGGATTCATGAGAGGGAGCATAGTTCTTCATCGAGCAGAAACTCCAGCATTTTGAGTGGTGAGTGGATTCTAATTAAATAGCCTACCTATGATTGGCCATTGCATTTAAGAGATCAACAAACATGTCTGTTATTGGCTACATTTCTGTAGACAGTATCAGCTGGGGTGCACTCGCTTTCGTTTCGCGGTGCTTTTTTGTTGCTGTTGTTTATTTTTTTATTTTTTATTTTTAAATTTTTTTGTGATCAAACATTAATTGGCGGAGCCCCTGCAGTGCCGCTGCGGACCCCCGGTTGAAGACCCTTGTAAGGCATTACTTTAAAAAGTAACTTTCACCACAACACTGGCTGTCAGCAGTTTTCTCAGGCAGTATATGGAGGTATGAAGGCAACCAGGCACATCCAAATCCAATGCGTCCCTAATATCCTGTCTACTATAGGCTAGTGCCTTCATCTGGGCTTTTTTTAGGGCAGCATTAGAGTTGCCCTTTACAGTCTATGATAACCCACAATTCTGTGTTCCAAATGTGCTGGTTGGTGGTGAAAATAGTATTAGATCCCTAGAAGTGACGTTCTAGATGCCTGTCTAAAACCTGCTGTGTGAAGGTTTAAAGTGCCAGATTCAGTGTTTTCTGCAGTCAAGCTGGTGAGGATGACCCTGACACACCCACACACACGCACACGCACACACACACACACACACACACAGATCAGCTGTCAAGGAAAATGTGAAAGTTTGAGAACTGTCTTGGTTTCTTGTCAACTCAGGTTCTCACACACACACACAAACACACACACACACACACCATCAGGGATGGCGTTGAGTTTGTCCATTGTGTCGTTCAGGCCTTTCTGTAAGTCTTTGTTCTTTTTGTTGGCTCCTTTCAGTCTGAACTGAAGAGCACCCAGATTGTCTCCATTTTCTGAAAAATGAGAAAAAATGACGTTGGAAAAACAATATGATTTTTCTTGGGAAGATTTTTGAGAAGCCGCAGGCTGGCATTATTTTTGCTGAGGACAGTAATCTGATGGAGTTTTTTTTTTTTTACCTTTTACGTCATTCTGCAGCTCTTTGGCCTCATTCCACAGGCGGTGGCTCTTCTGAACCGAACCCTTGGCCTGATCTTTCAGAGATCCTTTGGGTCCGGAGGCCTACAGACAGGACATCACACACACATTAGAGCAGATGCCACTTATGCATCAGATGGTACAGAACCTGCTGCTTCTAAGGAACATTTTGAACATTTGTGTTTTACTCGGGAAAAAACTCACTGCAATACAATGCAAAATAAAGGACTGTTGTTTTTAAATGTGTACATTTTCTAAGTGAATTTATTGTAAAATGTAATGTATCATCACTCCAGTCTTCAGTGTCACATGATTTTTCAGAAACCATTCTGATATGCTGATTTGCTGCTCAAAAAACATTTCTGATTATTATCAAGTAACAGAAAGTCACAAGAAATGGTCCTGGTTGTGCGGCGATAAACAAAAATACTATTCTATACGAAATATAACAGAAATCCGAAATGTTGCTGAATGTGATACGATCAGTGTGTTCTTGTCATGTATTTCCATGCTGAGAGAGGGAGAGACGATTGAAAGCTCATTTTTGGTATTGTTGCATATTGTCGGCTTTGACACTCTTGTGTGAAGCACCCTTGTTCATTTTTAACCTTTTGCCCCACCGTTTCTGCGTCAGACGTGAGAGGATAGTGAAAGAGGGTGAACGACTAGAGCGAGGGATGATAACGGGAGAACAGGAGGAAAGCTTTGATCTCTGAAGCAGGACAAATGGAAATGAATTGAACAGCTTTAACACGACCTGCCTGAGGTGTGGAGTGAAGCACAGCATTTTTACAGACGGGCTCCTGACACAAAGTGTTGCTTATATATATTTAGTTTCCTGAATATTTCTTGTTGCAGTATTGACTTTTGTGCTCCAAAACAGAAAGTGTAGTGTAAGTGAGAAAACAACTGAATGTGAATTAGCTGCTGCCGCCCATGTGGAGTGTTTCACATCAGTCAATGATGCAGGCAGGAGACACTCATGATTGTGTGTGTGTGTGTGTGTGTGTTTCCTCACCAGCTGTAGAGCATCAATGCTGTTTTTCTTTGCCTCTTTGGCCACCTTATCAGCCTCATCGATGTAGTTCTTGATGTTGGTGTAAGCGTTGAAAGCAGCCGTGGCATTGAAGGACAGGTTCCTTGCCTCAGCTAGAATACTACAGAAACCACATACACACAGTCAGATCAGTGAAAGAAGACAAAATAAATCAACCCAGCCTCACTGGAAAAACGCGCCTGTGGTCGCATTTCCACAAAACTATATTACACCGCTTCGTGGATTGCTTCTGCACATTTCGCGACAGTTTCGAAGTGGCACTAAAAGCCCATTCTATCCGAAACAGATGGATGTGAATCTGTCAGCGGTTTATTACATTGGTTGTTGGTTGTCATTCTATGGAAATGTCCATTTTTCTGTCCCTAGCCTTTACAGAAATATTATACTTGAAAAACATAATTTACAGATTACAATTTCTTTATATTTTAAAATGAAAAAATATGTTATTTGAACAGTTACACCTTCTTGAGCCATTAAAGTGGCAATATTTATTTTTAAATTAATTATTTTGAATTCCAAGCACCACAAAACCGCTCGTCGCCACAGCCATGTACAGAGGAAAAGTGCTTTATTTTGAGGTCAAAAACAATAAAATAATGTATTCATAACTATCAAATATATGATATAAATAGCATAGTGGTCCCCTGGAATTGTGTCACTAATGTTTCCGTTTAACAAAAATCTTTTATTTTGAAATAAAATGACATCACTTGACTTCCTTCTTCCTATTTCTTAAAGATCTATGAAAAAAGGCCCATGTTAAGTCCACTGTCTCTTTTCAGTTATCGGCAATTTTCTCATGCATCTCATGATTTCATATGAAGCTTTTAGTTGAAGTCACTGTCGTGACTTACTTTATTGTTAGGAAATTGTAAAAAACAAGAATACAAGTGGATTAAACTACTTAATTTAGTGAGTATACCACGACTGACAACATGTGGTTTGATATTTTCATGAAAATAATAAAAATAAAAATAAAAATAAATAATGGTATATGTAGTCTTTAAATAATTGAAACAAACAAACAAACAAAAACATTAAGCTGTCATTTATATGTATTCATAAAGTCGAAAGGTAATCTAATATTGTGGTCTAAGTTTAAATGTTAGAAAAAGAAACTAATTTTAAGACATCTTGCCATACCAAAAGTGGACATTTCTGTAGAATGACCCATAAGTAAAGTAGCACATACACTAAACCCTACACTGACCCTAACCAATAGTATTAACAAAAAACAAATGTATGGTAAAACACATTTGCTGAAGCAACCATGCCATTTTAACTTGTTTCAGAGTTTAAGTGTTTGAGCTCTTTTATTGTGACCTGTGTTTCACGGGACTTTTCATTAGTATCTTAGTGCTTCACATCACAAGTGCTATGCTGTACCGGGTGCGCTACCGAGCAAGTTTACTTTATCAGAAAAGCCACACAGAACTGGTTATGTACTGAAAATGTAAAAAAATATTACATTTTACAACTCGTGCATTATAGTAAAAATGTTTTGTTCGAATAACATGCAAAAATAAGTTTATATATAATCAATAATCTGCCCATGTAATCATATTTTATTTGATAAGGAATAACAGTTGCTGGTGTTTTACTGCCTCTTGTGTTAATTTAAGCTGGAAACTACACACAGACACACACAGACCTGTCGAGTATGGCAGCAGAATCGTTGAGCTGGCCGGCATGATCCTCCGCTCTCAGCAGCAGATCAGGGATGGAGTCGTCCAGACCGCGACCCAACCGCGCCACCTTAAAATCCAACTGATCATGCAGGGGACCCAGCTCTTTCGCCATCTCCTCCAGCTCCTGCAGACACCATTCAGTAAGCTACGGCTCTGACCAATAAAATTTCTGTCATGTGTCTTGCGTGAAACCGACCTCTTTGCCCCGGTTGATGTTGTCTGAGAGAGCGTTAGCTTCGTCCAGCATCTTCTCTCCTTCTGCCAAAATTCCCTCCATTTCCTTTTTCTGTTTACCAGCCACATCCCTCTTTCCCTGCTCAAATATAAATACAGTTTAGACATGAAACAGGGCGTTTCATAAGTCTGTGCGTTTGTGTAAATGTGCACCTGGAGACGGTCGAGGTTCAGTTGGTTGTTACCAGCCAGTCCTTCGGCCTGCTTGGTTTTGTTGTGCGCATCCCTCAGCAGATCCTGAGCTTCCTCTAGTTTCTGCCTGTAATCGCCCATTTTATCACTGACCTCCTTCTTCAGGTCCTCTGTGGCCTGGTGTGGATCTCCAAACAAACGCTTCACTTTAGCCAAAAGAGCCTCGGCGGCACTATAAAGATGAAGAGAAAGAGAGCGAGAGCTCCTTATCTGTGAGTCATGACACAAGAAAAACCTTTAAGAGACCAAAGCAAAACAGAATGACCAACTACACTACCGTTCAAACACTTGGGGTCGATAAGATTTTGTTTTTAAGAAAGAAATGAATACTTTCATTCAGCGAGAATGCATTAAATGGTAAAAAATATTACAATGGAAATTTAGAAGATGTCCTTTTCAAATAAAGTAATAATTTATTTAGTTTTATTTATATATTTATTTATTTTTTTGACAGAAAATTCATCAAGGACACATTAAATTGATCAAAGGTGACAGCAGTAACATTTATAATGTTACAATTGATTTCTATTTCAAATAAATGCTGTTCTTTTAAACTTTCTATTTATCTGTGAATACTGAAAAATAAAACGCATGACTGTTTCCACAAAAATATTGGGCAGCACATAAAATATAATCACTTGAAAACAGCTATTTTACATTGTAATAATATATTACTGTTTTTACCGTATTTTGATCAAATAAAAGCAGCCTTGGTGGGCATTAAGAGACATAAGTGTTGTCTGACTGAAGCGTTGACTGACAGACTAAATCCACTCACTTTTACTTTCTGACACATGCATGAATAAATCACAACATGAGTGATGAATTTTTTGCACATGCTATTTCTTCAATATATTCCTGAATCCCTGAATAAAGATGTCAAGATCAGAGCTGAATACTGTATTTTGTAGGACATCTTTTGTCTTTTAGTAGGAGACGGGAGATCTTTGAGGAGACAGGAGACATCAAACCAAACTGAATCCACCCGAAAACCACCTAATGGGGCTGAAGTGGAACTGACAGCTCTTAAACCGGTTCTGTTTGTTCCGGCTTTACTGAACTCATTGCCTCTGTCCTCCTCTAGGTGTCTCTCTCTGTTCTTTCATGGCCATACAGATACAGGAATCCATTACAGAAGTAATTTGATTAGGCTGGAATAATATTCCTCCCCCGCCCAACCTCGGGCAACTTTTAATTAGTTCATTAAGATTTTACATAAGAAAGAGAAACTTTCTTCATTTGAGCTGTGATCCAATGAACCACAAAATACGGCTGAGAAACATAAAGCCACCAAAACAATTATTCCAACCTGTGAGCTTGAATGGCGTCCTCACCGCTACTTCACTTCATGTGCTCTGTATGTAGGAGGTTTGTTGTGGTACTCCAACTGAGTAATATCCATATGATATTTACATATGAACAGCTGCATTATAATATCTTGCAACAATGCTGTCTGTTATGAGAGCTTAACATTCACCAACAGTGTCCAACATTTTAAGCATACTTCATGATTTTTTCTATTATAGAGCACAAAAGCCTTTAAAAACTCTATAAAAAGCATTTTTTCCATAGGTAAAATTGATTTTTAATGATAACTTAGAAACCTTGTTGCTAATTAATGGAATATGCTTGTTTTGAAATCATCACCCCACATTATTTCCAACTTATTTTTATAAATATTCTTATTTAACTGCTGCATTATGGTGAAAAACCACATTACCCATGATGCTGTACATAAAATTCCACCAATAAAGGAGTTGCAGTGAACAAATTGCTCCAAAAGATCTCTTTAGTTCCACCCACAATGATGTAATCAAATCAAAATGTCTGTGGATCCAAAAAACAGTCATAAGGGTCAACTGAAATCAGAGGGTGCAAAAAAAATTCAAAATTTTGAGAAAATCCTTTAAAGCTGTCCAAAGGAAGTTCTTAGCAATGCATATTACTAATCAAAAATTAAGTTTTCATATATTTACGGTAGGGAATTTACAAAATATCTTCATGGAACATGATCTTTACTTAATATCCTAATGATTTTTGGCATAAAAGAAAAATCGATCATTTTGACCCATACAGTGTATTGTTGGCTATTGTTACAAATACAGATGCATCTTAAAAAATTTGAGTACCATGAAAAAGTTAATTTTTTGTTTGTAACGTTTTTCAAAAACTGAAACTTTCATATATTCTAGATTCATTACATGTAAAGTAAAACATTTCTAAAGGTTTTTTTTGTTTTCTTTTGTTTTAATTTTGATGATTACAGCTTACAGCTCATGAAAATCAAAAATCCAGTATCTCAAAATATTAGAATATTTCCTGAGATCAATCAAAAAAACGGATTTGCAAAACAGAAAAGTTCAAGTTTTTTAAAGTATGTTCATTTATGCACTCAACATTTGGTCGGCAGCACATATTACAGCAAATTCCTTGCTCCTGGCACAAATTACAGCATCAGTAAAGTGTGACAAGTAAGCGATCAGCCTGTGGCACTGCTGAGGCAAGATTGAGCCTTCATATCGTCTATATGTTGTTGGATCGACTGTTTTATCTTTCTCTTGAAAATTTCCCATAGATTCTCAGTGGGGTTCATGTCAGGCATGTTGGCTGGCCAATAAAGCACAGTAATATCATGGTCAGCAAACCACTTGGAAGTGTTTTTTGCACTGTGGGCAGGTGCTAAAGTCCTGCTGGAAAAGGAAATCAGCATCTCCATAAAGCTTGTCAGCAGATGGAAGCATGAAGTGCTCCAAAATCTCCCGTTAGACAGCTGCATTGACAGTAGACCAACACCAGCAGACGTCACGGCACCCCGAATCATCACTGACTTCAGAAACTTCACACTGGACTTCAAGCAGTTTGGATTCTGTGCCTCTCCAGTCTTCCTCCAGACTCTGGGATCATAATTTCAACATGAAATGCAAAATTTACTTTTATCTGAAAACAGGACTTTGGACCACTGAGCAACAGTCTAGTTCATTTTCTCCTTAGCCCAGGTAAGACGCTTCTGACATTGTTTCTGTTTCAGAAGTGGCCTGGTAGCCCTTTTCCTGAAGACGTCTGAGCGCGGTGACTCTTGATGCACTGACTCTGGCTTCATTCCACTTCTTGTGAAGCTCTCCCAAGTGTTTGAATCGGATTTGCTTGACAGTTTTCTCAAGCTTGCGGTCATCCCTGTTGCTTGAGCCTTTTCCTCCCCGATTTCTTCCTTCCAGTCAACTTTGCATTTAATATGCTTTGATACAGCACTCCGTAAACAGCCACCCCTTTCAGTAATGACCTTCTGTGACTCATCCTCTTTGTGGAGGGTGTCAGTGATTGTCTTCTGGACCACTGCCATGTCAGCAGTCTTCAAATAACAAGAGATACCCGGAATTTATACTGTAGGGATGGACATTCAATGAAACTCAAATGGAAATATTCTAATATTTTGAGATACTGGATTTTTGACTTTCATGAGCTGTAAGCTCTAATCATCAAAATTAAAACAAACAAACAAAAAAACTTTAGAAATGTTTTGCTTTACATGTAATAAATGTAGAATATATGAAGGTTTCAGTTTTTGTCCAGGGTCACATTTGTACAAATACACATATTTTCATGTTTCTACATATATTTCTATATATAGAGTGGGTAAAATAAGTATTGAACACGTCATCATTTTTCTCAGTAAATATATTTCTAAAGGTGGTGTTGACTTGAAATTTTCATCAGGTGTTGATAACAACCGAAGTAATCCACACATACAAAGTAAACAAAACAAAAGATCAAATAAGTTCAGAAATGAAGTTATGTGTAATAATAAAATGGAATGACAGGGAAAAAGTACTGAACACATGAAGAAAGAGAGTTGCAAAAAGGCATGGAAAACCAAGACACCAGCTGAAATCTATCAGTAATTAGAAAGCAGGTTTAGCAGATTAGCTGGTTCAGTCCAAACACCTACAGTACCAGGATCATAAAGATGGAACAAGGGTGGACATTTCAGCAAGACAATGGATCCCAAAAACAGCGAAGGAAACCCTTAATTGGTTTCAGAAAAAAAATAAAGCTGCTAGAATAGCCCAGCCAATCACCTGACTTGAATCCAATAAAAAAATAAGAACTAAAGATCAGAGTTCATAGAAGACGCCCACAGATCCTTCAAGATTTGAAGACTCTGTGGAAGAATGGGCCAAAATCACAGCTGAGCAGTGCAGGAGGCGTCTTGAAGCTGTCATTACCAACAAAGACTTTTGTACAAAGTATTCAATAAATTTCAGTAGTTCAGTAATTTTCCCCCCATGTCATTTCATTTTATTACACCTATCTTAATTTCTGAAATTATTTGTTTTGCTTTATTTGTATGTATGGATTGCTTGGGTTGTTATTGACATCTGGTGAACATTTCATGTCAACAACCTTTATAAAAATATATTTACTGGGAAAAATGGTGACGTGTTCAATACTTATTTTACCTGCTGTTGATATATATACTGCAAATGAACAGTTTTAAATAAATTCATTGTTTTTAAAACGATAATGTCATTTGCGATGCTTCACTGGATTGTAGTTCTTTCCCTCACCAAAAAGCTATGTAGTTCACAGTCTTGTATCTTTGTCCTTTTGTCCGATTTTCAAATACTTTTTTGCTTCAAATCAAAATTTGTAATGTTGTGATTTTCCTTGCAGCTGGTTGGTTTGGTTCATGACTTCTAACTGTTTACCGAAAAATTTAAACTTAAAGTGAATGGGAAAAATATTTCCAGAACCAATGCCACTGAAAAAGTGGGCAGCACTAATGCAGCCTATTGCAAAAAATGACTTTCTGTACAGCTGTGACCCAGGAAGTGACATCATCTGGACTCTTTGTGCAGTGTGTGTGTGTGTGTGTTTTACCCCAGTTCTTCGTCAGCAATGTTTTTCTTGACGGAGAGCTGGCGTTTGCGTAGTTCTGCGAGCATGGCTTGGATTTCATCGTTCATCTCGTTCACGCTCTTCTCAGGAGTCCCATCCCTCGAGCCCAGAGTCGCATTCAGCTCACGCGCTTTGTCCCGTAAAGCTGGACAACACGCAAACAGTGTCACATGCGCTTTAATGTGAGCAGCAGGAATTTGACACACACAAAACACACAAAAATACTATAACTGTACATACTTTTACTAATGAGGACACACCATACACTACTACTGATTTCTATGTCATTATAATAAAATGATGAGTGACACGTACAGGGGACAATATATGCACAGAACAAATGCAACTTTCCCCTTTCACCTCCTTTTCAAAGGTGTGACTTGCTTCATCTTGATTCAAAGAAGTTCAAATTTGACTCAGCACAGTTAATATTCTTTAATCAAATGAAATTAGATTCAAAAACAAAACCCCAATCAGTTCAAACGGGAGAGTGAAATAAAAGAGCGAGCAAGCTTCTCTGCATATTCACATTTAAATAAAAATCATTAAATTGAGATGAAAATGAGCTATAATTACATGCGTTTCTGAATTTCCTCGAGAGTTCAAATGCAAACAGTCCATCGACTACAAAGAGCGCAGTATATACCTGCCAAGCGAGCCGAGCTGGAAATAATTGCATAGTGAGTTTCAAACGCAGCTCGGGTCTTTGGGGTGGACAGAATCATTTGATTCCTACTCGTTTAGCGTGCGAGAGAAGATGAGAGACGAGGCGGTTTACTGGAGCAGGGAGCTCACGGACAGAATGGATAATGAAGCTCTTCCACTCCACGCTGACTGATGTCTGCTCTCCTCCACTTCTGCTAGCAGCTTTTTGGAAGCGGTTTTTGGACAGTTATCAAAAACCAGAGGACCAAAGTGCAATATGTTGGCTCGAAGTGCCAAACACGTATCCAAGAATATAAATTACACACTTTTTTTTGTATTTACTGCTTTAGTCTGCTTGCATTCTGTGGGTGAGAGTGTCCATCAGTACGTGCATCTGATGTTTAGATGTCCAGAGATGACACCATCTGTTGTGTGAACACCTCTCAGGTATCACTTACATTTGCACGATAGCTGTTCGGAGAATTATGATTGTGATCTGGCCACAAAAACATTAATATTTTTTATTTATAATTTATCTATTTTTTAAAATATGTGACTGATAAATATAATAATTAAGAAAGCATATACAGAACAAAACATCATGAATATGTGCAATGCTGGAAAATACACCTGTGCTGCACAAACAAACATACACACAGGGCATACATCAAACATTTTAAAACAACTGTCAGTGGCTGGTGACTTAAGAATATTTACTTGCTATATATATATATATTATATATTATATATAGATTTTTTTTTTTTTTTACCAGCCATCCAGCCATGAAACTGTATGTGCATTATTACAATAATAAAACAAAATAGGTAGAACGAATCAGGGAACCGTATTTAGAATTTTATTTAGAACTGTAATCATTCTCCAATATTTATTATAATTATTATTGTTTAATAAATCAAAATAAAACACACACACACACACACACACACAAACACACATATATATATATCCAGTGTTGGGGGTAACGCATTACAAGTAATGCGAGTTACGTAATATTATTACTTTTTCCAAGTAACTAGTAACACATAAGAAAATATTCTTTTTTCTTGAAAATTTCTTGAGTCACTTTTTTTCAAATAAGTAGCACCAGTTACTTTTCCCCCATTTACTGATTAAAAGCTCTCCTGTCCTCATGTTGAGAGAAATCGGGAGTAGATATTAGTTCTAGAATAAATGTGAACATGCATTAATTCATCTCACTCACAAAAAACAGATTCAGTATTCCTCAACATGAATAAAAACAGTGAAATTCAACTCAGAATATGACGCAAACATGCAATAATTAAATATGTTAACTAACACAAATATCCTTTATGCATTTAATCCAATTTTATTAACTGATGTTTTTGCTGCCGACCTTTGATGGTCCAATTCAACCATACTAATAAGCAAAAATTACTCAAGATAATCTAACATTTGTTTTCCTTTTTTTTTATTGCTGAACAGTTGACTTTTTTTTTCTGCAGTCTACTGTACAGACGTGAATTTACTTTTCTCAAAGCCTGAGACTTTTGGTGTGAAAAGGCTATTACATTTGCCAAAAATAGAACTTTTTATATTAAAAACAAACAAGTAAGCCCTGCCCAGATTTAAAAAGTAATGCAAAAGTAAAGTAACGCATTACTTTCCATATAAAGTAACTAAGTAACGGAATTAGTTACTCTTTTAGGGAGTAACTCAATATTGTAATGCATTACTTCTAAAAGTAACTTTCCCCAACACTGTATATATCAAATGTAAATTCATGTCCCAGTCACATGTTCTTGGTTACAAACAAACAAACAAAAAAACATTACTTACACTATCAGAAAAAAAAAATATTAAACAAATTCTGTTATATTTTTACATATAACAATATAATCAATATTCTGCTTATTAAAGCCAAGTATGAATCTCATCAAGTTTTGTTTTTATGCATTTTACATTTATTCCAAAATAATAACTCAAGGCAGAAAAAAATTGTAAACAATATATTTTATTTGTGAACTTATGTTCAGCTATTCTTTTTAATAGTTAACTTTTAACTATTTTAAAAAATTTTTGATTATCGGTAACTTTTTTGTTTTTTTTAAACTCATGACCAGCGAATATTGGTCACAGATGCAGAGATTTACTATATATTTCACCAAGATGATTATTCACTAAAAACTCACACACATCATGTTTTCATGCTTATTTTGACGTAATAAAGTGGTTATATCTAAGTGTGTGAGTTGTTTATTTAATTTTTGTTACTTTTTGAATTAGTCTTCCCATTAACGCCATTATATTGTTCTTTCAGACTTATCTGTGAATGTGGAATGGGCACAAGCACTTTAACTAACTTTTTTCATCTGAAACAACAAAAATGCTGCACTTAAGGCTTGAGGCACTGAAAAACAGCGAGACAAGTCAAACACGCCTGTTTAGCGCATATTTATACTGAAAACACTATAGATGGACACAAGAAGGCAAACTCTGCTGATAACAAATGAGATGCATCAAGAATTATTTTGGAATCATGTCATGAGTCCATGAAACTGGTCATAATGAATGAAGTTGTTTCATAATTAATTACTATTACTGTTCCTGAAATGAATGAACATAAATAAATTGATCTGAATGTTGACACTTTTGTCTCCTTCAGAGCTGAAATCAAATTAATTTTCCTTTTAATAACACAAAGTTGATTTGAAACAATCTGTATTGTATAAAACACTATATACATAAATGTGATTTGACTTAAAGAATTCAACTGCTACTACACACAAACACAGTCAGTGAGTGGAGTATCTGCTTAAGTGATTATTTTTCTAGTAATGAATTTTGTCTCTTTTAATTAAGGCATCACATAGTGTTAGCTGAACCTTCATTAACTAAAGGAGCTTCTCATTTAAAGCCATGTACAACGATACAAACACACTCATTTACAGAGCATGGGGCCTCACACACACACACACACACACACAAACAAACATATCCTAACCTCAGCCTCACCCAACCATCACCTCAGCCTCAGCTGATATCATACTGATCCCATCAAATCCTCATTCAAATCATTATTTCATCTGGACCAGTCAAATGCCTCTCATCAGTTTGTCATTTGTCGGTACCTTCAGCAGCCAGCAGTGTGTTCCTGACGTAAAGCCCCAGCTCCTCGGCTCCTTTGCGGCTCCGCTCTGCATCTGCTGCCGTCTGCTCCCCATCAGCAGACACTTTAGTTGCCTTACAGAGAGAAAGAAAACACCAATGAAAGAACAGTGAGATTTTATTGAACAGTCTCAGATCAGCCTCACATGCTCTTCTGGACAAGCCCAGCAACCTTAGGATAAAAACAAGACGACACATTAGATTTGATTGCTCTGGGGCCGACATGAACAAAAACTCAAAGAATTGCTGCAAAACTGCAGTACTTCCAGTTTGGCAGAAACGTTTGTAAGGTCAAGGTTGCACAAACCCAACAGGACAGAAGAAGAGCACAGAGGTCGTCCTGTTGAACCTGGCTCTTGAGCATCTGTTTATGTGGAAAAGCTGCTTTAAAACTGAACTGTAATGCGTTGATCAAGGACTTCTGTTGAGGAGTTGGTGAAAGGTTCCCTTCAGCACAAATGAGCAGAACACTTCAGACTATGTACACATTAATGTTCTGGCTTTCTTTCATGTTGAAGAACAAACCAACAAGGTCAGTGTCTTACAGGAGTGATTCAGATGGGATATATAATGGACAGCTTAACCAAACACAACAGATTTACACAGGAACCAATGAAATGCCCATTCATTTTGCTCTAGAAATATAAACTTGGGTATTAGAAGTGTCTGCATTCATAAATCTACAGCCTACATAAATAAGATCTTAAATTTGTTCATGATATACAAACTGGCTTATGATTTGTAAGGGGACAACAAAACGTGGAATTATTTGTTTATTTATTTATTAAACATTATTACAATTTGAACAGCTATTTTCTGTTAAAATGTAATTGATAGCTGTGATCAAAGCTAAATTTTCAGCATCATTACTCAAGTCTTCAGTGTCACATGATCCTTCAAACATAATTTTTTTTTGAAAATTGTGATATTTTATTTTTGTAACTTTTGTAACATTATGAATGTCTATATGGTCACTTTTGATCAATTTAAAGGGGTAGTTAATCAAAAGCTGTGGAATATGGAAGTTAACAGGGGCCAGAAACAGTTTGGTTACTCAATATCTTCTTTTGCATTCAGCAGAGGAAAGAAACTCCTGCGTAAATTATGCCAACTTTTAATTTCTGTCCTTTTAATGCATACTTTTTGAATAAAAGTAGCCTATTAATTTCTTTCTCTTTTTTTTTTTAATCATACTTACCTGAAACTGTAGTGGAATGGTAGTGTATCTTGGTTTCCACACAAAAAATTAAGCTGCACAGCAGTTTTCAACACTGATAATAATCAGAAATGTTTCTTGAGCAGCAAATCAGCATATTAGAATGATTTCTGAAAGATCATGTGACACTGAAGACTGGAGTAATGATGCTGAAAATTCAGCTTTAATCAAAGCAGTTAATTAAACTTTAACATACATTCATAATGTAACTACAAGCACTGATTACTGGGGTCAAATACTTAAGGCATTTAAGCATATAAGGAAAAACACATTACATACATAATATTTGGCAAGGCTGTACCCACCTAAATCAATGACTAAAAAAACATAAGTTTTTATTTATTTATTTATTTTTTACATTTATGACTGTTATAGCGCCAGCTGTGGTCTGATCTCCTTAAAACTTTGCATGCTTGTGCAGACTCATCTGTCGCATGTGCTCAGCAGGTTTCATGAAGTTCTGAATTTTCCTTTAGGCTTTATAGGGTTTTGGGTATATTTGGACAGGCTCCTTTTCTAAACGACCCTGTTATAGCTTCCTAAAGGGTAAATTTCAACATTTTTTGATAATTATTGGCCTAGAAACTCCAGAAAATTGTACTGCAGTGTTTTTTCCAGATGAGTGAAAAACCTAGGATTAGCAAAGGACTACAAAAGTAGTTTTTTTTTTTTTTTTTTTCATCTTCTCAATCATTTAACAAACAATTCGATTGACAGCAGTGGTTCTAAATGCAAAGTTGTCTGGAATGAGGAGGTCTATCGTATGATATGACTATATCCGTCCCATGTACAAATGTTCCCACCCTTGACAAATGTGATATCGCCCCCCAGTGGCTGATTTCTTTCAAATTTCTCTCAGACCTTTGGGGCTGTGAGTTGAACAGGCCCACCATGTTTTGCTCCGATTGGCCTCTTTTAACCTTCTCTAACGGCGGCCATGTTTTTTGATATACGCAAATGTCCAAAAGACACTTGTGGCACTTCGGACCAAGACCGTGCACAGCGATCTTCATGTTGATGGGACAAAAGGTTGCACAGTTATGGCCATTTTTGTTTTCTTCCTCTTATAGTGCCACCAAGTGGCCAAGCTTCACGTTTTTTTTCCCTGTGACCTCAGATTGAGCTCTTACATAAATGTTCTGAGTTCGGTGTAGATATCTCATTCTGTTCAGGAGGTACAGGCATAGTGGCCCTGCCCCTTTCTTTTTTTGATAATTTTTTAAACTTTTTTTTTGATAATTATTGATATTCACCCTCCAGAGAATCTTCTTGCACTGATTTGGTTCTAATGGGGAAAAAACGTAGGACTAGTTTGCAACAGTTGGTTTTCTGAAAAATATAAAATACCTGAAAATTTCACCAGGCTCACGACTGAATCCAAAGTGTGTGTTTTGCGTGAACCAAAGATTCCAACGGCATTAGACACTTGAGCCATTGACGGTTTAGGAGTTATGAGCGGTTTTGTACTTTTGATCGCTGTAGCGCCCCCGTTAGGCCGATTGGAGCGAGCCTTGGTCACATTGTCGGTGGTATGAGTACTACCATCCCTCCCAGTTTCAAGTCTCTACGACTTACGGTTTGGTCTGCACTATCATTTTTACGTGGAGATCACTGATCCGTGACCATTCTGACAACTACAATAGGGTTTCAGGGCTACGTGCCTGAACCCCTGAATATCAGTGTTTTTACTCTTCTTTGGATCAAATAAATGCAGCCTTGGTGAGCAGAAGAGACTCTGTGCCCAAATGTCCCTTTTATGTTACTGTGAAGTAAGTAAAACTTAATGTAGGGTCACATAGTTCCTAATAACACCAGTGTCCATAAAAACACATTCAGACTCAACGAAGGCCACCAGGAGAGGTTTTCATGCATGCACTTTTAGCTGGTACTAAATTTAAAAGGTTTTACGATAAGTGAACGAGTCATTACAGTAATGGATTAAGTTAATGTATGTGAGACTCACCCTGCTGAGCAGTTCGTCCATCTCAGTGACCAGACTGCCCAGGTTACTGTCGGCCAGCTGCAGCAGTCTCTCCGGGGCTCTCTGAGGGGAAAGCATGTGCTGCCAAACACACGACCAAAGACACGTCATTACCATCAACACATGACTGACGGATGGAGACGTGTCACCATGGAAACCAGTATGACACAGTCCTGTGAGACTTCCAGCCTACAGGCCTCCTTTGACATCACTGAATTATGAATCATTTAATGATTAATTCGAGCTATATGTGCAAAACGATATTGTAAACAACTCAAATATAGATGCTAATTAGCAGCTGATCAGTCGTTTGACGTTATTAGAGCTTCAACAGAGTCATACCGGAGCTTAAACAGATGAAGTACAGCACATGATTACTGCTATAGTTTCTGCGTTCGAAACATTAGTTCTGAAAAAAACTTTTTTTCTTTTTTAGCTTCTCTGTGTTGCTATTCAGGTGGAGCATGCAACCAATCAAAGTTGAAACAGAAATCATTTTACAGACATGTTTGGGGTTTGTTCTCATGTGTATGTTGTAATTAAAATATTAACTAAAAATTAGGACTGTCAATTGATTAAAGAGATTAATTTACTAACATGATGTGCAGATTAATTCATCACTGTTAATTGCCAATATGAAAGATATGAAGATAATTAGATGATATTGTGTTGTGTAAATCATTAAATATACATCAAGTGACAACTAATCAGTGCATTGTTATTGTATTTCATATCATTCAATCACTGGTCTATTCAGCAGCAATCCATTGTGCAATTGAATTCCTCAATCTGAAGGATCAACTCTGAATTCAGTAACGCATTCCTGTAAACCAGTACGTTAAATAGACAGTAAACATTTTCTTGTTTTGAGGTCATCTTACCTTCAGCTCCTCCGTCATGTTCTCGAAGCGATACAGCACTTTATACGGCAGGGGGAGGGGCAGAGTGAGATTGACGCTGCCAATCAAACGCAGCAGACGATCCATGTCACGAATCAAGAGTCCCACGCAGTCGTCGTCACAAGCTGAAAACATACAGTCAAAATTCAACACATCAGACTCATATAGTAACACATGTGCACACACCACACAGGCAGCACTACATCACACTGCACACACTACATGCATCTTACAAGGGCACACAAAACCCCCCTCAGATACGCATAAGCATGCTCAAGGGTCAAAGGTCAGGCACCAACCTCAGGGCAGACTAATAGCGCACATGTGAACTTACCGAACAGTAACAGTGTTTTTTTTTAACTCACCTGTTGTCAGTTAGTGTACTTTATCAGATTATTTTCACCTTGAGAAAATATGACTTTTACTCCACTACCTACAAACATACTGTTCTGCATTATTTCAGAGCAAAATTAATAATAATGTCATCTGATTAGTGAAGGAAAAAAACAAAACAAACAAAGCCAGAGCGTTCCTTCCAGCAGGGCTATTAACTAGGGGTGTGACGAGACGAGACGAGACACGAGACTGGGTTCACGAGAACGAGACAAGACTTTTTAATTTTTCTTAAGAAATCCTCAATGATGAAATATATAGGGAAAATAGTCTTTTATTCAACTGAAAAAGACAATATGAAAATAAACTTCCATTTTAATTAATTATATGCAGTAAAAAAAACATTTAAACAAGAGCTTCACGATTCTGGATTCTTTTTAATAAATTGGAGACCATGATCCTCTCACGATTCTGAAGAAAAAAAAAGATTAGAAAACTAAACAAAAGAACATAATTTACTAGTGGTTCTGACAAACTGTTCATTGCTTAAGTCTTTTAAAAACATATATTCATTTAAACAAAATCAAAACAAAGCCAGTGTCTCACTTCATTAAGCCTGCATCCCAATGTGCATACTATCCATCCTAAATTCTATGTGATAGTAGTAATTACTATTTAGGGCAGATATGGTGGATAGTATGCACATTGGGATGCAGGGTAAGACTTGTTTGACTATTGAAATCTCCTGAATGAATGATTCAATGACATACTTTTTTTAAACGGGCAGTTGTCGCCACCTCCTGGCGGAAGAGAATAAGCGTTACAATACATACAAGTGTTAAGATACTTTCATTTTGATCGCTACTGCAGACATTAAGTGTTTATACCCAAACTATAAACTTTTATCCCAGTACTTCTGTTATTTAAATGTCTGTAACAGAAATAATGATTATAATGTGGTTAAAAAGACTGTTTGTGTTGCTCTTTCTGCGTTCACATTTACCCCGACCCTCTGATTCATTAACATGGGCAGCGACAAAACGTGCTTCTCACGCTCCACTGACACTCGCGACGTGAAACAGTCCTAATAGACATAGCTAAATGGTTGTCATTCAGGAATAAGATCGTGTGGGTGTCTGAATCGAGATCTCGATATTTTAAAGATTAATCGTGCAGCTCTAATGTAAACACTGCTAAACGTTTTATGAGGATATCGTCACGAGATCTGGTCACATCCCTACTATTAACTAAAACTAATAACAAATAAATAAATAAATAATGTTTTTTTTTTTTTTTTGAAAACAGATGTTACAGGTAGCTGTAATAAAATAAAATAAAAAAGCGCTTAAACTTTTGATTTTCACTAGTTGCCAAAGCAACGTTTCTAGTCATTTAGTTTCACCTAATGTGCTAAAACAAAACTAAAATAAAATTAACAAAAACTGAAAACGTTAAAACTTTAAAAACAATTAAAAAAAACTAATAACATTGATAAAACACTACACAATTAATAAAATTAACAAAAACTAAAATGAAATTAAAATGAAAATAGAAAATAAAAATAATCTGATATTAATTTAATAAAATAAAATATCAAAATAAAAATGTCAATGATACTAAAATACCAATTGACCTATCGGTAAGCACCTCCCCTCGAATGCAGATGAGTCAACTGAAGTCGAGTATCAGCCGCACACGAACCGGAACTCAGACATCTTTAGGTTTCAGCGCCATAGAGAAATAATGGAAGATCTGAAGCTTGTATTGGTTTGATGTTTATGCAACAAACATGGAAAAACGATGTGCCTGTGGTACTTTTAACACTGAGCCAAGGTATCCTGAGAGACAGGCAATAGAATTTATTTTATTACATTTCCTAAACCCAAACAAAACAGAGCAAAATGTCCCTAAGCATTCAACCCCAAACATTTTCTGGTTTTCATATACTCATTAATTTTAACCAGCTCAAGCAGAACGTTAATGTCATCTTTTGCTTCAGCAAGGTATCTCTGGCTAAACCTAGCTAACAGTAAAGTTGGTGAGTCCATGCTAATGTAGAAACCTAAATAGCGAACTGTTCTCACGTCATGTACAGTGTAGGTCAAAAACACATAAACGAAGATCTACATTTTAGTGTCTCTCCATATTAAAATGGTTAAATGTACATTAATTTAATCGTATCGTGTTGATCCTGCATGCATATTACCAACTGTAATATGAGACTTCTCCTGCTTATTTATTTGTAAATATTTTATATATCCCTCCATGGAATATTTAATTCCCACTTGAATGGTGGCCCTTCTGTGTCCAAAACTGTGCAAAAACATTGTGGGACAAGGTTTTCACACTGACAGCTGTCACTGTAAGACAGTGAGCAACTAACTAAGAGGGGCGGGGCTTACCAACAGGTCAATTCATGGATCTGACAACACAACCAATGGAGGGAGTTTGGGGCGGGACAGTCTGATTGACTGACAGAAGGCGGAGTGTTCAGGACTGTTCATTATTCCTGCAGCCCTTTTTTAAGACATTAGTCACACAGTAATTACACACTCGAGCTACACTAGTCGTCCATTTGTACGTTTACTCTAGTGCAAAGAGAGAAATGGGTACACATACTTGTGCTGTAGTCATATTTGATCAGAGCATGTGTACAGGATGAGTGCCTGTGAATATGTGTTTGTGTGAGACAGAGAGGGCACACACTGTCTGAAAGGACAGTCATGTTAATGGCCAAGGATGGACAGGTCCTGGGGCAAGAATGCCGTAAACGAATGTTATTGGCCTCTTTTGTCTCCCATCCTCTGCTATCACAACAGCACTCATCCAGCGTGCCTCCATCATCTCCATTCACCTGCTCGGAGGGAGAGCCGTGTCCCCGAGCAGTTTCCTCTCTCTAGATTAAACGTGAGCGAGGTGGAAACTCAGGGGAGCAGGACTTCTCAAGCGTGAAATTTAACAGAGAGTGTGAAACAGCTCCTGGCAGCCTATTATGAGTGTTTGACATGCCACGAGCGATAGCGGCAGGAAAAAAAAAGACACCGACAGCCGCGTGGCTTTCGCCGCGGACGCAAGACGCCGCTCGAATTAACCTCTTGAAAAAATGGAGCTATTAAGATTTCCTATGAAGACTCCTTTTCACGCAAAAGACTGGACGAATAAATGTGTGAAAAGACCTGGAAAGAAAAACGCTGCACTGAAGGGCTCATGATAACAAAATCTCAATTACAAATCTTTACAGCAGGATGGTGCCTCCATATTAATCAAAATAAATCCACTCATTCCTCAGTGTAGTTTACAACCCAAAAACAAAACAAAAAACAAAATTGCATGAAGCTTAATGCACTGACAGTGAAAGGGAACAGACACTGTACCAGGATAAACATAAAGGAAAATAAGTTTTAAGAGTCAGATTAGTAGAAATGGCTGAGAACCACAAGGTAAGCAATATAACCAGATGCCTTTGCACATATTCTGCTAAATGTACCAGGTTTGCTGGCTTTACATGATTTTTGCTACACCGATTTGACCATATTACCCACATTTTAAAGTTACCTAACAAATATTTTTGCATTGTATTACACATTACTTTAAGCACTAAATTAATACTAAATTAAGACCTGTAACACTTGTGACACCTGATACATACTAATTCATGAAGCCTACAGAACTCATTATTACTGTTTATATTATATTATATTATATTAATTATATTATATTATATTATATTATATTCATTTGGTATACTTTGCATTTTATTATTTTTATTTATCTGTTTAATTTTTTAGAATACAAATTTATATTGGAAAAATTAAACGGAGCAATATAATATATAGGAAATATATAAAATATACGGAAATACTATTGTTCTGTAAAATAAGTTAATTAAAACCTAGTATTCAATAATAATAATAATAATAATAATAACAAATAATTATAATCAATAAATAATAATAATAAATAATTCATGATCAGAAATAATAATTATAATTTAAAAAAAATCATTATTATTATAATAATAAATAATAATAATAAATAATTATTATTAGTAGTAGTAGTATCATCATCATCATCATCATCATCATACACATAAAAATAATAATTATTATCATTATAACAAAATAAACCAACATAAGCATATATTACTATTGCAACAATCTAGTTTTTACAGTAAATTATACTGTATAGTAACTATTTCAACAAACAAACAAATTAATAAATTATTTATTTGTTTGTTTGTTTGTTTTACAGAACAACAATAAATTACTGTACTAACATATTCATTGTAGTCATGCTTCTTAGGCTGGAAAACACGAAAATCCATATTAAAAAAAAAAAAATACATCCCTGATACATTTGATGCTGGATTGTGAAGCAACACAAGTCACACGTACACAGAAAAACACATGCATAATTACCCAATCTATCCAGTCAACCAATACAATTATCATAAAACACATAATTGCTAAAAGACATGATTTCAAACCCAGTGGTGAGGAGCAGGTGTCTAGCGCAGCAATGCAATCTGATCTCTCCTAGCTGAGAAAATGATCAGTCAACAATTATACGAAAAGTAAACAATAATTTTGTGAGGGGAAAATCTGAGCATGTCTAATTAAAATGTTGTTTGTTTTGGCTGCATCTCTTCTCTGTTATTAGGGGCTGTTTATGGCAGAAGAAACAAAGACCCAGAGGAAAAAACCAGATCAACCTAACTTAGTTAATCATATTCAATACACTTCACAGAAGTCTTAAAGGTACGGCAGCAGAGAAGGGTCAGGATCAAAGAGGGGCTGGAAACGGCTCATGTTTTTGCTAATGCGTTGTGTTAGTGCAGCTGTTATACGTACACACGATGCCCTCAGGGCCACACACATGCCTCTCCATGCACTGGTCACACTTCAGGCCGCTGGCGCCGGGACGGCACTGGCACTGTCCGGAGTGCGGGTCACACGCTGTGGGAAATGCACCGTAAGGGTCGCACTTACACTCCTCGCACCGGCCGCCCAACACGCTCGGGTTACCATGGAAACCAGGAGCGCACCTGCGCAGACCCGAATCACATTCAACATGTTATGAGACCTCTGTTAAAAATGACTATTTATACTAAAGATTTGCCTCACATTTAACACTGCAGAGGACAGTGGAAAACGCATGCTCATTTTCAACACTTTATTGACAGATTCGGCCATGTAAGTAACGACTTGTTTTACATCATTTAGAAATATGTTTTCACCTTTCACAGTGTTTTCCCTCGTAGCCTTCAGGACAGGCGGTGCAGCGGTAGTCATTAAAACCCTCCATCTGACAGGTGGGACTGAAGCTGAGAGAAACAGGGCAAAAGTTAGACTTACCACAGCTGAAGAGTGTGTGTGTGTGTGTGTGTGTGACATACTTGTTCTCAGGGTTGAGGAGTGGACAAGCACAGAGTTTGCAGTCATCGGTGAAGCCGCGCACTACTCCGTAAAACCCTGCAGCACATCGCTCACACTTATCACCGACTGTGTTATGCTGACAATTCTAAAAGAAGAAAACAGCAGAAAAACAATATTAAAACATGATATAATAATAATACTGCAATAACTACGGTTGTTAAACTGATGATTTTACATGATCAATAATAAAAAAGTTTGATTAAATCATGTTTATTGCACAATGAAATAACTGAATTGACATTCTAACTGCCGTGTTTAAATTATTTAAAAGTGGGCGATATGACCGAAATATTTTACACAAAATAAGTAATTTTCAGCCAAAATCTTTACTATGATATTAGTAACATTCAGCGTGACTATATCACATTATAGTAATTCTGCTGAAATAAGAGATGCTACTAATTAACTACATTTCTTAGTACTGTTGCTTAAATGACTGTTAAAAAACTCACATCAGAATCTTTGGCAACTGTCTAGTTTTTACTTAAGACAGCAGCTTGCATCTTTATTTTTTTTATGTTTTTATGTTTACTAAACTATTTCTCACTAAACTAAACCAACATTTACCTCATTCTCTCAACCATCCCTTACGACTTTTTAATACGTTTCACCTACAACATCCAAACTTACTTTCATTAATAATTTTAGAGAATCTCTTACTCATGTTTTAAGCAAAAACCAGCAATATTTAAATACAATTTTAAAATCGTCACTGCTGCACAAATTCATGTGTTAGACAACAATATAATCTTTTAATCTCTTACTTTTAAAATGTATTTCAGTACAGATTACAAAATACACACTTTTGTTAGATTATACAAGTTTGTATAATCTTAATATTTAACTTAATCTAAATGTTTTGGAATACTAATAAGGTAGGAATAGGTTTTCTTCTTCATATTATTTTTAACAACATCTTAGGGTGTGTTCACAGTTGCCATGTTTGGCTCGATTAAGACAAACTCTGTCGCGATTGCTCTGTTTTTTTTTTGTTTTGTTTTTTAAATATTTATTTTTTGGCATTTTGCCTTTATTACAACAGGACAGATCAGAAAGGACAGGAAGCGAAGTGGGAGAGAGAGATGAGGGCAGGATCGGGAAAGGTCCTCGGGTCGGGATGCGAACACGGGATGCTCGGAGTGCAACAGTGCTGGATGTCTGTATGTAAGTGTAAACGCTGCCATCCGAACCCTGGTGCGCAACAAAACAAGTGGACCGAGTCCGCTTCCGAATGAACTCTGGTGCGGTTTGAATGAAATATGAACGCAACACAGACCAAATACTTCTGAACAAACCAAAACTCAGGAAGTAATGACAAGATGCAATGTTATACAGCATGTTTTCATGAAGGGAAAAAGCAGTGTATCCAAAATAAAATGAGCAGAGGGCAAACGTGGAGCAACAAGGAGGTAAAGTGTTAGCAGGTGGTGAAAATGAAATCATATGCACGCAACAATGAGCACACTTAGTCCAGCAGACGGCATTGTGTGCGTTCGACTTAAAGCGACGCTGAGCAGACATGATCAGTGAATGGGTACTTTGATATCATACACCCCCAGCGCCGCTTTAAGCCGAACGCAACTTTTTCTTTTGTTTGGTGTGTTCGGTGAGTTCCGTCAGGAAATATATGTCATTCAGCCCCACCAGTCAGGTTGTGAACGTATCACTATGCCTTTGGGTTCGGTATCTTTAGGTTCACTGTCAAAAATGCCCATGTGAACACTAAGTGGACCGGGACCAAATTTATCATTTTCCTTTTTGGTCCGGACCAAATGAACCAAATGAACCAAATGAACCAAATGAACCAAACGAACCAAACGAACTGAACTACAAGTGTGAACACACCCTTAAACATAATAAGAAAATGTACACATTATCTGGTTCAAAAGTTTACACCCCTTGCTCTTTGTGGTACTCTCGTGAACACATGGCGAAGACTGGCACAGAAGAGAAGAAATTTTTTAATAAAGTCATTATTTTTGTTTTCTTTATGCCCAAAAAATATTTTTGTACCTTCATAACATTATGGTTGAACTACTGATGTCACATGGGCTATTTTAATGATGTACTGTTTTTGGGCCTTGTACACGGTAATAACATTGTTGTCTATGGAGGGTCAGAAAGCTGCTGGATTTAATCCAAAAATATCTTAATTTGTGTTCTGAAGATGAACGAAAATCTTACATGTTGGGAACGACATGAGTGTGAGTAATTGATGACAGATTTTTGATTTTTGGGTGAACTAACCTTTTAATATTCAAACTGATCACTTTGGTAATCTGAAATACTTTTCAGATGTAACTGTAAATATAAAATAAAATATAACTGTAATAATATAAACTCACTCCTATCTTGTATTTTAATACGTAACTAAGTTACATGTATTTGGATATTCCCAACTCCGACTATAAATATAGCAAAATCTAAATCTGTTGGTTCATTTATATCATTGTTTTACACTGTCATACCTTCGAGCCCTAAAACTGCTCCATGTTAAAGCACTAAGGCATAATTGACATAACAGCACCACTTTCTGTAAAACTGCTTCGAAACAATTCCATAATAGGGAATTCAGGATTTTTTTTCAGTCTGAGTCAATGAAAACACATTTAGTGAGAGCAGACGGCAAAGAATGAATGCAAAGCTCACAATCTTACAGAAACAGCTGGACGGAGCACAACAGAATGCAGGGTTTGATACTCGTTTTTAAGTTTAATTACACCAGGTCTCATATCTGTGTTTCAGTTTTCCATCAAATAATGTCTGTGAGTCATGTTCATTTTAGGACAGCAAATATTGATATATGCATATCAATTGCAATGCATCGGATTTAAATGTAAATTGTTACTTGACTGACAGCCCGAGTTACAGCATACAATTACAGTGGTAAGACAAAAGATGTGTAATGTTGCAACAAGACAACAGTTTAATTTTATTACAGAATCAATACAAATGCAGCTTTTCAGTAAACACATAAAGCTCTCTCTTAATCTTGTTAAAATGCAACATTAAGAAGAGAAAGCCGGCCCCAGTAAAGAGATTTGCATTTCTCAAGTTGCCCGAGTCACACACCGAGAATGAGAAGAAAAACGGAGAGAAAGAGGCACAGAGGAGCGGCAGCTTTCAGAGTGGAGTGTAATCAGACCGCTGAAGTTGCGCTTTACTGGTCCGTGTCGCTCTGAAACTTTCATTAACTTCCTGTGTACCTCAATTACTCAAATTACCCCCCTGCACACTCGTTTACCATTTTCAATTTGCGAAAACCCGTAAAATGCAAATGATATTGCTATTAGCATGCATGCAATTGAAGGCAGAGGGTTGGCTGTTCGCTGCACAACTCTGGAAAAGCTGTTTGGAGAACAGTCCGACTGCATGTCCATTTTACACTGGACTAATGGACTCAATGGCCCGGATTCATCCAGTGTGCTTTACCTGCACCTCTTTTCTATCAAAACGGTGCTGGATCCAGTCTGGCCAAATAAACAGCTGTTTTGTCATCACTTTTCTCTCAAGTCAATGAAAATAAAGGCCAAAATTTGGCTCCAGCACCATTTGGTTTAGGAAATGGTTACTGGATAACTGTCAATCTGTGATGGTTAACTGATACTCTTCCTGGGTTCTGAATGCAATGTTACTTCGACTCTCCACCAATCCCAAGGACTTAATGCAGCTCATTAAGGGTGTACGTACCTGGCAGACGGCTGTTTCTGGATCACATGAGTCACTGTGTCCATTGCACTGGCACCGGACACAGGTGCCAAATCCCGCTCTGGACGCGGCTCCACCGGCATGAACAGAGAGCCTGTAGAACCCGGCTGCACATTCCTACATGAGACATCACACACAGTTATTCACACACACACAACATAGTACATCAGCAGGATTTTACAACAACCTCTTAAAATATAATAAAATATTTCACATATTAATGTGAAACTAAGAAGGCATTTACATGACACCATTTTCAAATAAAAATCAGAAGCGTTTTTTATGTGTTTTGGTTGTTTATTTACATGACTATGGCATTTTGGTTGTCTGAAAACTTCTAAAAAAAATAGGCTTCAAAGGGGAAGTTTTTGAAAACCTATTATTACTTTTGTGTAAACTACAAAAAAGCAAATTTGTGAAATGGTGACATCACACAGCTGCATATTATGTGTTCAGTCTATTGCAGGGGTACGTAAGTTTGGTCTGCTGTCCTGCAGAGTTCAGCTCCAACTCTGAAAAAAAACCTAACCTGCCTATAGCCCTAGTAATCCTAAAGACTCTGGAGTGTTTGATTAGGGTTGGAGCTAAACTCTGCAGGACAGTGGCTCTCTAAGACTAAACTTGCCTACCCCTGGTCTATAGTAATAGTGTGCATAGTGTTTCTTTACAAAGTAATATCGCTAACTACCAGCCTGGCATGAATAATACAGTGCTTTTAGTCATTTTCACACATCTGTTAAAACATTTTTAATACAGTTATTGTTGTGTAAACACCCTAATGCAGAATAGATCATTTTCTCTAATAACAAATTATTCTAATGGAGTGTGCACACCAAATAAAAACAATAAAATATCAGTTACGTATGTAACCCTCCATCCCTGAAAGCGGAAACGTCACAGTACGATCGACTAATTGGGATCTCAATTAGTCAGTCATACCGATGTGACGTCGAGAGTGACTGACTGAAAGAGAACATTGCGTAATGCTCTCCTTCATTTTCTGATACAACAGGACTTGTCAAACCGGACGTGTCAATAAGCTCTTTGCCGACTGGCTTGCGCAACAACGCGTCATACGAATTTTCCGTTAGAGTTGAAGTTTTTTAACTTGTGCAGAAGAAGTGATTGAGGCGTATATCACGTGTTCACATCTATTCACGTCTTTGCATTGACTTTGTATGTAATCTAATCGCGTGAATAATTAAATTCACTTTTGGTGTACACACACCATAAAAATGGTCATATTGTACAGCATTGTTTTTTAAATCTATACTGTTACTGTCTTAGTATAAACTACAAAAACACAAATTTGTGAAATGCACTGGCATAATACGTTTCACAGGTTCACCCTTACATCTAATCTGGTTGAGCAAATAGTAAGCATATTTTGGCGTGCTGTCCTGAGGGAGGGCTCCAAGCCCGGAATATGGCCCAAACCCAGAGAACTCCCTCCATCCCTAGTATGGGATGAGAACAGATTAAGAGTGAGGAGCTGGGGTGGATCGGGGATGCCAGAAAACTGTCGAATGACAGAGGTAAGTCAGGTGCGTGCATACATATGACTTGTGCTAGTTCGGATGATTAGCTAGACGAGTTACACCTGTGCCGAATTGGTTTATTATCTGATCGTGCTCCACCGGAACCTTGTTATTAAAACATCATTTCTAGTTTATAGGAACATGTATGTGCGCAGGTGCACAGTGTTTCTTTCAGTGTTTCGCCAAACACTGGCCTGGCATGAATAATACAGCATTGTCTTTTTCGTGGATCTATGTGAAATGATCCGAAAGGGGATCATTTTGACAACACTGTCATTTGTATGTGAACATTTTTAAAGGGGTCATATGATGCGATTTCATATTTTCCTTTGTCTTTGGAGTGTTACAAGCTGTTTGTGCATATATAAGATCTGATATATAAGAAGTTGCAAAGATTAAAGTCTCAAACCCAAAGAGATATTTATTATAAAAGTTAAGACTCAGCCTCGCCTTCCTAAAACGGCTTATTCAAACACGCCCCCATGTCTACGTCATGTTGTGGGAAGATTTGCATAACACTGCCCAAATGTATATGCAAAGAAAGAAGGCATACTTTTTATTCTCGCTGTAGTATTGTCGCAAACGCCGCCATGTTTTGGAGAAACTGGGAAAGTACTTTGTTTGGCCTGCCAAATGAGTACACAACTGTGGTTAAGTTATATTTACAATACTGTTCCAGAACAGTAAAACGCAAATATCTGAGTGTGTGCAGCGCATTTTACAGAGGACTGTTTCCTGAACCTGGGAGAGTAGTCTACAATGCCAGCTGTACACAAAGGGTTAAGGCTATAAAGTGGGGCAATTTCAACGTTGCAAGGACAGTCTGGCGCTTCTGACTCACAGCCTGTAAGTACGTTTGTCATACTTAAAGAATTTGCTAATGACTATTCAAACGCGAGTTTTGAGCAGTGTAGAGTAGTGCTTGTTTGTATCACAAATGCAGATATGGTGTTATGTTTGCACGGTGTGATGCAATGCAAAGCGTAGAAAGAGTCATTATAATCAGTAATTATGTCCTCACTGGATGCAACAAATGTGTCAGTTATAATGGGTTTTATTTTTTTTGTCTTGTCGTGCTGGGACACGGCATCACATCATGGTAAGGGGCATGACATTTCCGTCACACACTTGAGGTATTCGGCCAATCACCATGCACTGCATAGCTGTCTAATCAGAGCACACCACGCTTTTCAGAACGATGAGCTTTGTAAAAATCGACACATTTCAGAAAGGCAGGGTAGACAGGAGCAACAATAGTGTACAGTATGTGGAAAATAATGTGTTATTTGAACCTCAAACCACGTAAACACATTGCATTACACTAAATACACAAACTAATGTTCTTTTTAGCAACATGACCCCTTTAAAAACGCAAAGGAAAAACTTTAATGCTGACTAGCTTATTTTCTTTCATAACACAACAACTAATTATATAAATTGACATATTGCACGGCATTGTTGAATTATAGTGTTAATAGTTAGTTCTGTTTTTATAGTGTCTCCAATTCTTATACATTTACCATGTTTCCCTAGTGGCAGTCACACAGAACTTTATAATTAATCATGAAGCAGCCGTTACCCTCCGCCTATTTACCATTGTAAAATGATTAAATAATGACTATAAATTTCCACACAAAACAAATGACAGCCAATACATTTGAAGGTAAAGCATAGTTGTTTTTTTAAGGATCATGATTATTTAACAACGAAAAAATGGAGTCTAGACATAAAGGATTGAATATTTCAAGCTCAAACCAGATCCAAAAAGTTTGCATATGCATACAGAAATGGAAAAGGTGGTATTAGTCGGGGTAATGGTGGAGCAGCTGCACTGTTACAGTTTTAGTATAGACATTATATTTAAATAAGGTTAGAAATTAACTCTTACTGAGGGCAGGTTAAGACTTAACAGTAACTCTTTACACTTTACTGTATGTTGCTGTTTTTGTAAAATAAAACAATTATTTAAATGTGTTTCTGGTCAACTTTACACGCTCTCAAAACCTGACAATGGAAACAACATAGACTCATAGACACTATAGCAAATAGTTTAAAATGAATCTGTACAATTTGTCCATTCTGCAGCGCATGTGTTAGAACAGTGCTGTGGAGTTTGGATATGACACTACTACAGTTCATGTGTAAATATGCCAGAGGTTACAGACACACATAATCATTGTCATTCAACTAGCAAGCAGGAACGTGCTGCAGATCCACACTGCAAATTGTTACACTGTAGACCAGCGTTCATACAGGAAAAAAATAGTCCTCCGATGAAACCATAGCAACACTCCCTCTCACCCTCACTCTTCAAAATTAATCGCGTCAATTTAGTACACCATCTGTTCAGGGTGAACTTGCTAAACGCCTGTTTAAAAATACTTTATTAAGCACAGTATGAGGCGTTGCGGAGTTACGGCCATCTGTCTCCACGAGGCCTCGTCCAGCCTGAATGTGAACAACTGACACTCGCTGATCTGTAATCGGAGTCTCGCACACTTGAGCTTGTTAAAGATCTCACACGAGCGCTTTGTGGGCGGAGACTGGCGGCGAGAGAGCGTTTTAACACATTAACAGTCTGAGACGCAGAAACACTTGCTGTAATGATGAGCGCCGTGCAGCAATATTCCCAGCTGTTTGTCTCGCCGCACTAGGTCTGTTTTTCCAGAGCTGTTGTGTTTCTAGAACCCTGTTACGAAAGGGCACGTCAGCACCTTTCAAAGAGCCTTAATTATTGTGACAAGGATGTCACGTTAAATTTATTTGGAAACGGCATTACTGGGACTTTTCAGAATTGTTTTTTTGCAATGTTATGAACAACAGATTGAGTTTAAGATGTGGAAGTCTCAGCCATGCTATGTAATAAATATAAAACACAATGTTTTCTTTTGTTGGGTAATAATTACATTAATGACATTTTACACATCTTATAACAACCTTCCAGCACACAACAGCACTTCCATGTCAAATATTGCACACAAAGGCCATTACCTCACAGGAGAGACCGGCGTATCCCAGAGGACAGTCACATTTCTCAATCTGATGGGCGATTTCACTGTCCTGTGAAGGCGTCCCCACCTCAGCCACCTCCAAAGTGATCTCAGAAATCCTGCACACCAATCCAACACATATGCAGTTGAGGTCAAAAGTTTACAAACACCTTGCAGAATCTGCAAAATGATAATTATTTTACCAAAAGGAGGAGGATCATGCAAAATGCATGTTATTTTTTATTCAGTACTGACCTGAATAAGATATTTCACATGAAAGATATTTAGTGACCCTGGACCACAAAACCAGTCTGATGTTGCACGGATATATTTGCAGCAATAGCCAAAAATACATCAGATGGGTCAAATTTATGTTTTTCTTTTATGCCAAAAATCATTAGGACATTAAGTAAAGATCATGTTCCATGAAGATATTTTGTAAATTTCCTAATGTAAATACATCAAAACTTAATTTTTGATTAGTAATATGCATTGCTATGAACTTCATTTGGACAACTTTTCTCAATATTCATTTGGTGATTTTCTCAATATTTTGAATTTTTTGCACCCTCAGATTCCAGATATTCAAATAGTTGTATTTCGGCCAAATATTGTCCTGTCCTAACAAACATCATACATCAATGGAAAGCTTATTTATTCAGCTTTCAGATGGTATCAGATGACTGGTTTTGTGGTCCGGGGTCACATATCATCCATGAGAGAATATAATAGTGGAATTTATAAAAATGACCCTGTTCAAAATTCTACATACCCTTGATTCTTAATACTGTGTTGTTTCCTGAATAATCGATCCACAGCAGTGTGGTTTTTTTTTTTTTTTTTGGTTTAGTGATAGTTGTTCATGAGTTCCTTGTTTGTCCTGAACAGTTAAACTGCCCGCTGTGTTCTTCAGAAAAATCCTTCAGCTCCTACAAATTCTTTGGATTTTCACCATTTTTGTGCATTTGAACAGAAGGTTCAAATGTTCACTCAGCCAGGGATGTAAACTTTTGAACAGAATGAGGATGTGTACATTCTTCTTATTTTGCCTAAATATCATAATTTTTTAGTTAGTACTGCCCTTCAGAGGCTACAGTAGATAGTGACATGTCTCCCAGAAAACAAAATAAGTTAAATTTCCCTTAAACTTTGAATTCAAAAGTTTTCACCCCCTGACTCTTAATACATTGTGTTTCCTTCTTTAGCATCAGTGAGTGTTTGAACCTTCTGTAATAGTTGCATATGAGTCTCTCAGTTGTCCTGAGACAAGATGGATCTCAAAATCATAATACACAGAAACTGAAACAAACAAACAAACAAAACCCTGAAAAAAAAAAAAAAAAAAATTGGGGGCCCGGAGGAATTTTTCTGAAGAACAGCGGGCAGTTTAACTGTTCAGGGCAAACAAGGGACTCCTGAACAACCATCACTAAACAAAAAAAAAACCACAGCTGTGGATCATTCAGGTAACAACACAGTATCAAGAATCAAGCATATGTAAACTTGTGAAAAGGGTCATTTTTTAATAAATTCGTTTATTTTCTCTTGTGGACTATATGTAAACATCTGTGAAATATATTATTCAGGTCAGTACTAAATAAAAAAATAACATGCATGTTGTATGATATGCATTTGTATAAAACTATAAAACTATAATAACCAAGGTTCTTCCTGGTAATTCACTGATAAAGTTGTAGATTTCTTTAATGAGAAGGACCTTTCTTGAGATCAGTTACCTGCTGTGTCTCATGACGCTGCCTTGTGAGGCCTTTATTAAGATATATTCAACATGAAACAACACGTCCATGAAATCCTCACGAGACATCGGCCTGTCATCCTGGTGTTTCCACTCATGCTGCAAAACATCAGCATTTCAGTTTATGCTTGAAGTAACTGTGGTAAATGAGATCAATTAAATGACTCCTGCACATGAAAACACTCTCGTGTAAGAGTTTCAGTAAGTGGGAGGGGCTAAGCGCTGACTCTCATCCCTGATTGGGTCACCTCTGTTATGTCAATCTCGTGACGGGTCAGCTGGCCAATCTGAAGGGCTGGCATGTGGCGGACCATGACCTTGTCCTTGTTGGGGCCGCCCTTTATGATGACCTGGGGCTCGTAAGAGGTGCGGCCCGTCTCATCACGAGCCTCGTAATAGATGGCGTACTTCAGCTTCCCACCATAGGCTGTTATCTGAAAGAACAAACTCTGAATGGTGAGTCTTGTTGTAATGTTCATTAGCTGGCCTTGAAATTCAAAAATATTATTTTATATTACTGAAACAATGAGACTGCACACTTGGATTCAC
Organism: Cirrhinus mrigala; assembly: GCA_036247105.1. Taxonomy (NCBI): domain Eukaryota; kingdom Metazoa; phylum Chordata; class Actinopteri; order Cypriniformes; family Cyprinidae; genus Cirrhinus; species Cirrhinus mrigala. The sequence continues at coordinate 2,135,674 of CM070026.1, forward strand.
CATCATTTTTTTTTTAAGAAATTAATTATTTTATTCAGCAATGCTGAAAAATTATGTTCTTTTAAACTCTCTATTCATCAAAGAATCCTGAAAAATAAAATGTGTCATGGTTTTCACAAAAAAATATGAAGCAGCACAGCCATTTTCAGCCTTGATAATAATCAGAAATGTTCCTTGAGTAGAAAATCAGCATATTAGAATGATTTCTGAAGAATCATGTGACACTAAAGACTGGAGTAATGATGCTGAAAATTCAGCTTTGATTACAGCAATCAATTACATTTTAACATACAGTACTGTGCAAAAGTCTTAGGCCACTAGTATTTTCACCAACAAAAAAATGGTTTTAAGTCAGTTATTTCTATCTTTTGTTGTAGTGTGTCAGTAGGAAATATCAGTTTACATTTGTACTCGGTGCTCCACACAGAGATCTGATCTGACCATCATCCAGTCTGTCTGGAATGACATGAAGAAACAGAACAAACTGAGACAGACTAAATCTGTGGCAACGTCTCCAAGTTGCTTTAAGAAACCTACATGCAAAGTACTGTTAAATGTTTTAGGCACTTGTGTAAAAATGCTGTAAAATGAGGATGCTGTCCAAAATAATGCCATAAATAGATTTTATTTATCAGTTAACTTCTATTAACTAAATTAAATCAACATTTGGTAAACCATATTTGCGTTTAAACAGCTTTTGCCCTAGGTACATTTGTGCATGGGTTTTCAGGTAGCTTTGCATGTAGGTTTCTTGAAGCATCTTGGAGATGTTGCCACAGTTCTTCTGGATTTAGTCTGTCTCAGTTTGTTTTGTTTCTTGTTTTGTGTCGTTCCAGACAGACTGGATGATGGTCAGATCAGATCTCTGTGTGGAGCACTGGCTGTTGTCAGACTCCTTGTGCAAACAAAAATCTCACTGGATTATTACAATTAATGGCAAATGAATGTTTAGAAATGTAAACTGATATTTCCTACTGACACACTACAGCAAAACATAGAAATAACTGACTTAAAACCATTTTTTTTGTTGGTGAAAATACTAGTGGCCTAAGACTTTTGCACAGTACTGTATATTCACAAAGAAAACAGATAATTTAATGTATATAAAATAAAATGTAAATGTAAAAAAATGTTGGTGGCAGACTGACCATGGAGCGTTTGAACTGTTTTGGCAGTCTCCAGTAGTACGGCTCACTCAGATATTGCTGGACCACATCAGCATTAGCGATAATGTCAGGATGCTGAAAGCTCACGCCCGCTGTGATCTCCTGACGACTGGATTTGTCCACGAGAGGAAGAACGGTCTGTTCTGGCATCAGAGTCAGCTACAGGACAGCAAAAGAGAACAAAACATCACAAATGCTCAGCCAAATCAATCAGCTGAATTAACTTAAACAAGACCTGCATTGTGAACTTCCAAAGCCAGCATGTGAAAACCAAGCGAAACCCAATATTAAGTGTGATCTAATTGTAGATCGAAATGTGAGAAATGGGTTGCGATATTATTATTGGTTAATGTTTGTCCTCGCCCACGCAGCAGACGTTTCAGAGGTGGAGAAAGTTATTACATCTCAAAGAAAGATTATGAAAACATTTTTTGTCATTAGTGCTCCAGAGATATTTATTAAGTAAGCAGGGTGAAATTGCCACACAAAACAGAATAATAGTGTTGTGTTTCAGCATCAGAGTCTTTGAGGATTTATTTGCGTGTGTATTTTGGTAAACGTGTGTGTGTGTGAGGAACCCCACAGGGCGAGCGACTAAACTACCCTCACATCAACACACAATCTCACGACTCACTGACTTAGAAAAAATCTCTCGTTTTCCCATAAATGAGCTAAAGGATTCCAAACTCCTCTCTGAAACTTAGATTAACTTTTGGACTGCAACCTTTGTTTAATTTGTTTGTCGATTTCATCACGCTGGAAAAGCGTCCTTCAGCCATATTCTGCTGTTTGTCTCCATGGACACGCTGAGGATTAAGACGAGTTTGTGAATGTGCAGGAAACCCTTATTAAAAACAAACAAGGGGTGTCTCTGGCTCTGTGCGTCAGCGCTTTCTCTCTATCTTTGTCTCTCTCTGCTGCTCCTGCACACTTAATTCTGTCCTGTTGTGAATATGGTTGAGGGAGAATGACAGCTAGGTAGCACTTGATATTTATTAATATTTACTGTTTCCCTGGCAACCAGAGCATCTCAGCCCACCTCGGGACAAGATGATTAAGAAAGCCATCAAAACACACACACAAACAGACACCTGTATCCTCAGCTCATCCACACCATCACAACCAACATATAAAGCAAATAATAATTAAAACATGGTTAACAATCATAAGTCATAAGTTTTGCTATTGTCAAATCCAATGCTCCCTTACAAGTGGTAATGGGGTTGTTCAAATGAGGAACAATATTATGTGATGAGTAATTAAATCTGAGGTAAGAATGAAGAATTAATCCTCTTCCTCTGCGTCTACTACCTGCGGGGTACCTCAAGGTTCCGTTTTGGGCCCGGTTTTATTATATTTTCTCCTGTTAGGTATAAATTTTTAGAAACACAACATCTCATACTATTATTAGATAATTCTCTGCTTTTGCTAAAACTGAGTTCTGACTAAAAAACTCTGTTTGTCACATAAACATTAAATGTTAGCTAGCAACCTTTTAGTAAGCAAAGTTTAACCAGAAACTGCATTAGTGTTGTTGACGTGACATGGCATTTTCACTGACCCACAAGATAAAAAAAAAAAAAAAGAATATAATTAATATTATCATTATTAAAAATGCTGTAAATCATTAAACATTTATTTGTCCTACATGGAACTGTTGTTAGAAAAGCTGCAGTGTTTTTTGATTTTTGTAAATTTTTGAAACATTGTCCTATGGAGTGACTGTCTCAAGCATGGTTCCATAAATTACAACTTCTATAAATTTAAAAGAGAAAAGCATAAAAATGTCTAATGTCTATAGTGTATATTGTAGTAAATGGCAATACATTTTTCATATATACAGTATATTTCTGAAAGTGTAGGAACTTGATACATTTTGTCTCTGAAAACCATGTCCTCTGGTGTGACACCATATCCTGATTTTAAATCGGTTAATTCCAGAAAAAAAAACTTTAATTAGTGGTCGTGTTTCTGGAGCCCCTTGTCAAGCCCATGGTATGCGCACATGGTCAATTTTTGTCTCAGAATTGTTCAAATATTAAACTTTTTTGGAACCACTACAAAAGTGTTATGTTTCATTGTCCTTTTGTGTGACACCCCTAAATTATATTTTTTTAATTAAAAACTGTATGTTAAACTACATAATCATGGAAAATTATGCAAATGCGTCTTGCAAACCACTAACGACAGGTTAGCTTGGAATAGCAAGGTCATTAATTGACACACAAAGCTGAAATGTCCTATGGTGTGATGCCTGTGCTGTCACACCATAGGACAAAGATGTCACACCAGAGGACAAGGTCTCTTTAAAAAGCATTTTAAATAATTAAATAAGATTTGTTTAACTCCTTTTTATTCTTTTTTGATCATTTTCAGTGTTTTAAAATGCAATAATTACATTAATTAAACTATTTTCTGATGTTTTGGCAGAAAACTTGTACTGTTATAAAGTGTTATCAAAATAAGTATAAAATGTGACACTTTCCCTGATAGCAAGTAACCACTGAATCAATGTTAAAAATAGTTGATTTGTCATTGTTAATGGCACTGAATTAATATCACTTTTGCACCCTCAATTAATGTTGAAAAAATGTTGTAATTTCAACAAACCACCATTATTGATTCAATGTGCAAATATTGTAACAATGTGCAAAAACAAATTGGTTGAGGCAGTGAAAAGTAAGATCCATTGGGATCAGGTGATGGAGACTGTAATCATTGTGAGGTTATTTAAATAATTGCGCACAAGTGTGTTGGGTTTTTTATGTGTGATACTTTAAAAGTTTAAAAAAAATCATTCACATTTTAATGAATACAGTTTCAATCATATATCAATAATATTTAGCTGTATCATAAATATCAATCATATTTAGCTGTGCCGCACATGCAGAGGGGGGGCTAAAAGAGTTTCAGTAACATACTGATTGATTACAAGACTGAATTATATTGATGAAAATGATTTTGTTTTGTTTAAAAAAAACATGTTGATATTGTTTGTATCAAAATTAAACTTATTTTCTCATTTGACAAGTTCAAAATTAAATAGAAATACTTTAATAACTACCAGGGCTCTAGAGGGCGACCAATTTGGTCGCACATGCAACCTAATTTCTCAATGGTGCGACTAAAAAAAACTGAGGTCGCACTGGTGCAACCAGCTGTTCGAGGGCAAAAAAAAGTCTCTGTGACCGTGGTTCAACAGACACACGGGCCCATATCGTGGTCTAAACCGATCAGAGATAGTGAAGTCAATTTTGCCTTTTCAAATCATCACGACTTGCCTAAAATAAGATCTTCAAGCATATCACAATGTTATTTTAAACGTTTTAATAAACTTAGATAAATGCACGCTATTATGCACATACAATCATTTGTTGTAGAGCGGAAGCTAAATGCGCTTTGCAGGACATGGAGGCGCCAGCGCAATCACTTGCGAAAAAATTCAAATACACCGTAATCTTTGCTCATAAAGGTAAGCGTAATATATCATCCGGAACTGTAAAGGGTCTAATTTTATTTGCGTGCACTCACAACATCAACAAAATTTTGTGCTTTTATAAAAAATAAAGAAAACAAACAAGATGTGCTTTCTGGTGTCTCAGTGTTGAACAGGAGCGCTGCACAAAAATGAAACGAAACTCAGCGAATACTTGCTTTACAGTCAGGATAAATATATCTATAGAAAAAATTCAAACCGAAAACAAAAACTCTTTCATTATAAAATCCGTAGAGATGCATTTCTCTCTAAAGGCGCGTCCAATAAGCAATTGGTGAGTACAAATCGTCATCTTTGCAACACTGGCTCAGAAAACACTAGTTTATTAATAATTCATGCAAGTATCTCCTTATTTCCCCCGACACATTCATGGTAATTCGTTTTCCCAGAGCTTTGCAAGCTTTAGCCTATTGTGTGCGGGCGGGGACACTAAACTAAAAAAAATGTTGCAGAAACACTGTACTTTACGCTTGCTATAGATTGTGTGACGTCACGTGCAGTACTGCCAGTGGCAACCTATGACCGCGGTTGTCATTGCGACTGTCACAGCCCTATCATTTACAAGTCAATATTGCCTATATGGACAGCGATTTAAAAAAAAAAAGTGAACCTGTAAAGCTGCGGTGTTAAATGCGATGCAGTCGAAAATTTGGGTGCACCTAACTTTTGCGCGCACCAGTGCAACCAGTGCAAAAAGTTAGTCTAGAGCCCTGACTACCATTTCTGTCCTTTAGTGTGACATAATGTCCTATGGTGTTATGTAATGTCCTATGGTGTGACACACATAATAGAACCACTGATTTGTTTTTATCTCAAAATATCTTTTAAAAAAAGTACAGTTGAGTATTGCAATAGGGGAGATAGAAATATCTTAAATTGGTTTAATTTTCAGCAGTTTTGAACGGATGACAGCAAAGTTTGTCTTGAAATTGTCCAACAAGTCATGGGGACAAAATTATGTTTATTAGAATTTTATATTAAATAAACAACACTACATGACTCGTGCTATTTATATATTATTAAAGGGTTTTTTTTTTCTTATTTTTTGCTATGTCACACCATAGGAGAAATTTATGGTACAAAAAAAAAAAAAAAAAAGATCTGACGAAGTTAAGGGACTTCACACTACATAAATATATGCATTTTTTCTTCAAAAAAAATTGTCTTTTACAAAAAAGCTATGTGTCAACTACCCATTACGTAAGGAGGACATGTTGACCTGTGTGCCATCTGTGGCATAACAAAACAAAATTTCGAAAAATGCCATTATATGACTTGCGTTCGTATGTTTACTCACCCTCATACGGATGAGTCCCGTGGCCTCCGTACATGAGCTGCTCAAGCCGAAGCAGTAGCACTGACTGCAGCCCAGTGGATTCCTGTGACTGAGGCCGAACGAGCCCACCTTACAGCGGTCACACTTCACTCCCTCCACGTTAGCCTGAACACACACACATTCACATTAGTACTGCATCCTGCTGTTTTACAGCTACCTTAAAGACCAGGGCTGCATTTCCCAAATGTATTGTAAGCCTAAGCAGATCATAGAAACCATCAGCATCAGTGATCTCCATGATCTACTTAGGCTTATAATGCTTTTGGAAAATGTACTCCAGGACAGTCTCTCTCACAGCTGTCACATGGGAACTGCAGCTTTATCAGATTGAAGCATCATAAAATAATTAATTGGCAGTGCATTTCTATATCCCTAATAATCATTATTACATTGCAGTTCTGATGAAAAGTGGCTATACTGGTTTCGAGCTGTACATCATTACCTTGCAAGAGCACTGCCCACTTCTGTCTGCACACGCGCAGAGGCCAGACTCTGCATCGCAGGTGTCCAGCGATGAGCCTGCCGCCGTGCACTGGCAGGAAATGCATTGTGGGAAGTCTCTGTAACCCAGCTTACACTCGTCACATTTTTCACCCCTGAACTGCTCACGGCACATGCAGCAGCCTGTGTTGACGTTGCACTGCTGCGCCACAGACCCCAAGGCGTTACAGCCACATGGCTAAAGGGAGAAAATTACACATACAACTCATGCATAACATTTAAATTAAATAGCATTCACTTTCCCTGCATGTGACCCAACGCTTTTGAAAATGAAGCATCTATTCAGAACCACTACGTGTTTTAAAGTCTGATCAGGGCAGGCTACGGTGAGCTCCGTTAGCTTACTCAATAGAAAGTCAGTTAGAATAAGATGCAATTCTCAGCACTGCCCTTGGCTGCTTCTCTTCCTGCCTTAAGGCATGAGATTTTTCCACTGAGAATGAGAATTACTTTTCTTCCTCTACATCTACCACCTGTGGGATACCTCAAGGCTCTGTTTTGGGCCCGGTATATATATATGAGCTCCTGTTAGGTATTATTTTTCAGAAACACAACATCTCATACTATTCTTACATTAGATGATACTCTGCCTCCTCTGAGTTCTGTCTTACAAACTCTGTCTTCCACAAGGACTTTAAAGGTTATATGGCTACCAACCATTTGGTAAGACGGTTGATTGCTTTATGTAAGGAGAAGACGTTAACCTGTGTGTCGTATGTGTAATTCCTTTGTAAACAATGCTTATGAATCTCATTCAGTTACACTTTTAACAAAAAGTCACATTTGCTGATATAGAGAGGGGTGATCTTGGACATATAAAAAACAAATGTATTGGTAATCAGCACCTAAGCAGTCAGTATATTATATGACACCACACAAATGCAGTTCATTCAGTGTACTGACGCATGCGACGGTAAAAACCTGTTAACTTGATTAATTGTACTGTACGTTACCCTACCATATATGGTGATGAACTGTAAATGATTTAACATCACATTACATGTAACTTTACTGTAAAATACTGTCAAATTGAGCCAAACTATGAACTACTGTATAATGTAGAAAGAAAGGTCCCACAGAAGCCCCTGTGTGAAACATCAATTCTTATTAAATTTTATTTAAATAGTTTTGTTTCTTCTTATTTTTATTATCAATAATATATGCTGTAAAAAACAGAAAATGTCCTGCCAATTTTCTGACAGGAATCTATTATGTTTCTGTACATTTCCTTTTAAAACACTAAAACAAAACACAATGCAAAATATGGGTAAAAAAAATCAATACTGAATATTCCTTCATATTACAATGCAGACTTTTCTTAGAGTGCACATTAGGGTGTTTTGTGTTGCATTTTCCGTTATTTGGTTCATGTTTTTGCATTATTTTAGTGTTGTGTGGTGACCTGATGGTGTTTCGTCTTTGTTTGCATGACACTGTGCACCGTCTTTACATGAGTATTGGCCATGTTTTATGGATAGACAACTTTTGGTTCTTTTTGTGGCTTTCTGTTTGTGACCCTGGACCACAAAACCAGTCATAAGGGTTAAGTTTCTTGAAATGTATACATTAAATATACAATAAATAAGCCTTCCATTGATGTATGGTTTGTTAGGATAGGGCAATATTTGGAATCTGAGGGTGCCAAAAAATCAAAATAGTGAGAAAATCACCTATAAAGTTGTCCAAATGAAGTTCTTAGCAATGCATATTACTAATCAACAATTAAGTTTTGATATATTTATGGTAGGAAATGTACAAAATATCTTCATGGAACGTGATCTTTACTTAATATCCTAATGATTTTTGGCATAAAAGAAAAATCGATCATTTTGACCCATACAGTGTATTTTTGGCTATTGCTACAAATATATCCGTGCTGCTTATGACTGGTTTTGTGGTCCAGGGTCACGTTTTACCACCTGTATATGCTCATCACAGGAGAGGGGTATTAAAGTCATGGTGCTTGTTTTGGACAAGCACCATGCCACTGACTACATCAGTATATTAGTATATTATCCATTACTTGAAGGCATTGATTTTCGAATAGTTCCATGGATTCAACTGAATTCAGGTGATAACGTAGCAATAAAGATGCTGTGCTGATTTCCATGCTCACCTTCCATTCTGCACTGCTCTGCAACATTACCTCAAAGATTCACCTCGACATGACTTTACAGAGGATGAATGATAATGATGTTTCGGCGGAAGATAAATATGCACAGGCAGAGCAGACAGAGTGAAGCCGTGACGGCGGGAGGAGAGGAGAATGAGGCGTACCTTACAGCCGCTGCTGATGTCGTGACCCCAGTGGTTGGGCGCACATTTGTCACATCTTTCTCCCACGGTGTTGGGCGGACAGATACACTGACCTGTGTTAGCGTCACAGTTATTTCCCACATGGGCACACTGGCACGCTGCGAGACAGACAGAAACAGAGAGCAGGTTAATTGCGGAGCGCAGCTGAGCACCTGTTCTAAATGTCAGCGCCGGCTCTCCTCTCTGCTGCGGTAATATCAGTGTGATAGCTTGACAGAAGATGCTCCGGCTGGAAGGAGATGGGCAAATTTACACACCATCCCGACAGAGAATTACATTATTCTTAATGAAATGAACACTGCAGATGAAAACTGTAGCCTTTACAGGTCAAGCTTGTTGAGCTGGGATTTCTGTCCATAGATCAGCAGATGTAAAGCAGTTTCACTTACATCTGTTACGTTTCATTTACACTATCAACATTATCTCATACAGAAGTCACGCCACATGCATTTATATTGGGCTTTATAAAATACAGATTGTTTCAAAGCAAATCCACATAAAACAGAAAGAGCATAAGAGCTATAAATTGAATGTGGATAGCAGATCAAATCATTTGATGCGGATATATGGCAAATTTGAGCAAAGATTAAGATATAGAGACATATGGATGTAAATTAGAAATGCTGTTCAGATAGTTTGGGATCAGTAAGATTTTGAATAATTTTTTGAAGAAGTCTCTTCCGCTCACTGAGGCTGCAATTATTTGATCAAAAATACAGAAAGAACAGTAAGATTGTGAAATATTATTACAATTTTAAATAACTGTTGTCTATTTTAATATACTTTAAAATATAATGTATTTCTGTGATGCAAAGCTGAATGTAATTTTTAAATGTTGTAATTTTTTTCTTTATTTTGACCCTGCGATACTTTTTTTGGGATTCTTTGATGAATAAAAAGTTCAGCATTTATTCAAAATGAAAATCTTTTCTAACAATATAAGTCTTTAATATTACTTTTTATCAATGTAACACATCCTAGCTGAATAGAAATAAAATTTTAATTCAAAAAATGAAAGAAAAAAAAAATTACTGTCCCCAAACTTTTGAAAGGTAGTGTATATTGTTACAAAATATTTCTATTTTGAATAATTACTGTTCTTTTTAACTCTTTATTCATCAAAGAATCCTGAAAAAAGTATTACAGTTTTCAAATATATATATATATATATATATATATATATATATATATATATATATATATATATATATATTAAGCAACACAACTGTTTTCAACAATAATAAATAAGATAATTAATTAGCAAATTATAATGATTTCTGAAGTATTATGTGATGCTCAAGACTGGAGAATGATGCCAAAAATTCAGCTTTGCATCAGGGAATTAAATTATGTTTAAATTATGTATAAGTATATTAAAAATAGAAAACAGTTATTGTAAATTGTAATAACTTCACGACATTACTGATTTTCTATAGTTTTGATCAAATATATGCAGCCTTGGTGAGCAAGAAATGTAAATTTATTTAAATTTAAAAAAAATATATATATATAAAAAAATAAAGTTTATTTACTAATGTTTATTAATGTGCATTGTCCCTATCAAATAAACAGAAAGACACTTGAGAGATTACTGTAAATTAAAGATTAGTTTAGACTGACTTTTTCAAAATCCACAGGGAAAAATTAATAAATAAAGACAATGTCCATTCTTGAGTGAACTGTACCTTTAATGTTTTTCCTATCCTATGGAATTACTATAACATTGTTTATATTATCTAAATAAAAGTCTAAATGCAGGGGTGGACCTGGATTGAATTACAGAGGTTTCAGATCTGAACCCTTACGTGTGCAGCCGCCTTCCTGGAAGCTGAAATATCCGGGAGCGCAGCGGTCACACTTCTGTCCCGTCACACCAGGCTGACAGCGACACTGACCGCTCTCGTCACAATCAAACGACTTCGATCCGAATGAATTGCAGTGGCATGGGATGCAGCCTTGGGCGCCCTGCATGTGTAAGCCAGACTGGAGAGACAGAGACAGAGACAGTGAGAAGGGTTGAAATAAGGCGATTCTCGGAGTGATGGCTAGACTATGCTGTGTGGCACTTTCCACAAATAAGGTGCACATAGTTTTAGAAAACAATGAAGGCACGAATACCACATTTTTAGAGCCAGAACTTTTACATATGTGACCCTGGACCACAAAACCAGACTTAAGTAGCATGGTTATATTTGTAGCAATAGCCAACAATACATTGTATGGGTCAAAATCATTGATTTTTCTTGAATGCCAAAAATCATTAGGATATTAAGTAAAGATCATGTTCCATGAAGATATTTTGTCAAAAATATCAAAACTTATTTTTTGATTAGCAATATGCATTGCCAAGAACTTCATCTGCACAACTTTAAAGGCGATTTTCTCAGAATTTAGATTTTTTTTTTTTTTTGCACCCTCAAATTCCAGATTTTCAAATAGTTGTATCTCGGCCAAATATTGTCCTATCCTAACAAACCATACATCAATGGAAAGCTTTATCAGATGATGTATAAATCTCAATTAAAAAAAAAAAAAAAAAAAAAAAAAATATTACCCTTATGACTGGTTTTGAGGTCCAGAGTCACATATGTTGGAGAACCCAGGTGTATTGTATAAATCCTTTACTCAATTTTCCACAGACTGTAGCTCAACTATTAAATTCTCAATTTGTTACAAGAATCAAATACATTATAATTCATGTATTAACTACAAACTGCTACTAGTTCCAGACTAGAAATCCCCAGCATTTATTTAGGCTAAATTAAGTTATTGTTGGGGATTGCTGATTTACCCATTCTGGTGCATTAATATAATAATATAATAAAATAATAAAATAATAATAATAAAGGAATAAAAAAAAAAAAAACTAATTAAACAAATGCATAAATAAAACAATAAACGAACCAACAGAATTATTGTTTTAAAATTGTTACATTTGTTTAATGATTTTTGCTAGAACTGGGAATTAAAACTCTTAAAAAGGGGATTTCTAAATGTGCCAAAAAATGTTGGCGTCAGATTTCTAGAAATGGCAAATAAAACAAAACCTCTCATATATTATTTAGTTTGACCTTCTGACAAGAAAAGTTTTTCATGTGTAGGTGGCGTTTAACCTTTAGAAAAATAAAAAATTGACTTCATACAGAGCATCAAGCTCATTTTTTTGCGTACCTACTGTGGAATGTGCCTTGTTTAGTCATGCAAAGAGTACAATATCTTGTGCATTTATGTAAAACCTCTTTCAATCTCCTTTAGTGGCTCAAAGAACTTCATAAACACAGCACTAAACAGCCATGCAGACATTACAGATCAAACCAGACCACAAAAATGTGCCTCAGTCTTGAGTTTGTATTCCATCCCCTTTACACTCACTTTAACTGACTGTAAAGACATTTTGAGAGGTAAATGCCAACAATTTCATTTTAATGATCAAGAATGATCACGCAGTGATGATATATCTGCACACGCCATGTGGATGTGAAGTCACTGTGGCAGCCATTGCTGTGGGTGATTGACAGCCATCTGTCTGCTAGGAACAGGTGCGCTGTCACCGTGGCAACCAATGAGAAGCGGTCCTGGCACAGACTGTCAGTGGCACCCCACGGATGCCAGATATATGAATACACACACACACACACACAAATACACACACACACCATCATGCAAAGCTGTGAGCCAAAGTGACAAAACTCTCCTCCAAGAGAATTCCTAACCGCGCCTGCAGCTTTTTAAAGACTAGGAAAAGACTAAAAAGCACAGCATTTGACAGTGGCATGTGCTTTCTGAGCACGACGGATTAACTGACTCTCTTAAGCGCTACTTAAATAATGTTACATGTAAATGTATAATTAAAAGCCAAAGCAGACTGTGCACATTATGTTTCATCCATCTTAAAGCCAAAGGCTGTCTTTTTGAATTATGTATACAGGTTTTGGGTCTCATTCCTAAATAACTGTACACAAGCTAGAAACATTTCTCATGCAAAACTTCTGCACAAACACAATTGCACCTGGATTTGTTCTTGACCTTCAGTTAAAGGAATGAATTGAGAAATAAAGACTGAGAAATGTAAGGTCACTTAGCAACTCAATTTCTAATAATAATAATCATATCTATAAAAAAAAACACTTTGACTCCCATGTATCTAAGGCCAGCAGGGGTCAAGCACATTTTACATTTAGAATAAAAGCGAACTTGTTGATTACTGTTCGTGCATGAAAATGTTCACACAGGTTTTGCACAAAAATACATGCTTATGCACAGAGCCTAAGTGTAATAATTCAAAACTTTTTTTGAAAAGAAATTTGATGACCTACAATATAATGCATAATGCTGATCTTGGAGTGATGCATGATGCCCTAAGTACTGCATTATTGCTACCAAAAACTGTGAAAAGGAGCATCATAAATTATAATATACATTAATATGTTATATTACAGAGAATGTGTTTTATATACAATATTACATATTTTATAAACAATATATTTAGATAAAATATATATCTTATAAGCAATTTTGCAAAGGAACAAACCCCCAAAATTGCAACTACTAAACTCCAATGAGGGGCTATGCATGTACTATTGCAGTTTTTATTAATATTTTGAATTAGCTTTTTTTTTTTTTAACTTACGTTTTAATTTTAGTTTTATTTTTTGTAATTTTATGTATATTTGTCCTTATTGTTTTGCTGTTTAGGTTTAATTTATTTCTATTTCAGTTTTAGTTTTATGCCCAGTTTGTAAAATTTATTTTCAGTTACTAAAATACTGTTTCAGTTAGTTGCAAAATTTTCATTCAAAGTTTTGCATCTAATATTTACATTTTATTTTAGCTTTATTTCAATTATTACAAAATTTTTAATAGATAACAGATAATATTTTTAATAGAATATTTTTAGTGAACAATGATAGCCCTAGCTGGTAAATTGGAAATAGGAGTGAACTGCATCAATGGTGAAGTTAATCTAAATAATCCAAGCAAAATTTAAAAACAAAAAATGAGCAAAAAAAGTTATTAAAAAGTTAAGTGTATAATGTGTTATTTTGAACACTCCTCCACTTGTCACACTCATATTAGATGTTGATCATCACAGGAAGTCAAACACACACACACACACACACACACACACACACACACACCCCGATCCTGTGCACCCATCATGCATTGCGATTACCCCTGTGCCAGGGCGGTATGCCCCTCGAGGGCAGCCCCCTCTGCTTTCCCATCTCTGGATGTGTTGGATGGGAACCTGTTGGACGGGCCGCCGTGTCTCCCTGCGGGCGTGAGGCGGGCGCATGAGGTCACACCTGCGGCCCACGTATCCGGCTCGACAGATGCACCTGCCCTCAGAGTCACAGCGCTGGGACATGGAGCCCCGAGCGCTGCACTGACACGGCCTACACAACTGAGTCTCACTGTCCCACCAACAATTTGGCTAAACATACACACATATGGGTTTATGAAGAGACAAAAATAAGAAAATATTTAAAAATGTAAGAAAATTACTCACACTGACGCAACACGGTCATGTCAAACTAACCCAGTGACAGAAATGACTGGATTTTGTGTTGTGTATACTCACCATACACTCGTCACACTGACGTCCAACAACATGTTGTCGGCACTGGCACTGTCCGGTCTCCTGATGGCACAGCTCTGAGAGCGATCCGTTAGTGTGACACTGACATGCTAAACAGAGACACAAAGAGAAACTTGTCAAGAGAAACACAACTGTTACAAGAGAAACACAAGATGTTACATCTGGAGTGACAGTAGGTGTAAATGAGGACACTATATGTAAAATGCAACAAAAGAGGTCCTGACTGTCTGTGGTCACTAAAAATCCCATGGCAAATCCCATGGAGTAGGGTGTATCCCCGATGTCCCTTATCTCGCTCTCCTTTCCACCTATAGCTGGTGTGCGGTGAGTGTTGTGGTAGGTGAGGACAGACCCTCATATGATTGTAAAGTTCTTTGGGTATATAGTAGTGCAGAGTAAAAAGCAGTATATAAATCCCTTATCATTCATTAATCTGGGTAGTACCTTCAGTCTCTGTGTTTCAGGTTTTCTTTGTCTCTGAGTTGCCTTGGTTTTTGATTAGGTCCTAGTTCATTTCCATGGTAATGTTCTTCACGTGTCTTTTTCTGGTTGTTAGTTTTCACAAGTATTGCACTTTGTTTGTATCATGAGTTTGTTGGTTATTATTTTTGTTAACTGTATTCTTAGTATCCCACATTCACGAGTTCTTTGTTTTTGTAAATTAACTACTACTACTCCTGCAAGTTGTTCCAACCTTCTACTCTCTTCCTGCCTGCTACACCCTTACAGAATAAACCAACCCACAAATACTTATGAATCTAGCAGCAGTCTCTCTCTACTTCGTAGACCAACTCCTGTACCTGACCAAACAAAGCCTGCTTCAGTCTCTGTGTTTTGGGTTATCTCTGAGTTACCTTGGTTTTTAGTTATGTCCTAGTTAGTTTCCATGGTCATGTTGTTCACATGTGACTTCTTTGGTTGTAAGTTTCCCCATGTATATACTGCCCTGTGTTTGTATCATGAATTTGTTGGTTATGGTTGCTGTTAGCTGTGTTCTTAGTATCCCACGGTCACAAGGTCTTTGTTTTTGCAAATTAACTATTACTACTGCTTCAAGTTGATCCAAGCTTTTACTCCAGGGGTGGCAAACGTCAGACCTAGAGAGCCGCAGCTCTGCAGAATTTTGCTTCAACTTTAATCAAACACACCTGAACAAGCTAATCAAGGTCTGAAGGGTTACTAGGAATCTACAGGCAGGTGAGTTAATATTAGGGTTAGAGCTGACCAACCTTGTTCACCACCCCTGTTCTACTCTCTCTCTACCTGCTACACCTTCGCAGAATAACCAACCCACAAATACTTATGGATCTAGCAGCAGTCTCTCTCCACTTCGTGGATCAACTCCTGTTCCTGACCCTGATCCAAAGCTACAAACCCTGAGCTGAAGCCAGAACCCGCTGAATTGTCTGACACTGGAGCTAGACCTTGCCACCATTTCTATTTTGGAGCCAGAGTAAGCCTGCTGGTCAGACTGTCTCAAAACTAGTGTTAGAGGTATCACTGATTGACATTATTACTGATTGCTGACTGTATGCACCACAACCAAGTCTCCACCCTTCTACCCACCCTCAAACCCCTTCCTGCTTGGCCGGTCCCATCCAACTTAATAGACTCCCCTGCTGGTTTCATCCAGTTCCCTGACTCCACCTCAGGGTTCCCAATCACAAGTTTCGCCCTGATCCTCAGATCCCCTGGTTTCACCTCATCCTTCCGAAACCAGGAATCTACCTCAGTCCTTCGACTCTTCGACTCCACCGGGGTTCCTCATTCCTCCAGCTCTGTTAGTCACCACATTGTCTTCACCATTAGATTTTGCTGTACCTCAACCCTACACCCCTTTGACTCCACTGGCCTCCGCTTTTTCTCTGGCTCTTTTTTGTCCTTACTCCCACTGGCTCTGCCAAAGTGTTCTTGGCCCCCAGCTTCACCTCAGTCCTACACCGCGACCTCTTAATTCACCGGGGTTCCTCGTCCCTCCAGCTCTGTCAGTCACCACATTGTCTTCACCATGGACTTTTGCTGTACCTCAGCCCTACACCCCTTTGGGTCCACTGGGCTCTGCTTTTCCTCTGGCTCTATTTTGTCCTTACTCCCACTGGCTCTGCCAAAGTGTTCTTGGCCCCCAGCTTCACCTCAGTTGTACACTGTTACTCCACCTAAACCCTCCAGTTCAGTGGTGTCACCCTGTCTCTCCACCCTCTTTGGCTCTGCCTTATTCTCGAGATTCTCAATCCCGCTGTCTTCATCAGGGTATTCTACCCCACTGGCTCCATCGTGGTTCCTTCCTCCACTGGTTCCCCCCTGGTCTCTTTTTACAAAAGATCCACCATGGCCCCTTCCTCCGCCAACCCCTCATTGTTATCTGCTCTACCAAAACTGACCAATCCCCACCATGTTTCTTGTTCCTGCTAAGGTGTAATTATTCCAAACATTTGATTTGGCAAATTTGATTTGGCAATATACATCAAATACATGCAGGAGGAAATTCACTAAGAATGCATTGTGACTACAGATATCATATATTGACACTGACACTAAATTGTGATCAGTAACATTTTCATCAATGTTTTGACAACACATACTGTATATACACTACCGTTCAAAAGTTTGGGGTCAGTACATTTTTATTGTTTCTTTTTTTTTTTTTTTTTTTTTTTTAAGAAATTAATACTTTTATTCACCAAGGATGTATTAAGTTAATAATTAAAAGTTTATTAAAAGTTAATAATAAATAATTTACATTGTTATAAAATATTTATATTTTGAATAAACACTGTACTTTCTAAACTTGTTATTCATGAAAGAATCCTGAAAAAAAAAAATTACAGGTTCCAAAAAATATTTGGCAGCACAACTGTTGATTTTATCCAACACTGATCATTCTAATAATAAATCCGCATATTAGAATGATTTCTGAAGGATCATGTGACACTTAAGACTGGAGTAACAGCTGATAAAAATCCAGCTTTTCATCACAGGAATAAATTCTATTTTAAAGTATGTTAAAATAAAAAAACATTATTTTATATTTTAAAAACATTTTGCAATATTACTGTTTTTTTTCTATATTTTTAATCAAATAAATGCAGCCTTGATGAGCATAAGAGACTACTTTAAAGACTATTACAAGTCTTACTGACCCCAAACTTTTGAACGGTAGTGTATATTCCAAATGAAGTGTTGTTGTGTTTAGGAGAAACTGGCATGTACTTCATTATGTACAACACTGCACGTAAAGAAGCCTTCTATGTAATGTAGGTCATTCAAACAACCTTTGTAAGCATCCCACTGAGTTCTGTGCTGCACTGCACTGTTTTGCTCTTGATTCTGCCCTCCAAAACGTATTCCCAACAGAAATAAAGAAAGCCCTATTATTTTTCATTAAATATACAGTCATGTGAAAAAGTTAGGACACCCTATTGAATTTCATTGTTTTCTGTATTAGGACATAATAAAAAATCATCTGGTCCTTGGCAGGTCTTAAAATTCAGAAAATAAATCCTCAGATAAACATCATCACATGACATATTGCACAGTGTCATTATTTATTTAAGAAAAATACAGCTAAGAGGGAAAGACCATGTGTGACAAAGTTAGGACACCCTATGAGTCAACTGCCTGTAGATCCACTTTTAGCACCAATAACATGAAGCATTCATTTTCTGTGTGACTTCATCAGTCTCTCACATCATTCTGGAGGAATTTGGACCGCTCTTCTTTTCAACGTTGCTCCAGTTTATTGAGGTTTGTGGGCATTTGCTTATGCACAGCTCTCACCACAGCATTTGAGTCAGGATGAGCTCTGGACTTGGACTGGGCTATTGCAACACCTTGATTCTTTTCTTTTCAGCCATTCTGTTGTAGATTTGCTGGTGTGTTTGGGATCATTGTCCTGTTGCATGACCCAATTTTGGCCCAACTTTAGATGTCGGACAGATGCCCTCATATTTGACTCTAGAGTA
The DNA here is from genome assembly GCA_036247105.1 of Cirrhinus mrigala. Lineage (NCBI taxonomy): Eukaryota > Metazoa > Chordata > Actinopteri > Cypriniformes > Cyprinidae > Cirrhinus > Cirrhinus mrigala. Next base: position 2,154,050 of record CM070026.1, read on the forward strand.
CTTTGATATCCAGAGGAGTTCATGGCCAACTCAATGACTGTGAGTTGTCCAGGTCCTGTGGCTACAAAACAAGCCCAAAATGATCAGCCCTCCTCCAGCATGCTTGTCTTTTGGTATGAGGTGTTTGTGCTGATATGCTCTTTAGGTTTTTACCAAACTTGGGGCTGTGATTTATGGCCAAACATCTCCACTTCAGTCTCGTCTGTTCAAAGGACATTATTCTAGAAGACTTGTGTTTTGTTCAGATGCAACTTTGCAGACCTAAACTGTGCTGCAATGTTTTTTTTTTAGATAGAAGAGGCTTTCTTCTGCCAAGCCTTCCAAACATGCCATTTTTGTTCCATATTTTTCTAATGGTATTGTCATGAACTTTATCATTTCACATGTTAACTGAGGCCTGTAGAGTCTGAGGTGTAGTTCTTGGATTGTCTGCCATTTCTCTGAGCTTTGTACGGTCTGATCTTGGGGTGAATTTTCTGGGATGTCCACTCTTGGAAGCAGAGGTGTCTGTTTTAAATGTCTTCCACTTGTGAATAAACTTCAAATTGTTTGGAAATGGTCGTATTACTCTTCTCAGATGGATGGCAGCAACAATTGCTTCTCTAAGATGATTGCTGATGTCTTACCTACTTGGCATTGTGTTAACACACACCTGAAGTCTCCAGACCAGCAAACTGCCAAAGCTTATGCTTTTATAGAGGCAGAGATCAGTTTATAGAGATCAGTTAATCAAAAGTATTTGATTAGCAGTGCCTGACTGTTATTTACCCTCTTAATTCCAATGTAAACAGTAAGGGTGTCCTAACTTTGTCACACATGACTTTTCCATTTTGGCTTTATTTTTGTTCAGTAAATAATGACACAGTGCAATTTGTCATGTTTTGTTGTTCATCTGAGGTTTTATTTTGAAAATTTTAAGACCAGCCAAGGACCAGTTATTTTTAATGATGTCCTGATATGGAAAACCACGGAATTCAAAAGGGTGTCCTAACTTTTTCACATGACTGTAAACATGCTTCAGAGGTTAAAAATGGACAGGCATGGGACAAGATGAACAGCACAGACCTCAGCTCCATCCTCTCGGCTCCACTTCACTCTTCTTCACTGGTTTGTATATTTTAGTAGATACTGAAACTTGGTGCCTATTTTTAAAATATGACTATTGTATGTTATGTATGTGTCTGATATTCATGAAATGTTATCTGATAATCTAATTTAATCGTATAGTAGTTAAGGATGACAAGTTGAGTGAAATTTTAATTTAAGTTTAAAAATTAAATTTAAGTTTAAATTTGGCATTAAAAATCCTATGACTTCCGATTTCTTTACAGGTTTAAATAAGATCCAAGACTTTTAAATTGGACCCCACTATCTGAATATGTTTTGAAATATTATAACCATGTCGAATGAACTAAGCGCTGTTAAACTCTGTAGGAACACATAAACTCTGGAAAACTGTTTCTTTGTTTTATGCACAACTAAGGGAATGTGTGCAACCCTAATGTGCTTTGAACTCGCCTCTGGCGTGTATAACAACTAAAATTAAAAACCAGTGAGATTATTCAATATCCCATGACCCCTTTGCATGCTAATCAGCGCAGTGTGTGTGGAAAACAATCAAACAGAATGACTCTATCCTGCTTAAAATTATAGCACGGTGTAACTGTGGGCACACTGCTGTAGGGCTGCAGGAGGACAGATTGCATTTCAGTATAATGCACACACACTTTCTGAACAGACTGAGATGGAGCACAGATGGTGTTGCGTGAGGCTTGCTGGAGGGGAATCTGTGTGTATTGTCCTTGAGGGTAGACGGCCCGCGCTACTGGATCAACTCACCTCACACACACACACTCACATCTGCCATACAGGCTGTCTGGAAGAACACAATTTAATTTCTACAAAAACAAACACATTAAAAACTTCTAAAGTGACAATCAAATATGGTGTCTTAGGAAGGGCGCAAAACATCTCACCTTTCACTGCAGTTAGAGAGTGCTAGAGGGTGCCCAATTTTCTGTTCTGTGTGTTTTTCGTTGTTGTTATGTATTCCAAAAGCAGCATTGTAACATACAACTATGGGAACTGATAATGATAACTCTGTTTATATATTTGAGTATTATTTTGTTTAATCTGACATTTGAATTCTACTGGAACTGAAAACAGTTCCAAGGCTAACCTTACATTTTCAGACCTTCAAAGTCCATATTTAACACATCATCTTAATTTCACAGTACATAATATAGCATTACATCTGTCTAAATTATTTTGTGCAATAATGAACTAATAACAAGCCAATCAAATTGAAATTGCATGAAAAGATTAAAAACAAAACTGTGTACAACTGTGATCATGGTAACAGTGACTTGATTGGTGGATCTCTCTACAGGATTATAAGTAGTAGGGATGTTTGGTTCCAAATCCACGGTTTAATACGTGCTTGTGAATTGTGGTTTTTCGGTTTTGCATTTAAATAACTTCCTTGTTTTGTTTTTCTCAGAATTTGCTGTGTGTGTGCCCACGATTTCACGTGAAATGAGGAAATGCTTCCCCACTTATATTTGAAAAAGCAACACACGCAGAGCATCTTCCATTCTAATGACATGCAATGATAAGCCTTTCTAAACCTGTTGTCCAACAAAAGAGTTATAAAAACAAATGTTATAAAAAACATTATAACTGTGATCTTATATAATGACTTATATAATGTGATCTGATGTGGATTCTTGTCACAGAATGAGGCAGACAATAAATTCTATACTCATATTCTATGTGTGTCAATTAGCAATGGCTTATGAAAATACACGAGATGGCTTGAAGAACACAGATAAACCATATATTATTGCCGACGAGTGTTTATTGTCCTTACATTTCATCATTCACAACGTTTAACGTTATATCTTGTTTTCATTCAGTTACAGCAATAGCGATGCCTTTATCCATATTAGAGAAGCTGGAACGGAACGTCATCAGTGATACCTCTTTGATGCCTATGTGGATTTTCTGCACGATTGTGCCCTCTGGCGTCCAGTATAAATGAAACCCATTTTATTTTGCGTAAAAATCGAAAAAATAATACCTCAAAAGAAAAATTAAGCAGACATATGCTAAACACTTTTTCCAGTGTACAGAGGTTTATGGGAATATTTTGTTAATCTGTTGCAAAAAAAAAACAAACAAAAAAAAAAAAAAACACTGAAGTGGCAAGATGTCAGAAGGCATTTAGTCAAAAACATGATTTCTTCTTCTGCAGAAGCAAATATAATGATCTAACAAACTAAATGGGACTACAGGCGCTGTCAGAGACATTAGACGTCATCACATCAAACAGTTTTGTAGTATTTTCCAATTGTAGTACAACTTATAGTACTGTTAATTGTAGAATAACCAGTTAATAGTTTCCTGCATTTTATATTGTTGTTTGACAAAGGTTTTTTTTTGTTTTTTGCTTCGCCGTGAAATGCAACCAAGCCTTCGGACGGAAGATGATCGTTTATCGCTTTCCTACTGATACTGATCTAAGTTTTTTTTCCATAAGGTGAACTCATATTACGATTATTCCATGTAAACACCACATTTACCGGCTTAGTCACGGTGAAAATGAAACTTTAATGATGCATAGGACTTAAAGCCACATTAAAATTAAATGTTTACGGCCACATGAAGCTGTTAGAAAGCATACAGATTGAGGATTTTCTAGAAGCAAGGATAAAATAACATTTTGTGTACTCACCTTAACAAAATGATGGTACTTTATTCACTAAAATAAGTTTAATCTTACCGTATCCAAAAAACACTCACTCTGCTGTTATTTAATAGATTAAATGCACTACAATTTAAAATATTCATATTAATCAAGGATTTATTGACTTATTTTGAAATATACAGGAATATGTGCTTTTGTGCGTCATTAAGTTGTGATTATTTCATTTATTCACTCTAGTTTTGTTTTTATTCCAGTTTATATGAAAATGTTCATGTAGCGTGGAACAAAACTTCAAAAGAGCTTGTTTTTGGCGATAATCCAAAAGCCTATGGAAAAATCCTATTGGCCTTTGGTCGAGGGAATCAGTGTGATGCTAACAGTTGATTGGCCTACAAAGTGACATCATAGCTCCCCCACTCTATTGTGAACAATTCATCCCTGTTTATGTCTTTATGTTATTATTATTATTAGTAGTAGTAGTAGTAGTAGTAGTAGTAGGATTTCTCCAATCCTTTATTCTTAAATTGTCTAACATTGACATTAAAAGAGAATAGACATCACATGTCGCTGTTGGCTGAAGGGCTATGATCTGAAAACAATCAAACTCTGCTTCTTCACTCACCTTGGCAATTCTTGGCTATGAGAGCATCTCCAAAATATCCATCAGCGCACCTTTCACAGTCCAGCCCTCCATATCCCTCACGGCAGCGCAGACAGGCTCCAGTCACCGGGTCGCAGCTGAGATCTTCTGTAAGGTCCAGGTTTCCGTTACACATACACGGCTGACAGGAACCCCCAGGAATGTTGGGACGACCGAAATATCCATTAGCACACCTGAGGTCATCCAGAGTAAAGAGAATGGATGCTTTAGTGATGCGTAGAGCATCAAAATACAGCAAATAAACACACTTCAGACCTTCTACAGTGGCACAAAACTGTATAATGCATCATTTGACCATCTCTTAGACTCTCTTTCCTCTCACATAATAAAACAATTTACACTCAATCAACATTTCATATGCATTTGTTTTATTATTTGCTATGTAGCACTGTAATGTACAGTCAGCCAGCTTGGGGTCCTAGTCACTGTGTGTGGGTTTGTTTTGTGACCAACTGACTGAACATTTAAACCTTATGTACAGTATGATGCATACTATATATTTAACATCTAGCTTGAGCGTGGTGCAATGACGTAGCTGTTCATCTGTCATTTGTAACAGCAGTTTGAATCAGACCAGAGGTCGCCTTAGCAGTTGCGATAGAGCATGTATTGTAGAAGCTAAACCTGAAGCCTAGCTTAACAGATAGTCTGTCAAGAATAGCTGGGGTAAAGTGGGATAAATGGAAACACTTAGGGAAAGCGTTTAGGTATATTGCATTTCCTGACGAGTCATTTACCGTTTCTCTTTTAAAGGAGCTGTGTACAACTGAACTGACTCCATTACAGTTCGTCTGATGAACAACCTTATTTTGATCATGAAAAGAATACCCGAGACTTTTCGCACCAAAACAAAGCGCAGACGATGAGAATGTGAGAGAAATATAAGGGGAAGAGACGCTATCACTTCCTCCGCTCGCTTCGCCCACCCGCTCTTCTTATCTGCTGTCGTTGCGTTTGGATCCTATATCTCTACTGAAGCAACTTGTGCTGCTGCCTGATAAACACGCACAGTCTATCCACTGCCTTCATGTTAAATGGATTCCTCTGCGCTTATCTGCACACGACTGCGCTATCTGCATGATGGTGGAAAGAGAAAGTAATCACCGTGTTTCACTCACGCTCAGCGGATTCCGCGAGCCACCCTAGACTTATTAATTGAATACGACATTGCTTGTGACTGTCTTTGCAGGCCCAGCGGCATGCTAGTGCAGAATCTAGTTCTAACTGGGCATGTTGGAGATTTCAACTTTTAAACGAAGTCTTAGATCTCACAATAACTTTAAAAGACATAATATCCCTTGAGCAGTACAAATGCTCTGGGCTCGTGTCTTATTTAAGGAATCTTGGTACATATACAGCAGTGTCTGCATTTGCAGGTGGGTTACTGTATGTTATTTTATACTTATACTTATTATTTTTTTTTTTTTTACTTAAATTTAACATGTGGAAGGACATTTCCTTGTGTTTTCTATATGTGGATGCATATAGAAGGAATAGTCGCTGCATTTGGGGGTAAAACAACAGATAATTATTTATTGTGTATGGTGCCAAGAATATAAGGAGACCCAGGTTGCACTGGTTGTTCTTTCACACGCATCTATTGGATTGCCAACTGCCTTCAGTTGTGTCTTTACCGATTACCTCCACTGTCCAAAGTATTCAACATAATCATTTGTAACGTTACTTCCGAATAAAACACCCCATTGTAGGGGCCACTTTTTTTTTTTCAATATGATACCGATACTTTTAAGGGCAGTATCATCTGTATTGATATCGATACTGATACGACACTTCTAAACTTAACTTTAAATTATTGCATTTATTAAATTACTAAGAGAAAAATATGTAATGATACTTTCGACTTTATACTTGAAATGCATTTTAACATTTAATATGCCTTAATTGCAACTTAAATTATATTTAAATTATATATTTATATACACTACCGTTCAAAAGTTTGGGGTCAGTAAGACTTGTAATAGTCTTTAAAGTAGTCTCTTATGCTCATCAAGGCTGCATTTATTTGATTAAAAATATAGAAAAAAAACCCAGTAATATTGCAAAATGTTTTTACAATATAAAATAATGTTTTTTATTTTAACATACTTTAAAACATAATTTATTCCTGTGATGAAAAGCTGAATTTTTATCAGCTGTTACTGCAGTCTTAAGTGTCACATGATCCTTCAGAAATCATTCTAATATGCGGATTTATTATTAGAATGATCAATGTTGGATAATATCAACAGTTGTGCTGCCAAATATTTTTTTGGAACCTGTAATTTTTTTTTCAGGATTCTTTCATGAATAACAAGTTTAGAAAGTACAGTGTTTATTCAAAATATAAATATTTTATAACAATGTAAATTATTTATTATTAACTTTTAATAAACTTTTAATTATTAACTTAATACATCCTTGGTGAATAAAAGTATTAATTTCTTAAAAAAAAAAAAAAAAGAAACAATAAAAATGTACTGACCCCAAACTTTTGAACGGTAGTGTATATATATATATATATTTACACATGGTTAAAATATGTTTATTGTAGTGGCAACCACAAAACCTTCAGTTGAAAATACTTAGTTTCATAAGGGGCTGCCAATGACGGTCTGTTGCACACCTATAATGCAACCTTTTTATTCTGACAGTATATGATTTATATTAACATTACTACAAAACAGAACATGATCAGTAAACTTTCAATCTTAATTTAAATAAATTTAACTGCACAAATCATGTAAGCTACAATTTCAATTTGTTTATTGTAAAATAACTGAAGCATGTTTTTTTTGTTTTTTGTTTTTTTTTCTGTCCTCTGATAAGCATTGTTCTGGGCTGCCACTCCCAAAAGCATCAGTGCTTTCTTATGATACTTCTGGGAAATGCAGCCCTGTTTGAATGTGAGAGAACGCTCTCTGTGATTGATTGGTTCTGTCTTGCAACATTCGTGTGCGTTCAGATGAGCAGGAAAATAGTTCTATCCTGCACAATTATTTGCTAACATAGGTTACACGTCTGATTCAATGCATTTTGTATGCAGATTCGCATTAACCGAAAAGTGCAGGCTGAGCTTTTACTCTTTTATCAGTGACGGAAAAATCTGAAGGCCGTCCGTCATTTTGACAGATCAGACTGAAGGTGATCTATTGCAAATTGTAGCTGTAATTCCCACCCCTGTCCAGTTGGTGGTGAATTCTAAAAGAGCTGCCACATAAATTTGCATAAAACACACCCAGACCATCTCCATATAAGGGCTTTTTGCACAACCTTCCCTTCATGCACAATAAAACACTTTTCATACAGTTTACAGAGCTCTCATTAGCCGGCTATACATACATTGGTATTCAAAAAACCTCGAAGCTCTAGCTATAGTCTAACACAGCTTTTCTTACTCTTTGTATATGATGAAATAATTATATATAATTATTAGGGCTGTCAGTTGATTACAGTTTTTCATCTAATTAATAACACGATGTTTTGATTAAATAATCTAATTAATCGCAAAATAAATCTGACTGTGAAAATACCCACAAAAGATTATTTAAAGCTTTTTTTGTGTGTGTTAAATGAGAAAGTATCAAGTAAACATTACAAATTGTAGCTTTAGAAATACATATTTTATTTGATTCAACATAGAATTTATTACACATAAACATTTAGGTTGCAACAGCCTAACGTAAACTACTGAACATAAAAGAAGGTAATTTGAGAAACATCTCAGTATTTTTGCTCGTACAATGAAAGTCATTGGTAACCAAAACTGCTTTGTTACCAAATCCAAGAAGGTCTTTAAAATACCTTCTTTCATGTTCCACAAAAGGTTTGAAATCACATGTGGGTGAGTAAATGATGTCATAATTAAAAAACTTTGGGTGAAATATCCCTTCAATGTTTTTATTATTATTATTATTATTATTATTTTAATGAAATTACAGAAACTAAATCTGCCAGCATATCATGTCTTTATGAGCCATTCATTCGATTCGTTCAAATGGCTGAGGTAATATGCTCTTTGCAAAAATGAGAAATAAATGTTGTGTGTTTAAAATATAACACAATAGCAACTTCTTATTTACTGAACTGTTGTATAATACCACATTTAAAATCACAGTAGATCAGGACAAAGTCAGCACTCATGCCACATTGCTCTTGCTGCCCGTGTGATATCGTGTGACATATCATATATATAAAAATATGAGACAAAACACATACAGGGGTATTTTTTGCACCAATATCTTGAATTTTACATTACTGCATTTGTGGAGTTGTTGCCCTGCATCATATTTGTCAATAGTCAACTATATGAAATATAAGATAACGTACAAGTCTGGTAATATTTTAATTCTATTCTATATTGTAATATTTTAATCGCATTATTTTTCATAACTAATTAATTAATGCTTTAAACTGACAGCCCTAATAATTATATATAGTATATAACTATTATCCTTAGATTAATACATACATTACATCTTAACTAGATGAATATACACATATATAATTTGTGTGTACACATTGTGTGTAAACATCTTTAAGTATCTCTTTATGTAACAGTGTCTGGGTAAATGGGAAAGTCCCCACCTACTGTTTCAAAAATACATAGCCCCCAACACACAGTCAGACAGACTGTCACCTCTGCACTGCCTTGGTACCCTTTAAAGGGTAACTGAGCATTGAAGTCCAGCTATTTCTCTCTCTCTCTGGTGCCAGCTAATAATTTCTCCTGTCGTTAACTCTGCTGTGAGAGAGCCATCTTAAGCACTGATGACTCGGGCCAGGTGTCTTTAACCCAGGCCATATATACTGCCAACTTCCTGTGAGTCTACACACCAGGGAACAATTACTAAAAAAAAAACCTGGGACTGTTCCAAACTCTTATTTCCTTCCTCTCTTTACGCCATTCACCTCAGCCTGCTCCCTCTGACTCGCTCGCTGTTTCAGGTGTCGCTGGCCGCGCAGGGCCAAACTAAACATAAGTACTCTATTTCAGAGCGGGACCAGGCGCCGTGGAGGGATTGAGCTGAATTAGGTCAGTGAAAGACTGAGTGGGGTGGAGAGAGGCGGGTATTGGTTTTTCTGTTTTGGGTCAGTGATTCTTAAAACTGAAAGTATCACTAAGCCCATTACTGTTACTGATTGCCTACTACACTCTCAGAGCTTACGGCATACTTCACAACAAACACATCCACAGTGTGTGAATGAAGCAGCGGCGTGGAATGATGAATATAAGATCAGTTTCGCAGAGCTTGCACAATTACAGAGTAACTGCAACAGCAGGCTGAGCTTTTACTCTGAGTATGTATACATGGACACCAAAAATTTACACTTTTATCCGCATATACATGCAGCTCCATTAGTAGGCAGGTTTCTCTCTCTTTGTGTTTACATTATCTTTCAGAATGGCACTTGCTTGCCTTTAATTGGTGCATGTGATGTAAAGCTGGTCACTGGCAGGGTTTCTGTGTAAGTTACTAAAGCTCTGCACAGCAGCCTATACAGTAAGTATAGAGACTCAAAGACATGAAATAGGTATGTCAGACAAAGGAAGCATGCAAATTATGCAGTGCTGGGGGTTAATCTACTTAAGAATCACATTTATATCCCAATAATAAAAAATCCTAAACAGATCTAAAGCGCAACTACACTAAACTCTGTATAAACCCCCAAGAGTAGCATAGACTGCGTACAAAACACAAATATAAATCAAATCATATGTATTCGGTTTATGTTGCTGTTACTGCATTTGGAATTCAGATTGCCAATTTATGATTGTCAACCATCATAGCAATTAACACTGAAGTCTCTCAAGTTGTGCCTTAAAGGAACACTCCACTTTTTTTGAAAATAGGTTCATTTTCCAACTCCCCTAGAGTTATACAGATGTGTTTTACAGTTTTTGAATCCATTTAGCCGATCTCCGGGTCTGGCGGTAGCACTTTTAGCATAGCTTAGCATAAATCATTGAATCCGATTAGACCATTAGCATCTCACTATAAAATGACTAAAGAGTTTCGATATTTTTCCTATTTAATACTTGACTCTTCTGTAGTTGCATCGTGTACTAAGACTGTCAGAAAATGAAAAGTTGCGATTTTCTAGGCCGATATGGCTAGGAACTATACTCTCATTCCGGTGTAATAATCAAGGCGCTGCATAATATCATTGCGCCTGCTGCACCCATGGTACCGCAGCAAGGCTCCTTGATTATTACACCGGAGTATAGTTCCTAGCCATATCGACCTATAAAATCGCAACTTTTCATTTTCCGCCAGTCTTAGTACACGATGTAACTACAGAAGAGTCAAGTTTTAAATAGGAAAAATATTGAAACTCTTTAGTCATTTTATAGTGAGATGCTAATGGTCCAGACCCGGTGATCGGCTGAATGGATTCAAAAACAGTAAAACACATCTGTATAACTCTAGGAGAGTTGGAAAATGAGCCTATTTCAAAAAAAAGTGGAGTGTTCCTTTAAGAAGAGTGACATATATCAATATTGAAGGAATCAGCAGTTGTGGCACTTGATGCTCATTTTTATTCTGTGTACTCAAATAAAACAAGCCTTAGAGTCTTTGGTAGCACTCCAGTGGGCTCAGTTCGGCTCTACAGATACTGGAAAGCATTCCTCTGATTTGCTCAGATCAAAATTGAGATTGGGTGTTGGAAATGATGTATTCTGCAATGATTTCTGTTTAAAGAAAGACAGTTATGTGCCACTGCTGACTGTTGGCCAAGGATGTAACCACATATTTTGGATTTGTTGGGACTAAATGTAATAATTTAAGATTCAACCACTGAAGAAAAAAAAAAAAAAAAAAAAAAAAAAAAAAAAAAAAAAATCACACACTGGCTGACTGCTAATATCCTTATCAATGTCTATGGTAGTTTCAGCCCTGTTGAAAAATATTGAGTTTTACATTTTCTTTGAAATGTCAACTTTATCTCTTTAAATTCTATAAAAGACTCAATAAAAAACAGATGAGACAGTAGTTGGAATACAAGTTAATAGTAATAAAAGTAACTGATGTAGACCCATTGACGTTTCCCAAAAGCAATCAAGTTGACTGCAGAACCCACTGGCACCAACAGTCTCTACTTAGACATTCAGAAATGCAGGTTCTGGAAGTTTTGATGAGAAATGTTTTGAGTTCATATGGAGATCATGCAGGCTGGTATTGGTCACACAGTTTCACGTGATATGAATTTGCAAGTCAGAGTTCACCAAACTTGAACTCTGGAAGGCAGCAAAATGCAAAAGAACTTTGCAGTAGCTTGTGTTTTTTGCTCTCTCGCATTCGTATGTGCAATGAAAAGTGTAGTGTGACCAATCTTTAACAGATACATACGGAGTGCCACAAGGCTCTGTCATAGGTCCAATTTAGTAGCATTTCCATGTACATCCTATTAGGCCAAGTTACAATGAACAATCTAATCATGCATTTGTTTTATTTGCACTATTTTTACACTTTTATAATTATTATTATTATTAGTAGTAGTAGTAGTAATAGTAGTATTTTCAATTAGAATTTAATGTGGATAAATTAGAAGTCATTGGGTGTAAACATGGGTTAGAAAAAATTTACAGAATCTCCTTAATTAACAGTGTGTGGGTAAATGGGAAAGTCCCCACCTACTGTTTCAAAAATACAGTACAAGGCCCCAACACACTGTCAGACACACTGTCACCTTTGCACTGCTTCAGTACCCATTAAAGCAGTGGTTCTCAACTCCAGTCCTTGGGGCCCACCGCTCTGCACATTTTGTATGTCTCCCTCATTTAACGCATCTGATTCAGATCAACAGCTCATTAAAGGAAAAGTCCACCTCCAAAACAAAGATTCACATATAATGTACTCACCCCCTTGTCATCCAAGATGTTCATGTCTTTCTTTCTTCAGTCGTAAAGAAATTATGTTTTTTGAGAAAACACTGCCGCATTATACTCCATATAATGGACTGATATGGTGCCCCGATTTTGAACTTCCAAAATGCAGTTTAAATGCAGCTTTCAAACGATCCCAAATGCGGATGTAAACGATCCTAGCCGAGAAAGAAGGGTCTTATCTAGCGTAACGATCGGTTATTTTAATAAAAATAATACAATTTATATATTTTGGTTAATGCCAAATGCTTGTCTTGTCTCACTCTACCTGGAATGTTTTTGTTCTGGTTCATGACAGTTAGGGTATGTCGAAAAACTCCCATCTCATGTTCTCCCTCAACTTCAAAATGGCCCTATATCGCTGTTTTACCATTTTTGTTGAGAGTGTTTGATCTTCTTTGCATGTTCACTTTGCAAAGACTGGGTCGGTACTTCTGCAGTGATATAGGATGATTTTGAAATGATTTTTGATCGTTTACATCCACATTTGGGATTGTTTGAAGCCACATTTAAACTGCATTTCGGAAGTTCAAAACCGGGGCACCATATCAGTCCATTATATGGAGAAAAATGCATAAATGTTTTCCTCAAAAAAACATAATTTCTTTACAGCTGAAGAAAGAAAGACATGAACATCTTGGATGACAAGGGGGTGAGTACATTATATGTGAATCTTTGTTTTGGAAGTTGGCTTCTCCTTTAAGAGAAAGATTCTGAACTGAATGTATCAGATTCAGAAATATACAAAATGTGCAGAGCAGTGGACCCTGAGGACTGGAGTTGAGAACCACTGCTTTAAAGGATACTGAAGAGAAAGAGAAATGTTTGAGTTAATATTGAGATCATGCAAACTATCTGAGCATTCTATGAGTCCTCCTTTACAAGTCCTTTGGCACATGTGTGATTACCGGGTCCTTTTTCTCACAAGAAGCAAAAGTCTCTATTTGCGCTCCATTTAATTTTGCCTTCCCTGTTGGATGGGCTCGACACAATGGGTTTTTAAGAACGCGTTTAAAGAGCGACGTGCGCCGCCTGACTGAGTTTGTGTGAAGTGTGTCCTTCACATCTCTTTCAGCAGGTCTCTCAGGGGACAGACTAGGTTCGAGCCCCGTCTGAGCGGTGATGGATCGGTCCCATCTCGCCCCATTAACGTGCGTCTGTCCCTGGCTTTTCCCAGAACGAGAAACCTTTCCGTTCACTCTCTCTCTCCTCTCGAACTTTTCTCCGCTTGTCCTCCATAACACACCTCCAGCTCCCTTGTTTCCGTCCCCTCCGCCTCGTGTCTGCTAATGGCCCAGCATGGAGAGCTTTTGGTGCCAGCTATCGTGTACCAGCACTGGCACTGCACCAGTCCCTCTCCATCTGTTTCAGGGGTGGGGTCACAGCAGAGCCCAGACCTTTCTTCCACTTAGACGCCGTATTCCACAACACCACTGTGATTTAGTCTGCGTACAAAGCTGGAGCGACTGCCAACGCAACCCCGCCAGAATGCAGCATATGCTAATGCTAACACATCAGCATACCAACCTTCAGAGAATGAGATAGATCGACACCCAGTGGGAAACGTGATGGGGTGAGAAAGAAAGAGAAATAAACACAGCGACTGTGTTTATTTCTGCATAATAGATGAGCTCAGTGATTTCTGATGCTAATGAAATTAAGACAAAATTAGGAGTGCCACGGCTGCCACTTTTAGCGAGGGAGCTGATTTGTGCTATATTGCATTTGTGGCCACTTTACACTGACCACAGGGGATCAAGCCATTTGCTCCATCTTATCCCTGAATTTTATTTCAAGTCACACTGGGACAAAGATCCATATGGCCTAGAGATTAAGATTTGTTTGATTAGTCTGCTCAAACAAACACACTACAAACCCAAACATATGATGTTGTTCAGCATTTTACACACTCACACACACACACACACACAGAAACAACAAGGGGTAAATAATAAGAGTTACTGTAGAGGACCAGAACATAGGCCTTTTCCCTAAATACGCTGAGCTGCCTTGGATTCTGCTGCCCTTCTAAGGCTGCATCATAAACCACAAAAGTGACTGATTTCATAACTGTTTCCAAGATTATGGGTTTGATTTCTAGGGAATGCATGAACTGATGAAATGTATAGCCTAGCTTGAATGCAATGTAAGTCATTTTGGATTATCTATCAATCTATTAAGCATCTATAAAACAAACTTAAGAGTTGAAATGATCTTGATTTCAAAAGTTTAGTGTTATATTGTTAAGCTAACAATGTAATATTCTAACAAAACTAAAAATACATATAACATAGTTTTAGTTAGATTGAACAATTTTTAATTCTTAAAGGATTAGTTCACTTCCAGAACAAAAATTTACATATAATGTACTCACCCCCTTGTCATCCAAGATGTTCATGTCTTTCTTTCTTCAGTCGTAAAGAAATTATGTTTTTTGAGGAAAATATTTCAGGAATGATCTCCATATAGTGAACTTCAATGGTGCCCGCAAGTTTGAACTTCCAAAATGCAGTTTAAATGTGGCTTCAAAGGACTCTAAATGATCCCAGCTGAGGAAGAAGGGTCTTATCTAGTGAAACAATTGGTTATTTTCTAAAAAAAAAAAAAAAAAAATACAATTTACACACTTTTTAACCACAAATGCTTGTCTTGTCTAGCTCTGCCATGCACATGTGTACTCTGTGCACTCCGGTTCAAGACATTTAGGGTATGTCGAAAAACTCCCATCTCATTTTGTCCTCCAACTTCAAAATTGCCCTACATCGCTGTTTTACCTTTTTTTGTAAAGGGCGTTTGATCTTCTTTGCATGTTCACTTTGTAAACACTGGGTCGGTACTTCTGCAGCGATGTAGGACGTTTTTGAAGTTGGAGGGGAAAATGAGATGTGAGTTTTTCGACATACACTAACTGTAATAAGAGTTCATGCAGAGCTAGACAAGATGAGCATTTGAAGTTAAAAAGTATATAAATTGTCAATATTTTTAGAAATGAACTGATTGTTTTGCTAGATAAGACCCTTCTTCCTCGGCTGTGATCATTTAGAGCCATTTGAAGCTGCATTTAAACTGCATTTTGGAAGTTCAAACTCGGGGCACCACTGAAGTCCACTATATGGAGATAATTTCTGAAATGTTTTCCTCAAAAAACATAATTTCTTTGAACATGAACATCTTGGATGACAAGGGACAAATTTTTGATCTGGAAGTGAACTAATCCTTTAAGCAGATTGGCATAAACTACAAGTATATTCAACATTTCTTATGCTGCCTACCTTTTGGAAATTAAAGTCAGGAGCACAACTACAGTATGACGTCTTGCAGTGCTGCCTGTAGACGGCTCATTAGGTGTTGGTACAGTGCCATTAAGCAGTGAAGTTCTGGTCAAGTTTCAAAACTGCATCAGAAATGGTTGAGGTTTGACTGTGCAGTCAGATATTAACCCAGCCAGGCCTTTCCCGTACACAATTCCATTTCACATGGAAAAGACCTGTCTCAAAGATGCACATCTGGGATTACCAAAAAACTTTTTTTTTTTTTTTTTTTTTTAATTCATTTGTTTTAAAGTTTGGGCCATGTAACCAACCCAAGCTCATCGAAAATACATGCCTCTACCTACGTTTCTACAAAACTCAAAAAAAATGTACCTATCTGTACAAATCACTGCAGTTTCCAGTTGAAATAAACACTAGAGGCAGTAAAACTCAGTCAACTTTTATTCCTTTTCACACAAAGTGTGAAGTGCGCCGGTATAAATCCACAAATCAGCACAAACCTGCGTATAAGGAAGACAAACTACCACGGTTGTATCAGTGAATGTGTTTTTACATAACTTTTGCATTTGTTAACACTGTCAGGTAGGTTGAGGGTTGGGTTTGGTGTCGGGGGTTTGCTGATGTCAGAACAACAGAGCTTGACAGTTATGCAGTGTTGCCAAGTCTGTGTTTTTTTTTCTGTGGAATTGGGCTACTTTAAAGGAACACTCCACTTCTTTTGAAAACATGCTCATTGTCCAACTCCCCTAGAGTTAAACAGTTGAGTTTTACCATTTTCAAATCTATTCAGACGATCTCCGGGTCTGGCGGTAGCACTTTTAGCATAGGTTAGCATAGATCATTGAACCGATTAGACCGACATCATCTCACTCAAAAATGACCATATATAATGATGATATTTTGGCAAAGATATTACGCAGTGGCTGAAAGTGACCGGCACTAAGTCTGTGTAGATGCAGAGTTGCAACAGTTATGTGACAGTGTAGAATCGCGTAATACAAACAATACTTTCATACATACACGTTAGACAATGAAAACTGCATAAACTTTAATCACTACATTTACTAAAACTAAGGAAAGTGTGGGGTAAGATGTGCCAGTGAGTAAACTGTTGCATCTTTATTTTAGCACTTTTCTGTGCATAATATGCATCATGTGAGCATATAATCAGAAAAAATAAAAATAAAAAAGGTAAGTTGGAGTTTTATGTCCATAGTCATAATCTGACTGAATGTAGCATTTTTCCCACAATGCCAACTATTGGGTAAGATGTGTCAGCAGCACTTGTAAATGCAAACTTGTCCTTTTATATTTATTTATGTTTTATATTTATGTTTTTATTTGAAATTTAAACCAATCACATTGATTCAACTTAACATGAAAGTAATTTGTGTGACTGGATCATCTATGGCCTTATCTATTAAGGATACTTTCTTTAAATCCAGGCAAGTGAAATATCATTAGCTATAACCAGTCTTGTTTCTTTTTGTATAGAGGGCAACTTGAGTAAAAAATGGCACAACTTACCCCACTGGAGATAAAGTTTGGTGGCAAAACCTTGTTATCTTACCTGTCACAGCGTGTACCCGTGTAACCCGGCTGGCATCGATCACAGATCACCTCACCTCTGGCATCGACGTGACATGTGGGACTGAAACTACGTTGTTTTTGAGCCAACAAGGGGACAAAGAGAAAAATAAAAGAATAGCGAATTAAAAACATCCTTCCCATTCGTCATAAGTGCTCGCTCTAGTTCTAACCGAAGCCAGAGAGAGTCTGGTTTAGCTGGTGGGCAAACCCTTTGCAGCGAGCTCAGGTTCTGCCATTAGCTCTAGCATAATGACTGTGCAGCTATTTCAGACGACACTGGAGCCCGGCTGAGGGGCATGCTGGGAATGCTGAGGGCAGGAGGGGAGCAACGCTTTCTTTAGCCCGCTTGAGGATGTGGAATGCTCAGCTGTTGGATTCTGGGATGTCAACTCTGTCTGGATTAGCTACTAGCGTGCTACAGCCAATATTAGCCTGGTGCTGAAATCATGCACCAGTTACAGAGTTGAAGTAAGAGCATGCAGGACTCACAGTGAATGTCTGAAAGAGCTACGAGTCATCCTTATAAATACTACCATGCTAAAAATAAGGCCAGTTTAGACCAGCTCAAACTGAGTTATGGTCTTAACTGGTTTTAGCTGAACAGGTTAAATCTGCTACTGGCACAATTGTCAAAAGTGTTAAAAAGTTTTGTTGTTGTTGTTTTTTTTTGTTGTTTTTTTTTTCTCATTTATAACAGACAAAGTCATAGCTTTTGTGCTGGCTGAGTCTCTGGCAAGATCACAACATTGCTGTCTCTCATCTAATATCCCGAACAGCCCAGCATAGCAACACAGACTCAACACCGACTCTATGACTAACCAATGGCAATGTTTGGGAAAACAGTTTCTTTTAGTGAAGCTACAATCTCAGAGAACAAAAAAAAAAAAAAAAGAGGTGCAAACACTGTAGCTTGTCACTAGGGCAGAACCCTCCAAAGGACAACTTTGTACCTTGTTTACCCTTAAAAGGTTCATAGTCATACCTTAGACAAGGTATTAAGTTGTCCATTTAAGTGACTACAGGCAATTTTTTTCACTTTTACACATTTCACATTTGTTGCAAAGCCAAAATGACACTCTTCACCAATATTATTGTTGCAGGTAAATCTGAAGTGTCTGAAATTATTATTACACTGATAACCAGTGATGGTTTGAATGTGATATTTAAGATGGTCACCAAATAAACCGGCTAAGCTGTTTAGGCTGCTTGATTCAGCAGGTTAAATACACAAAACCACTGCTCAATAAAACACATAACTTGTGGCTGGATAGTTAAAGAGACAGATACTAGTTACTGGCATGTTAAGAGATACCTAACTAAATGTAGCAGTGTTACTATTTTAATTACATTTTTCAGCAGCCTGACAAATGGTTAGCTATTTCTGAAATAGCTTGCTTTTCCAGCCACAGTTCATTTTAGTAAACTGGCTCAAAACAAGATTTACTAAATATATGATAACTTTACTACTGGGTTTATCTCCGTTATTTTGACTTAACCAGCTGCGAGTGATACAGTACAATGGGTTTATTTATTTATTTAAAAAAAAAATTACCATAAATATTACTATATTCTCCTGAGACCCCCTCTTATGTTTGGAGCATAAGAAACAAATAGCATTAAAAATTAAAAAAAAATAAAATAAAAAAAAAAATAAATATATATATATATATATATATATATATATATATATATATATATATATATATATATATATATATATTTTAGGCACCAATCAATAATGTATAAATGTATTTGTAACAAAAATTGCTTGATTCAGTTATGTTATTAAAGATATTACAGAATGATTTAATATACTACTTTACTTTGTACACATGGCCATAAATGAGTAATGCCTTTCTACACATCACATCTATACATTTTACCTAATTTTATATTTTTTAATTGATATTATATGTTCTTGGGGCAAAAAAAAGACATTTAATGATGAGACTTGACAACAAGCTAGTCACATTTAAATGATAATTAAAAAATGTTTCCATAAGAGTGTTGAATTCAGTGATTCAGTCTATGTTAATCATTTTTAAAGCCTAAGGAGTTTCATTTTCATGGTCAAACCTTCAAACATGCAGTATGTCTGAAAAGCCTTGAATGTGCTCTTTACAATACACCCAGAGTCAAAACTGCGATTTGCTAAAGTATATTGTCTTCTACAGAGGAAAAAGTCTATGGCTGGCTCTCAGGAGGATACGTATGTAATATTCAGAGAACATAACTCAGCCTAATAGTTATATACAGTATTAATCTGATAATACTGTTATGTGACTATTCAACTACTTTGATTGTTGATGGTAAGTGTTTATTTGTGGAGTCTGATATCATGACTTCCTCTAATCAGTGCTGACGTACTTGTTTGATGGGTTGAGAAGAGGACAAGCACATGGCTGACAGTCGTCTGCAGTTCCTCTGGTGGTGTCTCCATAATATCCAGAAGCACACTGGTCACAGTACGGCCCTACAGTGTGATCCCTACAGTCCTACGACACACAAACACATTTACAGAAAGACAAACACATGACTAATGTCAAGAAATGGATGTGTGAAGTCTGGAGATGAGTAAATGAAACCGCATCAAAGCCACCATAAACCTCCTTAAATAAACTCAATCATTCTCACATGCAGCTTCTGCGCAACTAAGTCAAATGCATCAATTATGTTACATTCCATAAAAAGTAACATTATGTAACATAAATGTTACATAAAAGTAACAATGTAACATAATTGCTTACTTTTTATTAGTCATTTCACAATGTTGTGACACCCAACTTTTAAAGGTAATATTCGGCAACAGGGACACACACTTTAATCAGAGTCGTTCAGAGACACACAGTGTCAGACTAATGAATCGGAGGGACAGCGCCAGTATTTCATCTGTGAGCTGTAAATACACACGCACACAGTGATAATCACAGCACAATCCATCCATCCACACACACATGTAATTATTCAGTCCAGTTCTCTGCTTTAACAAGCTGTGGACAGAGGAAGTGATACTGTTGTCTGAACACGTTTGTTTGTGGTTGCTGATGTATGTTAATGTGTCAGTTATGTACTTTAGACATAATTCAGTAGTCATAGATTCTGTGGACCCAAACCTCATTTTTGTTTGAATGCAAATAAACAACCCATTTAAACCCGTGCCATTTACTCTGGCTTTACAATCACACACTCACTGGATAGAAGAGGGCGAGAGCAAGACAGAAGAGAGCCTGCAACACACACACACACACACACACACACACACACACACACACACACACACACAAACACACACACACACACACACACACACACACACACAGGAAATGGAATGGTTTTGTTTTCTGTGACTCCATCTGAACTGCATTCACAGCAGATTGTGTTATAATGCAGTTCTGTTATTATGGGCAAACAGCTACAGCAACAACAACAAAAGCAGCAATGACAGAGCAAGTCAATTCTGTACACTCTCAATGAAAAAAAAAGAAAGAAAAACAAGAAAATACAGTCCCTCGACAGTAATGAGTACACACACACACACACACACACACATATTACCAGGCAGTGTCCAGTGACGTCATCGCAGCGCTCAGCGTGTCCGTGGCATTGACAGAGTTCACACACGCCGTGATATAGCGTCCCGTTCACTCTGCGGTAGCCCACCGCACACATCTGTGAAAAGACACACATACAATGACACACACTTAATACATCAACACACACAATTCTTCATGAGGATGAGCGTGGTGTTTTGGGCTGGTTTGGCAGTACGTGCGTCAGTGTGTGAGCGTCTGCACTGCCAGTAATTAATCTGTGCTGTGCTAATTGACGGATCATTGTAGAGCACAAAGTGCTTTGATTTACTAAATGAGGGAGAAGATTTGTTTCAGTCAACTGAAGCACAAGGGAAGTTTATAGAGCTGGCTGATAAATGCCTGTTCAGACAGAGTGTGTGTGTGTGTGTGTGTGTGTTCATATTTAAATCATTCTGTCTTGTTTTGTTTCATTAATGTGCCTAAAGCTGCTCTTCTTCTTCTTCTATTTGAATGACTGTTCTCAGAGTTTACTGTCAGCATGAAATCACAATTGACATTTTATTTAGAAAATATTCAAGTTATTTTCTATATACACGTTATTGGTCTTGTTGTGAATGATTCATTCATGCATAATTTGATTATATCCTTTTTCAAGGGTGTTTAACAGGTAGTAATTACTTCAGTATATATACACATACACTGTATAATTTCATTTTAACAGACTTTGGATCTCCTTTTACTCCCGACATCTGAGTCGCTGAAGTCGCAGAGGATTACTTTTGTTTTTGAAGGGAATGTGCCCCACAATCTAACTAAATGCGTCTACGTTTGTGCAAATCATTTGAGATCCAGCTTCACTTACAGCAGAAGTGAGTATAAGGGCATTTTATGAATTTTTAAAAATTGCCTTTGCTAATAATGTGCTAGTTAGTAAGTTTCACGGCTAAATGCAGCTAAAGTTTACAGTCTCTCAGAGAACGGCTCGTCACCCCGCAGAACAGAGGTGAGCAGAGCTTATTAGCATCTAAAGGGACATGCACCGAAACGGGTCGCTGTGAGCAGAGGACAAGGTAAAGAAGGTGTTGTTTTACACTACCATTGAGAAATTTTAACCAAAGTATGTTACAGGCTTTTCATTAAGACCCTAAAGAATCATATCAACTTGTGGAAAATGGGCATCCGATGACCACTTTAAGATGGACCAATTATTTATCCCTTAGCTATCGTGTAAAATTTAACTAAATGCGGATGGTCCAGTGGAACGCTAACAGGTTATGTATAGTTTGAATTCATCTTGGCTGAACATTTCCAGTGAATTACAAAATAAATGCTCATAAATTACTGATTTTGATGAATCTCTCAAAGCATTTTCAAATCATCTGCACCTTAAACTTGCTTGTTTCTGTAAACAAAATTCTGTGAAAACCCACAATCTCTTTAATAATAGAAATCTTTAATCAGAACTTTTAACTTTTTAAAACTACAACTAAAGATGCAGCAGTGGAAAGGTCTTCAGAGTTTAACAGTTCATTTTAGTTTCCAGGTTAAAACTGGTAATTAATGAGGCATAATCACGTGTAAATTGATAGAAATGACATTCATTAGCATCAGTCTTTGTGTGCAGTACGTTCCAAATGACGGTTATTTTCTGCAATATTTTCAAGGCGTCAGAGGAAATAGGGTGCATGATCACTTTTAAATGAAACAGACCCTCTCACTGAGCTCAGTGCATTTTGGGGTTGACTTCTTCATGAAGAATTCATGCAATGCTTCCTAAAAATTTGGTCAAAACAAGATATCTAATGAGGCAGAATAATCATGCTACCTGCTGTTTAGAGCAGCCTTTACATTGGGACGATGCCTAAATGTGCAGTCTAGGTGGGCAGATCACTGGAACTGCTGACTGCAGGGATCTTTCACACACACATGCAGAATATGAAGTGGATATTGGAAATGACTACAGCGATAAACATCACACTTGTTTTCCTGCTGTCTCTCAGTGACCCCGCTGACCCCGCCACTCTCAGAGCGGCCCATCCTTCCCATCACCAGTCTGACAAACACACAACACTGAGATGAGACACATAGGGAACATTTAAAGAGACCGTTTTATCCAAAAATACACATTCATACTCATCCTCTTGTCTTTCTAGACCCTGAATGACTTTTGTTCAACTTTAAATACAAATAAAATGGCACATGATCCTTCAGAAATCATTCTAATATGCTGATTTGCTGCTCATCAAACATTTCTGATTATTATCAATGTTGAAAACAGTTGCTGTCGAATATTTTTGTGGAAGCAGTGATACATTTTATTTTATTTTCCAGGATTCACAGATGAATGGAATGTTCAAAAGAACAGGATTTATTTAAAATGGAAATACTGTAACATTGTAAATGTTACAAAATGATAAATATACAGTACTGTGCAAAAGTCTTAGGCCACTAGTATTTTCACCAATGAAAAAATGGTTTAAAGTCAGTTATTTCTATCTTTTGCTGTAGTGTGTCAGTAGGAAATATCAGTTTACATTTCTAAACATTCATTTGCCATTAATTGTAATAATCCAGTGAGATTTTTGTTTGCACAAGGAGTCTGACAACAGCCAGTGCTCCACACAGAGATCTGATCTGACCATCATCCAGTCTGTCTGGAACGACACAAAACAAGAAACAAAACAAACTGAGACAGACTAACATCTCCAAGATGCTTCAAGAAACCTACATGCAAAGCTACCTGAAAACTCATGCACAAATGTACCTAGGGCAAAAGCTGTTTTAAACGCAAATATGGTTTAGCAAATGTTGATTTAATTTAGTTAACATAAGTTAATTGATAAATAAAATCTATTTATGGCATTATTTTGGACAGCATCCTCATTTTACAGCATTTTTACACATGTGCCTAAAACATTTAACAGTACTTTGCAGGTAGGTTTCTTGAAGCATCTTGGAGACGTTGCCACGGTTTCTGGATTTAGTCTCAGTTTATTCTGTTTCTTCATGTCATTCCAGACAGACTGGATGATGGCGAGATCAGATCTCTGTGTGGAGCACTGGCTGTTGTCAGACTCCTTGTGCAAACAAAAATCTGACTGAATTATTATTACAATTAAAGGCAAAATGAATGTTTGGAAATGTAAACTGATATTTCCTATTGACACACTACAGCAAAAGATAGAAATAACTGACTTAAAACCATTTTTTTGTTGGTGAAAATACTAGTGGCCTAAGACTTTTACACAGTACTGTAAATAATTCTTCTTCTTCTTCTTTTTTTTTAATAATCTCATTTACCCTAATTGTTTGAATGGTAATGAGCAGCAAATCAGCATACTAGAATGATTTCTGAAGGATCCTGTGAAACTGAAGACTGGAGTAATGATCCTGAAAATTCAGCTTTGATCTCAGTGGTCAATTACATTTTAACAGATATTCACATAGAAAACAACTATTTTAAATTGTAATAGTGTTTCATAACATTACTATTTTTTATGCATTTTTCATCAAATAAAGAGCCTTGGTGAGCAAAAGAGACTTCATTAAAACATTTAAAAAGTTTTCAATTAAGATTAGAATTAGTAATTATAATTAGCTTTTCTCTGGTTTGTCCTCATTTAGCCGAGTAAATGTGTCTGTGTGTGTGTGTGTGATTTGAGTTTTGGTGATGTCACAGGAGGGTTTATCCTGCGGTTGAGATGATCACAGTCTCATTCTGTCTCTTGGCCAGTGGGACCTGCTCACATCAGCATAAAAATCTGCTCGCTCAGAAATCAATAGCCACTGCAGCTTTAATAGAGGAGACACTTATGCAGAGAGAAAGCACACCCCAGTGATTCAACACAGTCAGCCATCCCAGCTGCTGACACACACACAGGCCCTGAAACAAACTAGATATTCATCCCACTGCTAATATAATTTGATCAGGGTTTGTCTCAGGAGGTGCATGAGAAGCACCTGACAGTACAGAGCAGGTATGTCAGACTGTCAGTGCATCGGTCCACTGGGATGCTGTTTAAAAACATAAGACCGGCTACAACAAACACCTCTGGGGAACAACAGTGTCTGCATTTGCCAGTTTACCAGGTAAAACCTTTAAAGACAGAGTCCTGTTTGAGGCTGTTAGCAGCAGATAAACTCGTAATCCTGTGACAGACCTGCACCGGACAGTGTATTCCACTCTGTTTATATCTGCAAAATAACCCATATTCCTTTTGGATGAACAGAAATTTTAAAACACACTTTTTTTTTTTTTTTTTTTCTAATGGAATGGATGGTGTATTTCTGGAAGGCAAAACCTGGAAACCTGGATTTTAGTGCTTCTGTTTCCATCGTCCTTAAGTCAAGGGGTTTTTAATGTCTAGGTCTGTGGTGAATACAAGCTTCAATTTTCATTTTATTCTACAACATAAAATACAGCAGTAATAACCCCTTGTGATTTTTTAAAGCTTACACTTGTCTTAAAATAGGTGGTTGATAACAAGTGGGTAAATGGCACTACAGAGGTTGTCAGAGACATTAAACGCCATACCGAACAGAAAAACTCATTTAATCACTAGCCTCGCTGTATTTATAATCACGCTCTTGAAAACCATTCTAACTTTTAGGGAAAATATAAAGAGTTGTTAAAGCTTAATGGTGGTGATGTTGAAGTCATGTGACCACAGTGCAGTTTGTTTATATCCTATGTTTAACTTTTTACTTTTGACATATTTAGGCTTCAAACTTCATGTAAGTTAATTTCATGTTAATTTAATTTGATTGTCATGTGTGAATCATAAATGTTTGCTTATTTTCTTATTTGGATTATTTGCAATAATCCAAAAGCCAATGGAAACATTCTGTTGGGTTTTTGAGGAGGAAACCAGGGTGATGTTAACATTCTTTTCGGTATACCCTTATATTTCTCACAGCTCTTCCTCAGGAGTGAGGTCACAGTCTGAGCACCACTGTCAGCTTTTAGAGAAGAGTCTAAATTCTTCTGTGTCAGACATCAGAGTGTCTCCTGTCCATTTCTGCCTTGTAAAATGTAGCTGTTTTTCTTGCTCACCTCACAGGAAGTGCCATCATATCCGGGAGGACACTGGCACACCTCCACAGCGCGGGCCTGAACGCCGCCACCCGCGCCTTCAGCAGCCACGCTCATGCTCACACGGCCCAACCTGAGACAGACAGAGACAGAGAGAGAGAGCATGGCCCGTCACTGCACATGATACTGTTATTAGGGCTGTCAATTGATTAAAATGCTTAATTGTGATTAATCGCATAATTCAGTTGCAGCTGAAGTGTTAATGCATGAAGATAATAATAGACCTGGTTTAATAATTAGGTCCGGCAGTTTGTGTGAATTCATGCAGCGGCTCTTTAGTCGCCTCACTCATGCTATTCTACATTTCTCAAACTGAATCAAAACATGCTGAAATACATAATATAATGATATAATAACAGAAGTCTCCTGACACAGCAGTGCTCTGCTGGTGTTCACATTAACATTTCTACTGCATGAGTGACAGATGTGATATCTTTAGTCAAGATTATATTTAACCAAATAAATAGTACAAATGACTTGACTGAAGTCTAGATTTGATTATAAATAAATAAACTGTGTTTGTGGCAGACACCTCAGCAGCTCTGATTGCTTTTAATCTGCTCCGAAACATCAAATCAGTTCAAAATCTGATTGAAAATAACAGAAAAGAATAAATCAATTATCATAGATAAATGCATTAACAGTGTTAAACAGGTAATTAATCACATCTGTTTCCTTTGACAGCCCTTACACCGATTTATGATTTATATTGAGGGTTTAAATGGCTTTCTTTCTTGCAATTTACATCAAAAAATGTGAAAACAAGCATAAATAAGTACACCTCTTATATATGAACTGGCTAATTGTTTGACTAGCGGAATGATTATTTGTGCAAGCCCTAATTTTTAGAAATATATTAAATATTAATATATTATATATACCATAATGATGCATACCTTAATGATGACCCATTTCAGAAGAAGAAAGAAAAGAACCATTCTGGATTCAGACAGCAGTGAAATAACAGACTATCCTCTGTAAATGCTGAAATTACCTTAAGTCCCCATGACAAAGAATTATTGTCAGAAAAGGGCTTTACACTGCTCACTTGAGTGATTAAAGGACATTCACTGATTGGGAATAGTCTCATCATGTGGTTCCAAATCAGTGGAACTCAGAATGAGAATTTTGTAAAATATTCTGGCCATTCTTTAACATATAATAAAAATGAACACCAGGTCTGTACACTCCTAAATGACAAAATACTACTACTACTATACAAATTGTGTATTCCAAGTCATCTGCAATCATATGATGCTTCTTGTGAGGAAAAAACTAACATTGGGTTAGTTTGAGTTTTTTAATAAAAATCTTGACATCCACCCTACAGTATCTCTCCTTGCCCTGCTTATTAAACAATAAATTATATACAGTTCATGGATAAGTTGTTCACAAATTGAGCTGCTTGAGTTCAACTCAATGCTAAACTTACATTTAAGTCAGTTTAAGATACAAAGCATCATATGACTCCCAAAGCTTTGGAATGTAGTTGTATGAATCAGTTCAATAATAATACGTTTATGATGATTTTATGCTTTTTTTGAGGTCCAGTCCTTATTCTTTGTAATTGCATTGAAAAGAACAACCAGAACACAATTTCAAAAAAATAAGTTTAAAAACATTAAAAAAATATAAAAATGTTATGTTCCATAGAAAGTTATACTGATTTGAAAAGACACAAGGGTGAGTAATTAATGACAGAATGATCTTTTCCAATGCTCATTCCCATTTTACATGATCATATACTGTAGCCTTGACAATCGTTCAGTAAGATTTGTGACCGTGGATCACAAAACCAGTCTTAAGTATCACGGGTATATTTGTAACAATAGCATACAAAATACATTGTATGGGTCAAAATTATCCATTTTTTTAATACCAAAAATCATTAGGATATGAAGTAAAGATCATGTTGCATGAAGATATTTTGTAAATTTCCTACCTTAAATATATAAAAACTTAGAATTAATTTGGACAACTTTAAAGGCAATTTTCTCAGTATTGATTTTCTTTTTTCTTTTTTTTTTTTTTGCACCCACAGATTCCAGATTTGCAAATAGTTGTATCTCGGCCAAATATTGTCCTAACAAACCATACATTAAGGTAAAGCTTATTTATTCAGCTTTCACATGATGTATAAATCTCAATTTAAAAAAAAAAAACCTGATCCTTATGACTGGTTGTGTGGTCCAGAGTCACATTTGGATTTACAGGAGGGCCAAAACAAGAATTTACCATAGATCTGACTTTGTGTACTGATTTCATTTGTTTATAACAAAAAAATTGTACACTCATGGATGCCAGTGTACTTTTGCCAGTAGACAGAGCTCATCAAGAGCTTTCATTTGATTTCATTTTCACCCTACTGGTTCTCCACCCTTAATATGCTGGTTAGGCAAGTTTTGAAGCATGTCAACTGGCCTCATTTAACATAGAAACGAGTGCAGATCCATGCACACAAATGAACCTATGAGTTCATGTGTGATTCATGAACATTCATATGCAGGCAATCCCTTCGTACGAATAATCGTACATTGATAAATGTGGCGGATGAAAACAATCATCATTTAAATATCATGTCCCTAAATATCACCCTGGTTTAGAAGCCTTGCCACTAGAGTTTATGACACGGAGAAACGAAACCCGGCCAAAAAGAGGAAGTTACTTCCAGTTTACTTTACTGAGTTTTTACTTACCAGTTTACTTTACTAAGTAAACTCATGAAAGAGAAATTGATCTTACTCTAAAAACACCTTTTAACCTTATATTTGCAAACAACAGCGTTCATTTATACAGTATATATATTAAATACAAATAAATATAACTAAACATTTATAAACATTCTAGCCTGTTTAGTTCTCCTCAATCCACAACAAATCCTTTAAACTGAACGGTATTACAGAACAAGAATGAAAAATAAGTAGCTATAAAATTTTAAACTATAAACTAAAACACAAATTAGGCTAGTGAATACAGAATGCAAACGTGGAGCTAAAATGAATAAATGAGTAAAGCAAAACTAAACGGCATTGGCCTCTCTTATCGACATCCAAATGTTTACATTTTTTGCCATGTAACATTTGGTTGCTTAACTGTTATCCATGATGTTGTTGAAATGCAAAATAATAAAAAAAATAAAAAATAAATAAATAAATAAAATAAAAATATTTAGACAAAAAAATTGTGTCTATGATGTAAACAAGTCTTTGTACTTCATTTGTGTGCCAGTGTCCACATAAATCATTCTTCACATGCGCAGTTTTTTTTTTTATTTTATTTTGGCGCTGCACGCTGATTTTAAAGCAGACCTTTTAAAATAAGCAGTGTAACTTTTATGTTTGGTTGACTGAATTTTAGTTTGATTAATATCTGAAATGTCAAGTTAGCAACGCTTGAATTTGTGTGCGCATGTCAGGCGCCTGCGCAATCAGTTACATTTAATAAAGATATAACAAATAAAATGCATTAAGAGTGTCACAAAATGACCTATAC